>UESW01003860.1:402453-443657 GCA_900491605.1 Calamus simplicifolius
ACAGTGCAGATAGAAGCTTCAAATGAAACTTTGAAACCTTTATCACATAATTGGCTAATACTAATTAAATTATGCTTTAAACCATCTATATAAAGAATATTTTTAATAAAAGTGGAGGGAGTTATCTGAATTTTACCAAAGCCCATAATCTGGCCTTTGCCATTATATCCGAAGGTTACTACTCCTCATCTTTTATTCTCAAGGGTGATGAATTGATCCTTGTCACCCGTCATGTGCCTTGGGCAGCCGCTATCAAGATACCACTTTCGTTTTGATCTTTTGACCGTAAGACACTCCTGCAAGATGATCACATCTTCTGTTTAGGTACCCAAGCTTTCTTGGGTCCTTCATGGTTAGTAGTAATGAAGATTATTCCTTTTGGAACCCATACTTTCTTTCCTTTTATATTTAAATTCTTGTTAATTTTTTTAAGATTGCATTCATATGATTTATGTCCTTTCTTGTTACAGCAATAACATGAAACATCATTTTTCTCTTGTTCCTTTCTAAAGAAATTTTTAACATATTTTTGTTTCTTGTTAGGCCTATAACCTAATCCAGTTTCATCAAATACATCTCTTTGATTACTTAATAGCAAATTAAGTTTTTCAAAACTATATGTAAATTTAACAACTATATTTTTGTATTTATCAACTTCCTTCTTTAAACTAACATTTTTATTAGAAATTGATTCTCTTTCTTTTGACAAACTTTCATTTTCAGATTTCAGTTTTTCAACTTCATAAATTAGTTTGTCCTTTTCTTTAATAAGATTTAAATTTTCATATCTTAAAGATTTGCTCTTCTTTTTAAAACTTTGAAATCATCAACTAATTCATTAAATGCATCAAATGATTCTTCAAAAGTAAAGTCATGAGTTTCAGTACTTACCTCATCATCTTCTTTTACCATAAAGCAAATGTTTGCAACTTCCTTTTGTTCTTCCTCGGATGAGGATTCTTCGCTGTCGCTCCATGTTGCAATATAAGCCTTCTTCTTCTTTTTGGATGCTTTCTTTAATTGAGGACAGTCATATCTAAAGTGCTCCGATTTCTTACATTCATAACATATAAGGGGGTCTTTCTCTTTGTCCTCGTCCTTCTCTTTCTCCTTTTCTCCATCCATTTTTGTTCCATACTTCTTGTGGAAAGGTCTTCTTCTTTGCATGAATTTCTTAAACTTTCTTGCAAGAAGAGCTGTCTCATCATCATCATCCTCACTACTGTTTTCCTCAATTTTTGCAGCTTTGAGTGCAATGGTCTTCTTCTTCTTGACGTCTTCCTCTATATGCTGTTTCATGGTCAACTCATGGTTCATTAGTGATCCAAGTAGCTCCTCCAAAGGTAAGGCATTGAGGTCCTTGGCTTCTTAGATTGTAGTCACCTTTGCTTCTCATGACCTTGGAAGAGACCTAAGAATTTTACGAACCAATTCAGAGTTAGTATAGGTCTTGCCAAGACTCTTTAAACCATTCACAATATTAGTAAATCTTGTATACATGCAGGTTATGGATTCGGTTTGTTCCATGCTAAACAATTCATATTTATGAACAAGAATATTAATCTTTGATTCTTTGACTTGATTAGTACCCTCATGGGTAACTTCTAATCTGTCCCAAATTTCTTTTGTAGAAATACATATAGAAATTCTATTAAACTCATTAGCATGTAAAGCACAATATAAAACATTCATGGCCTTAGCATTGAGCTAAGCCATTTTCCTATCATTCTCATTCCAATCCCTTTCGGGTTTAGGAACTATTGAACCATCTACTAAGTGTGTGGGTGTGCTTGGTCCATTAGTGATTACACTCCAAAGTTCATAATCTAAAGCTTGGATAAAGATTCTCATTCTAGCTTTCCAGTAAGAATAGTTTGAACCATTAAACAAAGGAGGTCTATTTGTAGAATGACCTTCAGCAAATGAAGATCCAGCTTGAGCTGCCATTTGGATCTTTAGCTCTTGATCGTTTAATTAAATAATCAGTGAGCACAAGCTCTGATACCAATTATTGGCCCAGATGGAAACCCAAGAGGGGGGGTGAATTGGGTTCTTAAAAAATTTTAACACTTTAAGACTATGTGCTTTCATATGAAAGTGCTTGAGTGTAATGTATAGATAAATGCTAAGCACAAATAAATAAGATAGAGAGAAAGAGACAAAGCACGGCAAACACAAAGATTTTATAGTGGTTCGGTGTATCCAACACCTACGTCCACTCCCAAGCAGCACTTGGGTCCACACTATAATCCACTTGATTACAGTCGAGTTGTTTTACAAGCTCACAACTCAAACTTGTTATTTTTCAGGATCACAACCAACCCAGCTGGTTTTACCGGGCTTACCAGCATAAAACCTAACCACAAGCTATCATTAGCTTATCCCAAGATATACTACATCCACTAATTCAATCCTATGATTGAATTAGCCAACAATGATGAAAAATAGAGTTTACAATACAAGACAACTCCTTAAGTGAGCAAATATGCAATTAAATGAACAAGGGTAAGAAAAGCCTGTTTGAAGCGAATTTGGTTTGAGCTTTTCTTCTTTTCTTCTTTTCCTCTTCTCCTTTGAAATGTTGAATCAGGCTTCAGCTCAGATTCTTCACAAAATTGTAGTTGAGAAGTTAGGAAAAACAGGGCTTTTGCTTTCTTTCTCTTCACTTGGAAAATCCTTCGATTTTGAACTCGAATGCTTTGGATTTGTCTTTCGGACTCTCTTGGATTGGTTGATGTAGGCTCTGAGTCTTTCCTTTTGATTTCTCTCTCAAGATTTTTTAGATTTTTCACAAAATATTTCCTTTTTTTTTCTATTTTCCTCTCTCTTTTCAAACGAACGGTTCTCCCTTTTTATAAATCTCTTAATCTAAGTTTAGGTGGAAAATATAGCTGTTATGAGATGCTTGGATACTTCTACACATAAAGAAAAATAGTCGTTAGAGATTAGGTGGAAAAAATATTATTGTTAGAGTCCGTTCTGACAATTAAAAATCCGTTCCTGATAGGTTGGAGTCGGCTCCAACTTTTCAGGTGTCAGCTCCAGATCGGGTGTCCAAAAATAGCAAATAAAAAGTTATTGAGGAGTTGGCTCTGAGAAAGTTAAGTGTCGGCTCGACGCTTTCGGGAGTCGGCTTCGGAATCCAAGAGTGTCGGCTCCAGAAATGTCCATAAAAACACGTTCTCTGTTCTCAGGTTAGAGTTGGCTCCAAAACTCAGGTGTCGGCTCCCGAATTCTAGGTGTCGGCTCCAGAAACTGAAACAGAATACACTTCTCTATATCTCAGGTTGGAGTCGGCTCAGAAACTCTGGGTGTCGACTCCGGACCATGCCAAAAATTCAGAAATCTTCTGATACACCTTGGGGTCGGCTCCTGACTATTTGGGTGTCGACTCTAAGTTCTAAACTTTAAAAAATTCCTTTAAAATTTGATTCAAAACTTATTCCTTTATTCCTTTTGATTGATTAAACATTTTTAATCCCTGAAACACTTATTAAATCTGTCAGAAACATAGTGAATATACTCATATCTTTTGTTAATCATCAAAATCAATAATTGGGTCAATAGAAGTCCATACTGAGGTCTTGCCAAGGACGATCAGGCACTGGCAAAGGAGTATATAGACCGGTGTTCTGCTTCTGCTGTTTTGCAATGGCACAAGTTCGACATCGGGCTATTATCAGGGCAACGAGCCTTTTTAATCCTGGCCAGTAAAATTGGTCCTCTATTGCTAGAATAGTCTTATCTCTTCCAAAATGACCAGCTAATCCCCTAGCATGTTTTCCTAGACTAGGAATTCTCTAAGTGACGTCCTAGGGATACAAAGTCTATTGCCCCTAAAAAGGTAACCATCCTGGATGGTATAATTTCCACTGGTACTGGATGGCCCTAGCTGAAGGATCTTATAAATTTTACCAAAGTCATGATAGGTCTCATACTCATCTTTTATCCGATCGAATCCTATAACTTTGGTGCTAACAGTACTCAACAACAAAGACTTACGGCTTAGGGCATCTGCTACCTTATTTTCTAAATCGGCACGGTGTTTCAGGACAAAAGTGTATGCCTGAATGTATTCAACCCATTTGCCATGCCTAGAATTTAGCTTCTTTTGGGAGTTTAGAAATCAGAGTGCCTCATGATCAGAAAATAAGACAAACTCCTGCAGTAGTAAGTAATGTCTCCAATACTTAAGGGCTTGTACTACCACATAGAATTCCTTATCATAGGTGGAATATCTAAGTTTAGCTTCTTTTAGTTTTTCACTAAAGAAAGCTATGGGGTGATTTTCTTGGCTTAACACTCCACCTATGCCTACTCCCGACGTGTCGCATGCAACCTCAAACACCTTAGAAAAGTTTGAAAGTCTAAGTATGGGTGCATGAGTCATCCTATCCTTAAGCTCTAGGAAGGCCTTATTAGCTGACTTAGTCCACTCAAAATTATCCTTCCCAATACAATCAGTGATGGGTGTGACGATGGTGCTAAATCCCTAATGAATCTCCTGTAAAAGGTTGCTAGGCCATAGAAGCTGCAGACATCATGGACGTTCATGGGTACCGGCCACTCTACGATTGATCTAACCTTTTCAGGATCCGCTGAAACACCTTCTGGGATTACGACAAAACCTAGAAAGATAACCATATGCATCATGAAATCACTCTTCTTAAGGTTTGCATATAGGCTATTTTCTCTAAGGGTCTGACAGATTAATCTGAGATGGTTAAGATGGTCCTCTTTGGTCTTATAAATTAATATATCATCAAAATAGATCACTAAGAATTTTTCGTGTACTCTTTCAGGACCTGGGTCATGATTCTCATGAATGTGCTAGGTGCGTTTGACAGCCCAAAAGGCATCATGACCCACTCAAAAAGACCATCTCTAGTCTTAAATGCAGTCTTCCACTCATCCCCTGGTCTAATTCTAACCTGATGGTAGCCACTCTTAAGGTCTATTTTGGAAAAGATAGTGGCACCCGCCATCATGTCCAACATGTCATCTAGTCTGGGGATAGGGAACCTATACTTGATAGTGATTTTTTTGATGGCCTTACTGTCCATGCATATTCTTTAGGTACCATCCTTCTTAGGGTTAATAGTGCAGGAACTGCACAAGGACTTAAGCTCTCCCTAATGAAACCTTTCCTAAGTAAGTCTCCCACTTATTTTGTAGTTCTTGATGCTCAGTGGGGTTCATCCTATAATGGGGAAGGTTTGGAAGGGTGGATCCTGGCATCAGGTCAATGGCATGTTGGATGTTTCTCAAGGGTGGTAACTGATCAGGCAATTCTTCAGGGAAGACATCCTTAAACTCCTCTAGGATCTCAATTACTTCTGGGGCTTGTTCCTTTTGGACTGATTCATAGATTTCTTTAGTGGTCAAAATCCAAACAGGATTACCCTCAGTGATGTCCTTTTCTAATTCCTTAGCTTTAATCAGATTAACTCTTGGCTTGCTATCCTTAAGGTTGCTAGATCCTTTCTTGATTGGGTCCCTAGGTGGAGTTGGATGTATCACATACTTGTTCCCATTGTGTTTAAAAGAGCAGATGTTGGATTGACCAAACAAGGTGGCATCGTGATCGTAAAGCCAAGGTCGACCTAATATAATACTACTAACACCCATGGGAATTACATCGCACCAGACCTTTTCCTCATAATTTTGCAATTTGATTAGTATTTGGCATCTGGACTTGATTGTGATAGAGGTGGAATCTACCCACGAGACCTTATAGGGACTAGGATGGGGAACTGTGGTCAATCCTAATGACTTAATTGTATTGGTAGAGACGGCATTGACACAACTCCCGCTATCCACTATGATCTTGAGCACCTTATCCCCTATCTTAACAAAAGTCTGTAGGATGTTAGTCTTACGCCAATCTTTCTGGTCCTTAATTTGAGTCTAGGTCAAGATACATCTAACCACTCCTAATAGGTCTTCAGACTCAAATGTTTCCTCCTCTCCATCGTACTCATCTATCAAATGGGTATCAGTCTCATAGACCTCTCCCTCAGGCTCAACTAGGGACTTGGATTCAGTCTCAGGTAACTCATCTATATGAAGGGATCTGACTGGGCACTGGCTGATCATATGTCCCGGTTTGTTGCATCTAAAGCATTTGATCTGGGGGTTGAAATTTCTTTGGACCTCTACAGATTTGCCCTTATCCTCTCTCTGGGGTATAGGGGTACTATTCTGGGGTCGACTTAACTCAGTTCGGCTTGTACTGGGTCGGCTAGTGTTGGGTCGACTCGGGAAAGTCTGATGGGGGTCTGAGTACTTGGTAGGTCTGGAACGACTAGGATAGGCCTGGCTAGATCCTGGATATGGGCTAGGGCTCTTGGTAGCCTCTGATCTACGATAGGATGGCCCTATCTGAAAATGTTCATAATCCCTAGCAACTTGGTAAGCTTCTTCTAAATCATGTACCCTTCTTAGGTAGAGTTCTCTTTGAATATCTACTCTCAGGCCATACCTAAACTTGGATATGGTGACTTCCTCAGACTGAACGATATTACATCTCATGGTATACTCTTAGAATGTAGCAATGTATTCATTCACATTTTTACTACCCTGAATTAATCCCTGCCACTGGTCCAATAGGCTCTGTTCAAACGATGTGAGGACATAATTGGACCAAGTCTAGCCTTCATGGCGTGCCAGGTGACTATGGGGTCTCTTCCCTCTAATAATTGCCTTCGCTCTAAAGTGGCCCAGTATAACCTAGCCTATCGTACTAACTTGAGCTTGGAAACTTAAACTTATGCTCTTCAGACATGTTGTACCAATCAAAGTACTGGTCCATCCCTTCCTCCTAATCTAGGTAGTCCTTAAGGTCCATAGAGCCATCGAAAGTAGGTGCTTCAAGTCTGACACTTCTAAGGGCTCTTTCTTCTTGGTCTACTGTCTTATGATTAGGTCTCCTAGGGAGGACATCTAGGACTGGATTAGGTCGAAGTGGTCCTTAGGGTTTGGCCTTATGTAGAGGTCAGGCTGTTGGGCTCTCCTAGGATGAGGTGGGGTCTCATGATCAGACTCAGTGTGGGGCTCATGGGTTTCTTCTAGGATACCCAACCTAGTTTCGACTTGATCGAACCTGGACCCTAATCTAGCCTCAGATTGCTTGATGTCTTGGTTCATTTGGGCTAGTTGTTCAGTGATGATCCTTAAGTGATCATCAATGCTTTGATTAGCCATGGGTTCAGCCTATAATGGAGGTGGTGATGGACGAAAATATGCTCCTGATCTAGTGCATATGCAAGCACAATCAAGCATACAAGACTCAGACTGACTCGGACTACGGTATGCTAGACCTAGTCATCCAGAGTAAAGGATTTGGCTTAATGCAAGCCAATATAATAGTAACTCTTTAATTGGCCAGTTGGGATAGGTGGAAGGGGGGGAGACTCGTCCCACAAATTGCAGGTGCCTAATTAGAATAACCCCAATACTCTGCTTAAGTCGTTTGATATTTGACCTCCCTTCTAGATACCAATTTCAGAGCACACGCCAAATTGATTTGTACTAGTCTCCTCCAGTACACTAAACCGACCGTTGCTGTCCCTAGCCCTCTAGGGCAAATGTCAATTAAGTTACTACTCAGTTTTAGATTAGAGGTTTGAGATCGGAATGCAAGGGTGGTTCTTTTGGGCCAAGGAAGGGGTCTCAATCCCTCCCTTATCTTACATCAATGAAAGCCTTTAAGAGCAATTTAATGCAGATGAATGATATGTAAAATATAAACCCTAATCCAGAAATCTATAAATAGCAATAAATCTCAAAAAAAAATTCACAGATCGAATTAAATCCTCAAAAATTAACAAAATCTCAAGAATTTTTATATTTTTTTATGAGTAATCAGGCATGCAATTAATTCATAGATTGAATTAAATTCTCAAAAAATAATAAAAAATACTTTAAATTATAACGAATCTAGAAAAATAAATTTTGTAATTTTTTGATGTATATGCAGGCACAAACAATTCAATTAACAGATGATATACTAATAATAACGTGACTTAAAATTAAGCCCTAACTATGCTCTGATACCAAACTGATGCAGGACCGATTCGCATGCAAGTAATTTTTTTTAATGATTAATAATTACAGTTGATTATTCTCCCAAAGTAATAACCTAAGAGGGATTCAGAAAAATTCACAATAAATTTACACGCGAAACAGTTCCTAAAAAATAAGGAAGAAGGACCGTCGAGGCTAAGAAGCCCTGGTAGGGCTTGCTCTCCTACAATAAAGTTACTAGTAGATTAGAGGGGTGTACCTGGCAAGAGAGGAAAGATCAAAGTATTGAAGGGGTTGCTCTGCCTGGCGAATGCGCCATAGATGACCAAGCCTTAAGCCCACGGATCTGCGGCCAAGTATCCGCTGACCTGGATGACGATCACCTTGAATCATGGATTCGTGGCTACTGAGGGATTTGCAAGATCACCATACAAGGGTTAAAGAATAATAGAGAAAATTTAGAATAGAGGCAAAGAGACAAAGAAGGAGTAGAGAAAAGGGGAGGCCGGCCAAGGGCTCTTGGGCTCCACTATTGGAAGACAAAGGTGGCAGCCAGGATTTCTCCTAGAGACTTGGGATGTTGGCACGCGCAGGAGAAGGGAAACAAGAGCACCAGAGAACCAATTAACAAAAATTATAATAACTCAAAACTCGGATTGATTGATTAATAATAAAAGATACATCATTCATACAAAAGGGTCTCTTTTATAAAGCAAGAGACTTGGGGCCCAAGAAAATACAGATATTGAAAGAGAAAAAAGAAAAAAGGTGCCCTAATCAAATTTGGCATGAAATCTGCAGCGTCCAGATGAGAAAGGTGATCTTCTAGATGCAATCAGCGGCAGCTGAATTTGGCATGAAATCTGTGGCGTCCAGATGAGGCAGGTGATCTTCTAGATATGATTGAGATGCAATCAGTGGCAGCTTAATTTGGCATAAAATCGGCATCGGCCAGATGAGAAAAATGATCATCCAGATCGGGAAGGTTGCTTGCTCTGCTAGGTGGCATGTGGGCTGCTTGAAGTAGGTGTGGCACCAACTTGAATTTAGCAGCCGCTCTGTCTGACTGTGATGGCCTTGTCTTCTGCTCCAATACTGATGTCTCCTCTTGTAAGCTAATGAACTTACTATAGGACTCACATTAAAATAAACTGAACTTAATAGGACTCAATTTAGAATAAAATGAACTGGACGAGACTAAACTTTATTTCCCAACTCAAGACTTGAATCATAACTAATCAGATATCCACAGAGGGTTAAGAATCCTCTGCTTGATCCTAGTGCCCGCACCAGTTTGTTTTGTTGTTCCTATTTTTGTCCTTTGACTCTTTGCTTTTATGATGTAGAGATGAGGTTCTCCACAGATTTTTTATCAGAGGACCTTAAGAAAAAGAGAAAGGCCATCAGAGGTCCGACTAGGGCGGCACCTAAAAAGCCAAAGCGGGCTGAGCAACCGCCCCCCTCCCCTGAAGTCACCTTGGCAGGGGAGGCAAGAGAGAGGGATCCCTCTGTTGAAGAGTTGGTAACAGAGGTTCCTTCAGCTGGTGCTCAAGAAGGGCCACCGATGGGGGTCCCTCTGGCTAGGACTCAAGAGGAGCCAGCGAGGGAGAAATCTCCGCCGCTCACCGGAGTCGAGGACGAGGTTCCACCGGAAGAAAGGGTGATGACCCCTCCGGCTTAGGAGGCCGGTGAGGATCAACTCCCGGATGTTCATTCACCCGGGGAGGGGGTGGAGGTGCCCTCCGATGTGGGTCTTTTGAATTGGTCGCCCGGCGTCAATGCAATTCGCCGAGGTCGCCTGGCTGAACACCTACTTAGCCGCTCGGCCCTGCCCAATCTCCAAGCCGAGCTCCGACGCCAGCCACTGGAGAAATCCCTGAACACTTTCTTCACTGCCATCCTCCAGGTGATCATATAATATCCTTAGGTCTTTCTTTCTTCAAGTTAATTGTAACTGGTCTCTCACTCTCTAGTGAATGTAGGTGTCTAACAGTGCCTTCGTTCTTCGGGATGCTTGCCTCGGAGGCTCGGGCAACCAGAAGCAAGGCCCGTCTGAGTTAGACGTTCTTAAATCTCAGGTGGACGAGCTGACCCGGGAGGTGTCGGAGGTGAAGACTCGGGAGCTTGTAGTGTCCGGCACGCTAAGGGCCGTCGAAGAAGAGGGTCGGGATCTTAAGGCCCGAGTCGAAGAATCCGAAAGAAAAGCTCGAGTGGCCGATGCCAAGCTGGCAGAGGCCATGTCGAGGCTGGGGCCAATAGAAGAGAAGCTAAAGAGTGCTCTTCTTAGAGCAACTCAGGCCGAAGAGAGGGCAGCCATGGTAGAGGACAGGACATAGTTGCTCGAGTTTGAGGCCCGAGCCATGGAGGAGAGATTGGCCAATGCCGAGGAAAGGCTAACTTTTACTGAGGAGAAGCTGGCCTCTGCTGAGGAAGAGATTAGAGAAACTTTGGCTAAACTGATTGTCGCCGAAGTTCAGGCCAAGGAGAGTATAATGGCCGCTCAGGCAGAGGCCATGATCAGGGTCAGTGCTGCCAACCAGCGGGCCCAAAGTGCGGTGGAGGCTTACAAGGGCTCCGCTGAATTTGCAGCTGAGTGCAGCGAAGCGGCCGTTGACATCTATGCTAAAGGATTTGAGAAGTGTAAGGAGAAAATTCTTCAAGTTCATCACCTAGGCGATCTTGATGACATTCAGCCCGTAGATGAAGACATGGAGGGCGAGTCGGAGTCCTCCGAGCCTTGATTTTGACTTTCTTTCACTCTTTTCATATTTTGTAATGTGGCTGAGATTAGCCTTTTGTATGAAAATACATCAATAGCAAAGTCTTTTCGGCAATTTTGTGTGTGGCTTCGATTTTTAAACCGATCCTGTCAATTTTTTCCAACCTTCTAGGCGATTGCACTTCGATGTTCGGCAAACTAGCTTCATTCCCCTGAGTACATTTGACAATCTATTAGTATAACTCATTCAAGAATTACACGGGGGACTTCCCATGCCGACCCAGGAGCTCGACTCAGACCTGTCTAAAATTCAAGATTTGAGCCTTCGGGTGTTTTTCGCACCGGCCCAGGGTGTCTGTGCCCTTTTGGGCCTCCGAGGTCCTTTTGATAACTGCCTAGGGCCAACCCTGGGGCCGGCTAGGAGCCGAGCATCATCAAGGCCGCCTAGGACCAGCCCGGGGGCCGGCTATGGGCCGAGCATCATCGAGGCTGCCTAGGACCAGCCTGAGGGCCGGCTAGGGCCCGAGTATCGTCGAGGCCGCCTAGGACCGGCCCCGGGGCCGAGCGTCATCGAGGCCGCCTAGCACGGCCTGGGAGTTTGACTCGGGGCCGCTTAGGACACAGGACTTGACCTTCAGAGGTTTCTCGCGCTGGTCCAGGGTGTCTGAGCCCTTTGGGCTGCCGAGGTCCTTTTGAAAACTACCGTGGGGGTTTCTTGCGCTGGCCCAGGAGTTTGATTTAGGACCACCTAGGACACAGGACTTGAACCTCTGGAGGTTTCTCGTGCTGATCCGGGGTGTCTGTGCCCTTTGGGCCACCGAGGTCCTTTTGAAAATTGCCACGGGGGTTTCTCGCGCTGGCCCAGAAGTTTGACTCGGGGTCGCCTAGGACACAGGACTTGAACCTCCGGAGGTTTCTCGCGCTGGTTTGGGGTGTCTGTGCCCTTTGGGCCGCCGAGGTCCTTACTTTGAATTGAGTAGTAAAATTTGAAAACTATTTTTCTATAATCATTTGTTTAGTACATTTATCACTAGTAATATCGGCGGAGGTTACCAGCGTTCCAAGTGTGTAGAACAAGTTGTCCGTCCATCCCTTCCAATCTGTAGGCTCCTTGCGCAAGTGCCTTCATGACTCGATATGGTCCTTCCCAGTTTGGTGATAACTTGCCTCCTTCGGTTGGTTTGGACACCTCAGCCCTTCTAAGGATTAGGTCTCCAGGGCGGAACGTCTTGGGACGGACCCGAGCGTTATAATATTTCTCGGCCCGCTGGCAGAAGGTGGCCATCCTAAGTCGTGCTAGATCTTGGGTTTCGTCGATGAAGTCCAGATTAGCCTTCAACTGATCAAGGTTTTCATCCTCCTTATACGCTTCTACTCGGGTGATAGGAAGGCCGATCTCTACCGGGATCACCACTTCGGATCCAAAGACGAGGCTGAAGGGAGTCTCTCCCGTAGGGGCCCTGGGAGTTGTGTGATATGCCCATAATATATTTGAAAGCTCCTCCACCCATCTGCCCTTTGATTCATCCAACCGGGTTTGGAGTCCTTGAAGGATAGTGCGATTCATGACTTCTGCCTCTCCATTCGATTGGGGGTGCCCAACAGAAGTAAACCTATGGCAAATGCCTAGCTCGGCACAAAAAGCCTTGAATGCTGAGTTGTCAAACTGGCGACCATTGTCGGTAATCACAGTATGGGGCAAGCCGAACCGGCAAATGATGGATTTCCAAAAGAACGTTCTTGCTTTAGCTTCGGTGATCTTAGCTAGCGCCTCGACCTTGACCCATTTAGTAAAATAGTCAATAGCTACCAACAAAAACTTTCATTGTCCTACAGCTGGGGGAAAAGGTCCAAGTATATCCATTCCCCACTTAGCAAAAGGCCAGGGGACAGAGAGTGGGCTTAACTGTGAGGCCAGCTGTCGTTAGATATTCGAGTACCGTTGACAGCTATCGCACTTTCGAACCAACTCGGCGGCATCCTGGTGCATCGTAAGCCAGTAATACCCTTGGCAAAGAGCCTTGTATGCTAGCGACCTGCCCCCCACATGATTCCCGCATATGCCTTTATGGATTTCTCTAAGAACATAATCAGCATCCATCGGGCCTATGCACTTGAGAAGAGGATGAGAAAAAGACTTCCTGTACAAACAACCATCTATCAGTACAAACTTGATTGATCTTCTCTTGAGTAGCCTATCTTCTGCAGGGTCGGTGGGGAGAGAGCCGTCAGTAAGGTAACGGACATAAGCATCCATCCAAGTCGGCTCCTACGTGATTGGTACAACTTCCTCTGTGGAATCAATACTTGGGCTCTCCAGGTGCTCGACGTACGCCCTCCTTAGGCAATCGTTCGTCGAAGTAGCCAGCTTTGATAATGCGTCGGCCTTGGCATTCTCCCCCTGGGAATGTAGCGATGGTGAAGTAATCTAATGAGGAGATTGGCATCTTAACTTTACTCATATATCGGGATAATAGGGTCGCAAGCCTCGAACTCTCTAGTGATGTGTCTGGAGACGAGCTGAGAATCGGTGAAGGCCCGAAGATGCTTTACCCCGATCTCTTGAGCGAGCTTGATTCCGGCCAACAGGGCCTCGTACTCAGCTTAATTGTTGGTAGCCTTAAAAAGAAATGAAGGGCGTACCCAAAGACCATTTCCTTCAGACTCGCCAAGATGAGGCCCGCTCCGCTTCCTTGGGAATTGGAGGCACCGTCAACATGGAGAATCCAAGCCTCTGCCAAATCCTTCTCAGCTACCGGGCACTTTTCAAGGACATCGTCGTCTTGCTCATCAGTCCAGGTGCATTTTACTAAAAAATCCACCAGCACTTGGGATTTAAGGGTAGATCGAGCCTGAAATGAAAGGTCAAATTCTCCGAGCTTAACAGCCCACTTTGCTAGACGGCCCAAGGTGTCGGGTCGAGCCAGAATAGATCAAAGGGGTTGGTTTGTAAGCACCGCTATCAGGTGCGCCTGGAAATATGGTCAGAGACGCTGAACAGAAATAATCAATGCAAAGATAATCTTCTTCACTCGAAAATATCGGATCTCTGCATCGTAAAGCACCTTGCTAGTATAGTAAATAGGCTTCTGCACTCCATCCTGGTCGAGTCGGACTAGAATGGAGCTAACTGCTTCCAATGTGGTGGCTAGATACACAAAGAGCTTCTCTCCCTCCTCGGGCTTTGACAGTAATGGTGGTGTAGACAAGAACTTTTTTAATTCTTCAAAGGCTCTTTGGCAACTGTTTGTCCACTCGAAGTCGTCAACTTTCCGCAGGGCCTTAAAAAAGGGTAAGCACCTCTCCGCCGATCTAGATAGGAATTTGCTCAAAGTAGCTATCCTTCCGATGAGCCGCTGCACTTTCTTCTAATTGACTGGCCGCCGCATACTGAGAATAGCTTGAATCTTTTCCGGATTTGCCTCGATTCCCCGCTGGGTTACTAAGAAACCAAAGAATTTCCCCGCAGTAACACCGAAGGCACACTTACGGGGATTAAGCCTGATTTGATGACTTCGAAGATTGTCAAATGTCTCTCCCAAGTCTGCAACATGGTTGGAGATGTGGGTGCTCTTGGTCAGCATATCATCCATATATACCTCCATGTTTCGTCCGATCTAGTCTTTGAAGACCTTATTCATCAACCTCTGGTAAGTGGCTCCGGCGTTCTTCAATCCGAAGGGCATTATTTTATAACAGTAAATGTCTTTCTCTATAATAAAAGAAGTGTTTTCTTCATCTGCCGGGTCCATTTTTATTTGGTTATAGCCGAAGAAGGCATCCATGAAACTCATGAGCTCATGCCCGGAGGTGGATTCCACCAGCTGATCGATTTGTGGCAAAGGAAAACTGTCTTTAGGACATGCCTTGTTAAGATCAGAGAAGTCGATGCAGATTCGCCAACTTCCACTCGCCTTCCAGACATAACCACATTTGCCAACCAACTTGGGTACTGAGCCTCCCGAATGTGGCCGGAGACTAATAGTTTGTTGACTTCTTCATCTATAGCCCACTGCCGCTCAGGGGCAAAACTTCTCTTTTTTTGGCAGACGGGTCGATACTTGGCATCAATGTTAAACTTGTGAGTTATCACCTCCGAAGGAATGCCGGGCATGTCCGAAGTGGACCATGCAAAAATATCCGAGTTAGCCCGCAATAATGCAAGGAGTTTGTTTTTCATCTCCAAAGAAAGAAGCTCACCAATTTGCACGATTTTTCCAGGGTCATCTCCCAATGGGTAAGATAGCAGACGCTCAGCTAATTCTCCTCTCCTTTCAAACTCTCTGGAGTCAAACAACACCGGGGTAGAGGGAGCCACCATCTCCTATGGGCTAGGAGCCATATGATAACATAACTGCATGAGGTTCTACTCCGCATACATCTCTCCGACCCCTTGATTAGTAGAAAACCTCACCAACCGATGCCTGGTGGATATAATTGCATCCAAGAGGTTCAAGCCTAGTCGACCAAGGATAGCATTGTAAGCTAGCGGCACTCGGGCCACCAGGAACCTCATTAAGACTGTGCCATAACGGGCAAAGTAATCTCGCCCTCCACCTTGACAGAATCTCCTATGAAACCGGCAAGAGGTGTGGCCACATGTGATAAAGAATCATGGGACAAACCCATACGAACAAAAGCATCATAAGTAAGTATGTCTACTGAGCTTCCACTATCTACAAGTATTCTTTTTATAGGATGCTTAGCGATCATCATAGAGATGATTACGCTATCATCGTTCGAATGGCCCCTTTCTCCTAACTCCCTCTCAAAATAGGGATTTACATATTCTATTCCCTCATCTCCCCTTTGTCTCTTGGTGGGTGAAGCCGCGCCCCATGAAAGCATGCCCACTATCCGCTCCGTTGGAGTGTTGTCAATGCCGGCCTGAGCAGGTGGGGGCCCCATCAAAGGTGTGGTGACCGGAGCTCCTTTCTTGATAAATTTTCCAAGATAGCCTTATTGAATGAGCTCTTCAATGGCACGTTTCAAATTGCGGCATTCGTCGGTGTCATAGCCATAGTCCCTGTGGAAACGATAGTAGCGGCTCCGATTGCGGGCAACACCCGCCCTTAGCAAAGGGGGGCATTGGAGATAAGGCTCACCTTCAATCTCCATAAGAATATGAGATCTCGGAGCAAGGAGGGGTGTGTCCCTTCTTCAGCAGGCAGGTTCTGTTTCCTAAGCAGAAAGTCGAAGGTTCGCCCCCTACCTGGCGCGTCAATCTGTTGATGCCCGGTCACTTTGAGCTGGCATCCTTGAGCGTCAGTTGTTACTCCAAGGAAGCATCAGGATCACTCCTTTGTCTTCAGAATCTTGCAAGAAGTCCCGTAACTAAAGATTTCAGTTATAGGACCCTCCGACGCCCAAGTTAGCAACCATGAACACAGCGGTAGTTCTTCAGAGAAGGTGTATGTGGAAGAAGTGGGTCGTTTCGGGCTTAAGGAAGAAAAGAATCCCCCCTCTGTTTGCTCTTACCTCTCTTTTTATTGGCCTCTTCCTTTGCCGAGGCCTGAATATCATAACGCGTCAGTACTCTTACAGATAGAATATCAGAGCTGGTCGGATTGGATCCACGTCCATTATTCTGACATCATTAATGTTTTTTCAGGAATAATCGGCTTTTGATACTCATTTAGTCACAGTCATTAAATTCTATTGGTGACTTTTTGGGTCTTAGTGGCTTTTCTAACTCGAAGTGATTTATACTTTATGGTAGGTAATCGCCTTTTGATGCTTATTTAGCCAGAGTCATTAAATCTTGCTAATGACATTTTGGGCCTTAGTGGCTTTTCTGACTCGAAGCGATTGATACTTTATGGCAGTAATCGCCTTTTGATGCTTATTTAGCCAGAGTCATTAAATCCTGCTAATGACTTTTTGGTTCTTTGTGGCTTTTCTGACTCGAAGTGATTGATACTTTATGGCAGGTAATCGCCTTTTGATGCTTATTTAGTCAGAGTCATTAAATCCTGCTAATGACTTTTTGGGCTGGGATCCTCTGAGGAGGATGTCTGAATTGATGTCTCTTATCTTGTCAAATCTGTGAGGTCTTGGAAGAAGATCCTTGGCTAGGACCATCTCTGGGGCCACCTAGGGGCCGAAAACTGTCGAGGCCGCCTAGGATAGGCCCTAGGGCCGCCTAGGGGCCGGGCATCATCAAGGTAGTCCAGGACGAGCCATGGGGCCGCCTAAGGGCCGAGCACCGTCGAGGCCACCTAGGGGCCGAGCACTATCGAGGCCGTCTAAGACTGGCCCTGGGGCCGTCTGTTATTTTATCACATGATTTTTACTAGTCACATCGGCTCGAGTATTATTTTATTACATGACTTTTACTGGCCACATCAATATCGTTCTTTCGAAATGATGCCTTAAAATCTATTATACCTGTCTTATTCCGAAGCAGATGAAGATGATATAATCAAAATCTGTCATATCTGCCTCAAAATCCTTACGTCTACCTTCAAATGTTGTTTCTCATCTTATCTTTCTATTTTAATTTTCTGTCAACTACGTTAATTTATTTTTCTAGATGAAATGTTTGCCTTTCCTTGGCAAAGCTTTTGCCGGTTAGTGGGCGGACAAACTCATTTTTAAGGACAGACCAGAGAAATGAATGTCCTTTGACCATCATCACCTACTTCGCTGGAGAAGACCCGGAGGAAATCACAGACGGTGCTGCTGGTATTACGGGGTTCCGGTATTTGATCCTTGGATGCCTGGTCTGGTGGAGTCAAAGGCGCAGCGTTGGCTGCTTACCGCGTTGGATTGCAGAGCCATCCAGCGGGGGAAGCCCCGAAGAAGCAACAAGTCGGTCGTAAAAGAAGGCCCGTCCATTGAATGCGCGCAGGAAAGTTTCGGAAGCGTGGAATGGCGGGTACCGTCCTGCCTGCTGCTGTAGCCTAGAGTTTTCGTACTGCCATCAGAAATATTTCCGTGGACCCGAGCCCTTTCCAACGCGGAAGCAAGGAAAGCTACAGGTTTTGGGTTGGCGCTTCGAAGCCGTGGCCGTGAAAGAGGCGAAGACACCTAAGGTCGTACTTGAATGGAGAAGTTTTAGGAGGAAAAAAAAATATTAATGGAAATGAGGACTTTAATATTTAAAATAAAAATATTGATAAATCTCTTAAAATGATCGTTCACAAATACCATCTCGATAGCTGTCATTTACAAATCTTTACTGAAATTCTTTTATAAGTAGTTAAATATTTAATTTTATTTATATTTTAAAATATTGTATAAACATTATGAAAATTTTATTTACATAAATATTTATTTTTCTTCATATGCAAATATTTATTTTAAATAATTTTGTAATTTTTTACTTTATTTATTTTATATATTTATGAAATATATTGCATAAATATTTATTTTATTAAAAAAAATATTTTATTATTAATATTTACATAGTATTAACAATAATTATTAACATTACATTAATATGTTTATTTATTGATAGATAGATATTACACAAATAAAATAATATTTATGAAACATAATAATATTAATAATATATTTATTAAATATATATTAATATATTAATTAATAATATAAACTCAACTCAACTCAACTCATCTCAGCTTTTTTCTAATTATATGATCGGCTATATGAATATACTTCCTTACTCTATCTATTCAGAACTAAGTCAACATTCAAATTACAAATAGTTACATTTTTTTTATTATTTATTTTATATTTTAGATCTATTTTTTTTTATTTTATATATTAAAAGATCATTTTAAATGGAATATCTTCGTATATTCAAAAGTTGCCACCTTTTCTTATGTTACGTGTTGGTTTTCCATGTTTCATATTCTTGCAAAGTATTAAACATTTTAAGGTGTCTAAGTTACAAAATCTCTATTTTAGGATCAGATTGCTTGATTGGAAAATCCTAGGTGCATTATTAGCTCTTAGACAAAACTTCTCGAATTCATTCTTCTTGAGGCATCTTGAAGAATGAAGAGTTCTCAGGGTTTATTATTCCCTGAGATTACAAGCGTTAAAATGATCAGTCTCCAAGTTGGCCCTTTCTGGTTTCCGTATTATATATTCCATTCGGACCTCAGCTATCTGTCGCATGCTCTGTTCTCTATTTTACAACAAACTATATGGGAAAAGTCTTTGTGCACCGGGCGCGCGGCCGGTACACAAGACTTTTCCAACCATATATTGGCGAGCGTTGCGTGCGGTGCAATGACCGGACCGATGCGGCGTGCACAGGCCCCAGAATCCAACCAGGGCATTCGTAGAAGATTTTGAGAATCAGAAACGGTACCACAAACGCAATCCACCTTCACGGTCTAAATCATTGAAAATTAAAAGGCAAACAAAATGAAATCAAGTCATAAGAAAATGTTCAATAAAAAATATAATAAAATCAACAAATTCGAAAAAATTGATTCAAATGGGATAACAAAGTCTAGAGACAAAGGGATGTCCAATGACCTGCTACTTCACCGTTGTTTTGCTAACACATGAAACAAATAAAAAGAGTAACTGCTTCCCAGTTTGCTTTACGTGGCTGCTCGGTAGTTTACCTTCCTTTTTGTACGCTCACCAACATTGCATTCCAATTCTCAAAGCTCAAAGCCAGACAATATAACAGGTGTCGATCGCGCAACAAAAAACAAAAATAGTATTAACAAGCTTCTCTAGCGAAATACAAATAATAATGGAAACAAAGCGAACGAATAGAAATGGGATGGCAGGAATATTCTTCACTTCAAATTAAGACAAACAGGCCTTGAACATTGCACTGCCATCGTTCACTATATCAACCAAACTTACATCCTGCCGTAGCAGATAATTGTTTTTTATCAACACAGACAACAAATTTCGAGGTAGCAAGCCCTTGACTTCATGTACTAATAACAAAAAAAATAACAAAAAAAGCAATTGCCTACATAACCTTTAAAAAGACGCGCTGCAGTGATGCCAGCTTTTAGACATTGAACACAAGCTCAACACGATCTAACCGGACGCAACAGGCTTAGACATCGTTCTCTGGATGGCCTCTGCATATGTCCTGTGCTGGTACGTCAAAGTTGATTCCAGCAGGTCCCACAGCGATGTCTTTGGATTCCATCCTACATAAACATGATCGATCATCCATTATGGTTGTAACTTCATTAAGACAATCAATACTCTGACAAACAACTATAATTTGGAGTGCAGAAGTACCAAGTTGTTTATTGATTATGGTCATATCAGGAATTCGCCTATCACTGTCGTCGTATCCTTCACCATAAAACACCTTGGAGCTCACATCAATCGTCGGCACCTCCAGCGGCGGTTCTCCGGATACCTTTGAATACACCTGCGAGAAAGGCGCAAACATTCAGAAGAAGAGGACACGCATCTCATACGCATCAAATATCAGCAATATCTATATCTGTGCACCTCTGTCATTATTTCAGCAAGTTGCTTCACCGTGACTTCGTTGTTGGGATTTCCGACATTAAAGATCTGGCCATTAGCTCGAGCAGGATTTTCCTGAGGACAAAAGTACATTGTTTGGTACACTTTAACATGAAAAGAGAGGGGGAGATACAAGAGACGGAAAGAACTACACACAATCATCAGGAGAACAGCTTCAATGGCGTCCTTTATGTACACAAAAGTTCTTTGGGATTGGCCACCATCAACAAGCTTTAGTGGTTCACGGCGTAATAGATTCTGCAACAACCGTATCGTAAGCATCCTTGATAGCAGAGGGGATATCAGCCAAATTTATTTATCTAAGGGCAAGTTATATAATATACATTACTGAAGCACGCCAACACTCTAGGCACGCCTTCACTAGGACCATCAATTCCAGGAATAAAATCCATCCTTGGTCCAATCCAGTTAAAAGGTCTCACAATGGTGAACTCCAGGCCATTTTCCGCACCCTCAGCTGAAGTGGTTTAAATATTTCGAGTAAATTTCAGCAAAGAGATTATAAATGCCTATGCAGAACATTGGAAAGTGAGCCCACCATAATTAGTCTTTCGATGAGTTGCTTTGCACAAGCGTAGGACCATCTCTGTTTCTCAACAGGACCAAAAATGCATGGCGAAGCATCTTCTTTAAGTACATAAAAGTCTGGTTCCTGTTTCACCAGCATAAAGCATTGATCAGTGGTGGAGAAAGGGAAAAACAATGGGAAGAGACGAAACTGATTGACTGCAGTTATAGACAATATCTGAAGCCATATGGTTAACACAACATAAATAAACTAAGAATGAGAAGGAAAAACAATGGGAAGAGATGAAATTGATTGACTGCAATTACAGACAATATCTGAAGGCATATGGTTAACACAACATAAAGATAAATAAACTAAGAACGAGAAGAAATAAGAATAGTCCACCACGCGCTAAATAGCGGGACAGCAAGAGTGCACCATCAAACAAAATAACATTTTGAGTTTGGAGGAAGTTGGGCGCACATTCCTTCATGGTTTTAATAACAAACCATAAATGGTGATTTTTTTCTTTCCAAAAGTTAAAGTGGTAATATTAGGGCCTATCTGGTACTATTATTATTTGTGTTTTGTTTTCCCACAAATAAGTGATACTGCATGGAGTTTGGTGTTAGATATAACAATTGCATTGAAGGTCTGCCATTCCTTGCTTTTATTTTCATTTTTTGAAAGCGATAAAATTGTACTACCGAAACCTTTCAAGGTTTTACCAACAATTTTAAAACAAAGCTCTCAAGCTCCTTGAATTTTTTGAATACAAAGACAAAACAAAAGCAATACTCAATGGTCCATCAAATTTACACTCGCAAGATTATGACCTCAGAACATATAAAAGATAAAAAACAATTACAAAATTAAATTCAAATAAGTTTAATCATCCAACCTCCACCCCAACATGATTTTAGACAATGCTTTATGAGCATCAGAATGATGCATGGTAGCTTAACTATTAAAATCATGCTACAACTTGGGTTGTTCAATTAAAATTAAAATTTTTATGCGGCAATGTTACAATATCCTCCCTGCATACTTTTAAGATCTCCATTCTAACTAAGCATTCTGCTTTTTCTACATGATCTCCATTCTTCCTAACCATTCTGCATTTTCTACATGTACTGCCTAGGGATCCAAGAATATGAAAAAATATTGAAAAATGTGGAACAGTTGAAAAATTCATCCCTTCATCTTCATAACAGAGGGTGCGAATGATTGAGCACCAATTCCATCACTATAAGCTTTTTTAAAAAAGGACAAGATGCATCTTATACAAACTTCTGATGGAAACCTTGAATTTCTAAAAGAGTGCTTTTGATTCAAAGATCCTTGAAACTATAACAATGGGTACTACATTCATGAATAAATATTTAAAAGATTTTGAATGGAGATGGAAGTAACTGTTTCACCATAAAGAATATGTTTTCCACCTTCAACCTGATTTCATTATTTTTAATCATTCATTTGCCCATCACGTTATTAACCATGCGAAGCACTTATCCATTAAATCAGTTTGGCAATATTAGCACGAGTATTTGTTAGCAGGTTGCAAATTTCATGAATATTTCAAAAATTCACATGCACCTCTCTTTACTAGTATTCTGAATTATTATTCTCTCATTTTCTCTTCTATGCAAAATCTCTGACACACACACACAATGTTGAAAATCAGCCTCCTTTTTCTCTATTGCAAATCAGCCTATTCACATGTCCTGATTTTATAAGGATGACAATATGCTCAACTCCTCCAATCCAACCACATCCATCATCTACTTATATAAGGTGAACTCTAGATGGTGTATATCCATCCCTTGAGTTTGATTTCACTTTTGCAGAAGTTTCCAAATAATCCTTCAACTCCACTTTTCATTTCCCTTGTGCAGATCCCCATATCCCTGCATGTGATAGCACTTACATGCATCACACATGCCCAATTGTCAACCGGTATGACATGACTAAACATTTGATCATGAATAGCTCCAGTCTCTCAATTTGCATAGTTGCATCTCCAACAGGAACTAAAATTGCTCCGATAGTACTATATCATGATGGTTGTCTAAACTGATATTATAAATCCTTACCATATTGCCCAACTATCAAAATAAACTTGCCCTGCTATATGTGCTGACTACCTCTTTTTTTTTTTTTTTTCCAATATGTCATCTACCAATTAATGGGTTAACAACGTCACTTACCTATTTTTTCACTTACGTAAATTAAATTTATTTCCTGAACGAAGAACAATATTTTCGGACTTTAATGGCAAATTATCTTTCTTTTTAAAAAAAAGCTGATCTCTTTGCTTATGAATCATAACAAATTCAATATTACCACTATAGGTTCGTTCAATAATAAATTGTCTTTACTGGCCCAGATCTAGTTCTAATGTTACATCCAACATCAGATCTTGTTTCCAACTTACCCCAGAAATCCCAGATAAGATTTACAGAAAAATATGATAACGCAAGTAAAGAACTTGGAAGCAAAAGGACTGCTAAATCACGGAGTCCTATTCAGCCCCAGACCTTGTTCCTTGTCTTTCTTACTAATCGGTTTGAATTATTAAATACATATTTTAATGCTTCTCCAGTCGTTGTCAGTAAGAGCCTCACCCACTTTTTCAATTAGTGGAAAGTAGAAGAAAACGGGGGTAAAGGGACGCAAATAGCACCTGCCGTAAATAATGATCCTTTGGGAGGAAGCTTCCGATCGTTTTCCCATATACTTCACAAGTGGAGAAGTGAATGAGGCGTTTGTTGTTCTCTGAGCAATACTTGACCTGGGCCACACGACCGAAACCATCATCCATCCAAAATGAAGAGGACGGAAGGAAAGAAGAGCGAGAAATCAATGAAATCAAAGGAGAGAGAGATTCTTGAAGCCTCGCAAACTTACCACCGGAAGGGCGTCGATGAAATTACTGTAAATGGTATCGAGAGGACGAGTATTGTAGTCTGCCGGGGTGCAGATGGCCGCCAAGTTGATCGTCTGTCAAAGAAACAAAGCCATCATTAAGATTTTTTTGTAAGGAGAAAAATATAGAGGCTGGAAATGTAGATCCAAACAACAATTCGCACGGATCAAGCAAGGAATCGTCCAAAAAGAAGGAAGCAATCCCTGATTCGAAGAGGGGAGGAAGAGGAAGGAAGGAATCCTGAGGTTGAAGGAGGGAGTAATGCTAATGGGGGAGGGGGGGCAGGGGCCGTGGAGAGCAGACCAGATCGGACATCTTGATGAGGCCTTCGAGCCTGGAATCGTGCTTGATGTTGAGGCGGTGGAACTGGATCCGGCCGGCCCAGGGGTGCTCGCCGCCGCCCTGCCCCGGCGCCGGCTCCAGGAGGTGCTTGATCTTGTCGCTGTAGACGTCCACGGCCAGCACCCTGTGGGAAGTCTCCGCCATCAGCTTCTCGCAGAGGTGGGACCCGATGAAGCCCCCGGCCCCGATCATGCAGATCGTCATCGGCTCGATTGGGTTCCCGTCCAGATCCACCCTCGCCATCCCTGCTTCCCTGCTTCCCGACTTCCAAACCTTCCTTCAGATCTCTCGATCTACCAACGCTTCAAGCCAAGAAAACTAAGGAAATCGAAAAGACGACGACGGATACGGAGGAAGAACGACGGATGATGGAGCAAGGAATGGAGAACAACGCACCTGCCTCACTTTGCCTCCCCTTCCGATGCGGGTCGGATAAGGGGAAGTAGCGGCTGGACGGATCTCCTGCGTTCGCTGCGGAGGGGCGTTGATGTCTCTTGATTGGGGCGCCTTTAATAGCCGCTGAGCTCCGCGGCAGGTCTTACCACCGCTTTTTTTTTTTCTTTTTTCATATTTATTTACCGTACGATGACCATTTGGTGACGCGGCTTCATGATTCAAGCGAGAACAAAGAACATAAACTTACATCCGAAAACAAAGAGCATTCAGAACTGTCGCGGTTCAAGCGAGAACGATGGGTGGAGGTGATATCTTCGCACGCCATAAACGGGTCGTTGTTTCGTGAATTATCTATTTTATCCGTCGCGATTCGTCAAAAACCCTGCCTTGCACGTGGTTTTTTTTTATTTTCAGTATAAGAATTTCTGGTCGTGGGAACCTTTCCAAGACCGCGATGCGAACGCTCGTGCTCTTGCTCGTGCCTTCGAAGAGCACGAGCCGCCCTTATCACTTCTTTTCCGTACGACGATGACTTGATTTGTGACAGGCTTGGTGCTCAATTAGTCGCATAATTTTACGATCCGGTAGACGTGGGTTGCATTCGGACGGTTGGCCATGAAGATGGTGGTGGTGGTGGTGGGCAACAGTAACTGCACCTGGGTCACGTGCACCGACAGCTGCAGTGACGTGTGAGAGCACATCACCACCCCCTCTAGAGGACGCATTGGTAATAAAATTAACCTAAGCCACGTTTAAAGCAAGTTGGTTTGCGTGGACGCGAATCCGAACGTGGGCTATCAGCTCCCAATATGATCAAACCTGTTAGAAAGATAAAGTCCACTGGTGCCATTGTTTTCCTTTTTGATGCCGATGTAACTGGAGTTATGTTAAAACCTTTTATTAGTTCTCTTCACGGGCTATACGTGTTCTTGTTTCTAAATATAAGATGCTTGTCATGCATTAAACCCAACCTCAGCCTGACCCAATGGGGACACAAATGGATTGGGTTGGATTTAGGGCAATTTTGACTTGGCCCTAACTTAGATCTAAAATATTTTCCCTAGACCTTGACTTGACCAGTTGATTAATGGATTGGATTACGAGTTTACAATCATGGTTTGAAAAATGAAACTTGTTATGCTCCCTGGATCCGGACTTGTCCACGGTAAGGTAAGATGTAGCTTTCCGAGCTATACGTCTGACTCCTTCCGATAGATAAGATGGAGACGATATGCCCTTGGCTGAAAGCGTAGGCAACGCATCCTATGGCCCAGGTTTTTATGAGGCAAGCTAACTTGATAGATTATCTTGTGTAATTGACGGATCCACTGTAAGAAAATAGTGAAACAGTGACAAAAATTAGTGACAAAAATTTTATCACTAAATTATGACATATTAGTGATGGAATAATGACTAAAATTAGAATTACTGGCAAATATTAGTGGTGAAACTCATCTATCAGAAAAAATATCTAAAAACACATTGGCTATTTTTGCAACAGATTTGTGATGGTTTTGTGATGATTTTTGTAATGGATTTATGACAGATATTGTATCCGTTTCTAAATATAGCGCATAGTTAGCGTGAAATTTTTAGGTTGTATTTGAAAAAGAAAATAAAGGAAGATATCCCCTGAATAGTCCCTCTTATTCTCAAAAGCTATAACTACACTGGATAGTTGGGAATATTTTTAACCATAGGTTATCCCCTTAATTTATTCCTTAGGGAGTGAGGAAATATATGATTATTCCCCAACTATTCCTTGAGGGTAAAATTATAATTTAAAAAGTTTATTTATGCCGATCTGCTGCTCCCAATCTCCAACCTCCTCCTAATCCTGCCGTCTCCTTCTCGTCTCTAACCTTCTCCCGATCTTTTGTCTCTAACCTATTCCCGATCTTCCGATCTACTGCTCCCGATATCTCGATCTCCTACTAAGACGTAGATTCCCTGTAAATAGGTAATATATTGATCTCAATCTGCATCATTTCTGCAAGCCACTGGCGGTGGCTAGAGAGCCGGGACTCGATGTATAGGGTTTCTATCTCTGGTCTCATGAGACTAGAATTTTTGGTGCACCGAGTTGTGACTGCTTTTTGAAACCCTAATCTCCACCGCTTGGAGTCTTCTCCATGATGTTCTTTCATCTTTTTGTCGATTTTTGTGGAGTTGCAACTGCTTTCTCTTTGTTTTCATTCCTTGTTCTTGCATATGTTCTAGTGGTGATTAATTTATTAAAAGAAAAACTTCGAAGTTTGACCGTACTTCATTGGCTGGTCCTGGTTTCAAGAGTTTTAAAATTTTGGTTTCATCCTTGTAGAATTAGGCGTTTAATTAATGTGGGCAGGAGCTAGATGATTGAATTGTCATGTATTCTTAGTCTTTTTGGTGCTCATAAAGATTCAATTTTGTGCTTCTAATAATTGTTTTTCTGAATTTGTTTTGTTTCTCGAATTAAGGTTAGAAGATATCACTGGCACTGTTTGGTTTCAGGTGCAAGAAAATATTGATGTCATTTTAAACTTATGGTTTATTTTTTCTCTTCTTAAGGTTTATTTTTTATCTGCTTCTGCTTTTACTTGCACACTTTATGTCATTTTAAACCATTACCAACATTCCATACTGTAGCTTGCTTTGAATTTCTCATTTTTATTCTTAAAGCTATGTAAACCTTTAGATGGCCTTGCTAAACTTAATTAGCATTAGGACACCAAAGGAGATGTTTGGGCTTCGCTTCATCCCTCAGAAGTCTAGTCGGAGATCATATAGCTAGAAACTTGGGATGCCTTCTCGATCTCAAAGTGAGCAACATGTGAAAATTGTTGCAGCTTGCCATCTTTCATGGCTTGAAGTTCATTAATAGCAAGGTTTCTTATTGTGATTCTTTTGTTCTGATTGAGATGTAGAAAGGGTTGTAAATCAAGTGGGATTAGCCACATAACATCGTGTATTGCTGTGCCTTCCAACCATTGCTCGTTCTTTCCTCAACAGCAGCGAGTCTGCGATGGTGTGGATAAGTTGCAATGCCTACTGATCAGTTTATTTGTGGTGATTGTAACCTGGCTGTCTAAACTTTTTTTTCCCCTTTTCTCCCCCTCTTTCTAAGCTCAGGTTAGGGTATCCATTTTGTGAACATTGGATCGAAGAGGCCTTATTCAGTGTCGTCATGGATAATTATTCTTGTTACCGTCGGGATCTGTCCTCCGACTCGGGTGCGTATGGTCTTCTGATCTGGGCTTCCTCCTGTGCGGACCTGCACAGAAGTCCTCACGCAAGAGGCGTTGGGGGTGGCCCTCCGCGGAAGACCCTCCGACGCTCAAGTCAGTGAGGATCGACGATCAACAGAAATGAGGAGAAGGATCTCTCTGGGGAGTCCCTCCAGGGGTGGCCAATCGGGAGCTCTAGGGGAGCGCCGATGAGCAGTGAAGGAGAGAGAGTGAGTGAGTGAGAGTGAGAGTAAGCCAGGAGCTGTGAGCGTATACCTGAGAGAATCTGGGAGTGTCATATTTATAGGCAATCACCTGGATCTTGAGCACCTTCTGGAAGGTTCGAAGGTTGTTAGGATACGGAGATGATTCGAATCAAGCTATTGTAAGGCCGGTGGGATCCGTATCTTGTTTGTTGAAGGATCGACGGCTGGGAGGGCTCTCTGATGGCCTTAGATCTGATGAGTGCGTAGGTCCTAGGCCGTCATTGTAGACCCTACACCATTCCTCGATATGATTCTTTGTTTAGGATTATATTATGCTAGGCATGGGCTCTCCCATGTCGGGTTCCACGAAGGTGTGTGTCGAGCCATGGATTGCTCGGGGGTTGCTCGGGAGAACCGAGCTATGGGTAGCTCGGGAGGACCGAGCTATAGGTAGCTCGGGGAAGCCGAGCTATGGATGGCTCGGGGAAGTCGAGCTATGAGTAGCTCGGGGTTGATCGTTGATCCCCACTGACTTGAGCATCGGAGGGTCTTCTGCGGAGGGCCACCCCCAACGCCTCTCGCGTGAGGACTTATGTGCAGGTCCGCCCAAGAGGAAGCCCAGATCAGAAGATCGAACACGCCCGAATCGAAGGACAGATCCCGGCGGCAACAATTCTTATTAGTTGAAATATAGTTTATTAAAGCTAAACTGTTAAATCTTCCAGTGACTTGTGATAAATGTAAATCTTTATTTAAACCAAGCATTCTAGCCAAAAATCAAGCAGTCCTCTTATTTGATCCGAGTTGATCTGTACCGTTTGATCTAAATTAGAATTTGTAAAGGTAGTTTGGGGTTTAATTAAAATTTTTTTGGGGATATCTTCCTCTATCTCTCCAATCAAATACAACTAGAGGGGATAACAAAAAAGTTATCCCAGGGATTTACCTTTTTTGTATTTGATATGATCAATTAGATAGCCAGGGATATTCCATGGATAAACTCTATCCTGTACACTTATCCATAAATAGTATTTTTTCTATCAAACATCACCTTGGTGATGGATTTGCGACGGATTAGTGATCAAATTTGTACGAATGCTTTATTTGTCACTAAAATTTTAAATATAAATAATTTTCTCAAAAACTATTTTGTGGCGGACTTAGTATCCATCACTAATTCGTGATGGATGACCATATTCGTCACTAAATTAGTGACAGACAAACTTATTCGTTATTAAATAGTGATGGATTGATCCTTTCGTCATAATTTTTTAAAAAAAATTATAGTATAAATTTAGTGACGGAAGGAATAATCCATCACTAATTAGCGGCGGATTGTCAATTTCGTTAAAAAAATTATCTAAAAAAATAATGGCTATTTTTGTGACTGATTTGTGACAGTTTTGTGATGATTTTTGTGATGGATTTGTGACAAAGATATTGTATCCGTTTTCGTAAAATTTTTAGTGATGAATCAGTGACTAAATTTGTGACGGACGTTCTATCCATCACTAAAATTTTAATATACAAATAATTTTCTCAAAATGTAATTTGTGATAGATAATCTTGTCCATCACTAATTAGTGATGGATTGTATTCTGTGAAAAAAAAATCCTAAAAAATAATTACTATTTTTGTGATAGATTTGTAACGGTTTTGCGATAGATTTGTCACATATATTGTATTTATTTTTAAAATATGACATGTAGTTGACACAAAATTTTTAGTGATGAATTTGTGATGGATTAGTAACCAAATTTGTGACGGACGATCTATCCATCACTACAATTTTAATTTATAAATAATTTTTTAAAAAAATTATTTTATGATGGATAAGCTTGTTCATCACTAATTAGTGATGGATGCCCATATCCATCACTAAATTAGTGATTGATAAGCTGACGGATTGATATTTTTATTATAATTTTTTTTTAAAAATTATAATATAAATTTAGTGATGAAAGGAACAATCCGTCACTCATTAATGATGATAGTGATGTAATGTCTCTACCATCACTAAATTTACACTAATTACCTAATTTTTGATAATTTCAACATCTAATTACATAGTTAAGTTTATCTATTATCAATTAATTCCAATGTACATAACCAAAATAAAAACAAATTTCTCTTATAATCACTACAAGAAAGTGGACTATTTGTGACGAACTTATTATGACAAATAATTTTCATCGCTATATTTTCCTTTATAACGATGAAATTAAAATTGCATTCACCGTAATAAATAGTTATTACGGCAAAATTTAATATCGTCGTAATATGTCTGCACTATTACAGTGAATTATTGTTTCATCGTAATAAGTATTAATTTTATTTTAATTACAATTATTCTTTTCTTTCTATTACGATGAAGAAAAAATTTTGCCATAATAAATCTGCTTATTACGGTGAAATTTAATTTCATCGTAATAAGTCTTAATAAAAATAAATAAATTATTTTTATATTTTGAGCTATTACGGCGAAACAAAAATTTTACCGTAATAATATGCACTATTACGGTAAAATATTATTTCATCGTAATAAGACTTAATTTTATTTTAATTAAAATTATTTTTTCATTCTATTACGATGAAAAAAAAATTCATCGTAATAATGCAGATTATTACGGTAAATATATTTTCATCGTAATAAGGTTTAATTTTGTTTTAATTAAAATTATTCTTTTTATTCTATTACAATGAAGAAAAAATTTTGCCATAATAAATCTGTTTATTACGGTAAAATTTTATTTCATCGTAATAAGTCTTAATAAAAAAATTATTTTTATATTTCAAACTATTATGGTGAAATGAAAAGTTCGTTGTAATACATCTACTCTATTACGGTAAAATATTATTTTATTATAATAATATTAATTTTATTTTAATTAAAAATATTCATTTTGTTCTACTACGATGAAGAAAAAATTTCGCCGTAATAGTGCAGATCCGGTAGACGTGGGTTGCATTCGGACGGATGGCCATGAAGATGGTAGTGGTGGTAGTGGTGGTGGTGGGTAAAGGTAACTGCACTGACAACTGTAGTGACGTGTGAGAGCACATCACCACCCTTTTTTTTTGGTACAGACGGGTGATCCTACTAATCTAGGGTGAGTCAAGCCCGAAATATCAGAATACAAAAGTTGGGTCAAAACAGGAGGGCAATAATCTCCCTGCATCTAGCTCCAGTATCCAGAATGGTCAACAATACTAGCGGCAATCCAGTCGATCATAGAGTTAGATTCCCTATAGATATGTCGAATGAGGACACTCTGAACTCTCTGAAGGATGAATCGAATGTCAATAATCAAGGAGTTGGATGGCAAACAGACGCTGGGGTCCTGACAGAGCCAGTGGATAACAGTGATAGAATCCTCTCGATGATAAGACAACGGGCACCCAGAACACGGATGGCGCAGGAAATGCCCATCCAAGCAACAAGCAGCTCAACCAGGGGCACTAATGAGTCAAGAAGAAAGAACCCACCAGCCGCCAACAACTCACCATAGGGCCCACGTATCACAAAAGCCGATCCCACAGATCTGCCCCAAACACTTCCATCAAAATTGATTTGACAAACCCTAGAGGAGGGGGCTCCCAAGAAATAAAGACCGTATGCCGGTGCACTGCCAGGGCAGCATGGGAGCTCCAGAGGCCAGGGCTGTCAGAATCAAGATCAGTGTGATGGAGAGTGTACTCCACTGCTAAGGAGAAGGCTATCCTGACAATCCTGAAAGAAGGAGCCATCTCATCAGTGAATACCAACTGGTTACGAGATAACCAAATCTGGTTAGCAATATAGGCCCTCATAGTAACCTTCTGGTGGAAACCCCACTCCAAGTCCCGCCTGATCAACCCCAAAAAAGAGATTCGGGGAGAAGAGGTACCAACAACCCAGGGCTGGTCACCAGAAATCTGCCATATCAGTCTAGCTCTGGAACAAGTGAAAATAGCATGGTCAACCGACTCCTTCTGGCCGCATAACGGACAAGTGGGCTGGATGCTCAACCCACGTCTCGAAAGAAAGGAGCAGGTAGGAAGACAGTTCCAAGCCAGCTTCCAGAAAAACAACCGAACCCTAGGGTGAACAGGGAGATGCCATATCCATGCCACATCCAACGACTGCTAAGACTGAGGCCTATAAATCCTCAAAAGGTATCTAATAGGAGCCCAAGACTAACAGGATCTCTTCCAAACCTTAACATCAGATGTATGACCCGGAATGAGCGGAATGGATAGAATACAGCAATAGAGGTCATCCCCAAAGAGAGTAGATAGCAGAGAGGTATGCCAAGACGAATGGTCCTAGGTGATTAAATCAGAGACTCTCATACCAGTAGGGATGGCAGTGCTAACAAAAGTAGGCCATCGAGATAGGGGAATGTCTGCAATCCACGTATCCTGAACCACATCCACCGAGCCTCCATCACCAATCATCCATGAGATTCTGTTCAGAATATCAGGAGCATGTCGACAGACCTCCTTCCAAACGGAATACCCACGAGTAGACAGAGAATCATCAGAAGAAGTCCAGTCACCATACTTAGCATGCATGAAGGAGCTCCACATACAGTGTGGTTCAAGTAGAAACCGCGTGGCATGCCTAGCCATCAAGGCCTCCCTCCGAACAGTAAGGGATTGGATCCCCAGCCCCCTTCAAAGATCGGAAGACAGACAATGTCCCAAGCCACAAGATGAATACCATGTCTATCCTGCATAGAGGCCCAGAGAAAGTCCCTGAAATATCTCTCAATCCTCCGCAAGTAAGTCAATGGAATAGCCGCATTAGATAACAAATAGAGAGGAAGAGACGAAAGCACAGATCGTAATAGGGTAATCCTTGCCATCATAGAAAGATCAGTAACCTGCCATCCATCCAGACGATTATGGACACGCCTCTCGATGTTACTAAAGTCAGAGCACCGAGGTCGTCTCTCCGTAATAGGAATCCCTAGATAGGAAAGCCTGTCTGCCGTAACCGAGATACCCATGATTTGCGTAATAGCCCTTCTTAAAGAAGACGATGTCAGGGGACTAAAGCAGATCAAGGATTTACTCAAGTTGACTTTCTGCCCAGATGCTCAGCAATAAGACTGAAGAATAGAGGCAAAAGTGGAAGCATTGCCTTTAAAGGATGCATTGGTAATAAATTAACCTAAGCCACGTTTAAAGCAAGTTGGTTTGCGTTCGAACGTGGGTTATCAGCTCCCAATATGATTAAACTTGTTAGAAAGATCAAGTCCACTGGTGCCATTATTTTCCTTTTTGATGCAGATGTAACTAGAGTTATGTTAAAACCTTTTATTAGTTCTCTTCACAGGCTATTCGTCTTCTTGTTTCTAAATATAAGATGCTTGTCATGCATTAAACCCAACCTCAGCCTGACCCAACTGGGACACAAATGGATTGGGTTGGATTTAGGGCAAGTTTGACTTGGCCCTAACTTAGATCTAAAATATTTTCCCTAAGACCTTGACTTGACCGGTTGATTAATGGATTTGATGACGCCAAGTCACCTTCCTCAAACGTCGGAGAAGACGGACGTCCTTCTCCTCGAAGTCCTGCAAGAAAAGTCCCCGGAGACCGGTGGCGCCGGTGGGGACCCTTCGACGATCAAGTCAGTCACTTGGGCTCAGACAGAGAACCGCTCCAGCGAAGAAGAGCTGAGGCGGTTAGGGTTTTTTGCTGGGAGGAAGAAAGCTCAGAAAAACCAGAGTTCAGATCCTACTTACAGCGCTAGCACGTGCCTTTATATTTGTTCGAATACCTTATCTTATTATTTTGGGAGATCGCCTTCGTACCATCGCTACGCGCGTCGGAGACATCTTGTACCGTTCGCTGATGTGATATCATACGTGTCCAGCGGCCGCGAAGGCATGCAGTGCGCGTCGTCGGCTGATATGACCGAGCACAGTTGCAAGTAGTAGCGAATCGTACGCCGTAGCAAGGCATGGCCATGTACAGGGACATGCAATGCCCCATACACCGTTATGAGGTATGGCCCTCCGCAATGGGGCGCAATCACGGATGTACTGAGAATCACGTGTGAGCACAGTGCGACCTGATAGTTGTCGTTTTCCTTGGCAGTCGAGTTGCATGCTGATCGCTGACGACTCCCCACCCTGAGGCCGGAGGGGGTCCCAGGGGTGGGAGAACACTGGCGCACTCCGAGGTCGGTGAGGGTCACGGGGATAAGGAAATGCCAGTGCACCCCGGTCCCGAGGGGGTCCCGGGGTCAAGGACTGATGGCCCCACCCCGCGACCCCGAGGGGTCCCGGGGGTGGGGGAATACTGATGCACCCCGACCCCGAGAGGGTCCCGGGGTCAAGGACTGATGGCCCCACCCCGCGACCCCGAGGGGATCCTGGGGGTGGGGAAATACTGATGCACCCCGACCCCGAGAGGGTCCCGGGGTCAAGGACTGATGGCCCCACCCCGCGACCCCGAGGGGGTCCCGAGGGTGGGGAAATACTGATGCATCCCGACCCCGAGAGGGTCCCAGGGTCAAGGACTGATGGCCCCACCCCGCGACCCCGAGGGGGTCCTGGGGTGGGGAAATACTGATGCACCCCGACCCCGAGAGGGTCCCGGGGTCAAGGACTGATGGCCCCATCCCGCGACCCCGAGGGGGTCCCGGGGGTGGAGAAATACTGATGCATCCCGACCCGAGAGGGTCCCGGGGTCAAGGACTAATGGCCCCACCCCGCGACCCCGAGGGGGTCCCGGGGGTGGGAAAATACTGATGCACCCCGACCCCGAGAGGGTCCCGGGGTCAAGGACTGATGGCCCCACCCCGCGACCCCGAGGGGGTCCTGGGGGTGGGGAAATACTGATGCACCCCGATCCCGAGAGGGTCCCAGGATCAAGGACTGATGGCCCCACCCCACGACCCCGAGGGGGTCCCGGGGATGGGGAAATACTGATGCACCCCGACCCCGAGAGGGTCCCGGGTCAAGGACTGATGGCCCCACCCCGCGACCCCGAGGGGGTCCCGGGGGTGGGGAAATACTGATGCATCCCGACCCCGAGAGGGTCCCGGGGTCAAGGACTGATGGCCCCACCCCGCGACCCCGAGGGGGTCCCGGGGGTGGGAAAATACTGATGCACCCCGATCCCAAGAGGGTCCCGGGTTCAAGGACTGATGGCCCCACCCCGCGACCCCGAGGGGGTCCCGAGGGTGGGGAAATACTGATGCATCCCGACCCTGAGAGGGTCCCGGGGTCAAGGACTGATGGCCCCACCCCGTGACCCCGAGGGGGCCCCGGGGGTGGGGAAATACTGATGCACCCCGACCCCAAGAGGGCCCCGAGGTCAAGGACTGATGGCCCCACCCCATGACCCCGAGGGTGTCCCGGAGGTGGGGAAATACTGATGCACCCCGACCCTGAGAGGGTCCCAGGGTCAAGGACTGATGGCCCCACCCTGCGACCCCGAGGGGGTCCCGGGGGTGGGAAAATACTGATGCACCCCGACCCCGAGAGGGTCCCGGGGTCAAGGACTGATGGCCCCACCCCGTGACCCCGAGGGGGTCCCGGGGGTGGGAAAATACTGATGCACCCCAACCCCGAGAGGGTCCCGGGATCGATAGCTGTCGTTACCTTCTATTTTGACGACGCGGTATCAGTCATATCAGATGCCCCCTCGCCCCTGGGGCGATGCAGGTCCCACCGCTGAGGCTCAAGGGGCGTTCTCCACGTGGCTGATCCCCGTCCTTGTCTTTTATGCGGACAGTGCGAGGAATGTAAGGAGGCGGCCTTCCGTACACTGCCTGCCGCGATCGCCCTCGAGAGTGAGGACTGGCTCTTTGGGGCTCGCGTGAAAAGCCGCATCATCATTTCCTCTCATTACGGCGACGTCAGCGGGGTCCCACCACTGGCTGGAGGCTTGCCGCACCACACGCCGGGGCATTCCTCGAGGCAAGCCAGCGTATGGCAAGGAGCCACGTGGCCGACGAGACATGGCGGGACGTTTTGAAAACCCGATAAAGCTAGGTGAGGGGGGGTGAACTGACGCCACACCGCCTTCGCCATCGTCTTCCTCCTCGCTTACTCCCCAACTTCTTCTGCAACCTGCGAGCCTGCGCCCGGTTTTTCCCCTTCCAGGTCAGCTTTTCCCATCTTAGACTCACCTCTTCGCTTATGAGTTCCCCCTCTTGGACCTCGGAGGACAGTTCTGAGAACCGTCCTCCCTCTGTGAGCCGTCGTATCTCTCCTTCCCCTTCTCCCCCAGTTGAGTGGTCCTCTGATTCAGAGGACCGCGTCCCTCTGGCCCGGCGACGGGTCACCGATGGAGCCCCATCGAGGGGCCGCCGGCTGGAGGCCGGTGCCTCCTCGAGGGCGGAGGAGTCCCCAGAGGGGACGACCTCCACAATGACACGGTTGGACCTGGAAAGAATCTGGGCCCGCTATAGGATCCCCCGGGAGGTTAAGTTATTCCCACCAATCCCCGACGACAGGGTCATCTCCTCCCGACCCGGTCGGGTGGCTCTTTACGAGATCTGCTTATGTTGGCCCAGATGGCAACCCAAGAGGGGGGGGGTGAATTGGGTTCTTAAAAATTCAAGACTTTTTAACTTTAATTGATTAGTTAGCAAGATGTGCAAGTGAGAGGCTAACTAAAATTAATACACAAGCAAATAAAGAGAGATAGAGACAGAGAAAATAAGGCACGGCAAACACAAGGTAATTTTATAGTGGTTCGGCGCAACCAGCACCTACGTCCACTCCCAAGATTCACTTGGGTCCACACTATAATCTCTCTAGATTACAGCCGAGTTGTTTTCCAAGCTCACAACTCAAACTTGTTGTTTTACCGGGTGCACAACGAACCCAACTGGTTTTAACTCGGGCTTACCAGCACAAAACCCAACACGTTGTTTTTCTAGGGCTCACAACTAACCCAACACAAGCACTCCGGCTTGTAACGAGGTATACCAACCTCCACTAATTCAATCCACTGATTGAATCAGCAAACAAAAAGAATTATAGAGTTTGAACAATAATGTGCTCCCCTTGAGCAAATATACAAATGAAGTACAAAATAATATAAGGTTAGAAAAGCCTGATAATATTGCAGATGGTAGATGCTTGGGCTTTCTTCCTTCTTCTCTTTAACTCCTCTAGAAGTGTTGAATCACGCCTCAGCTAGATTCTTGACCGTTGAAGTCTTTGGAGTTGAGATGAAGCTTTTCTCCCTTTTGAAAATCCTCCGATTTGACCTTTGAAATGCTTGTGGATTTTCTTTTGGCTCTTGTGGATTGATGAGAAGGAGCAGACGAAACTTTCACTTGGATTTCACTCCTTTTGAATCACTCTCCTTTGAGCTAAATGATTTTTCAATATGCTCTGTTTTTCCCTCTTTTCAAATGATACTCTTTTCCCTCTTTTTGATTTTCTCTCTTCTTTGATTTGAAAAGAACTCCTCTATTTATAGAATCTGCAAAAATATATCCGTTAGAGACAAGGAAAAATAGCCGTTATTCAAAAATCTTACCGTTGGGGCTGATATGTCATCGTTAAAAATCACGCCCAGATTTCGTGGAGTCGACTCGAGCACTGAGGGAGTCGGCTCGAGGTCGATTACCAAAAATAGAAACATTTTAAGCATTGAAGGGTCGACTCGCGAAAACATAAGTGTCGGTTCGCGAAAGTTGGGAGTCGACTCGAGGAAAATGGGGAGTCGACTCGAGAAGTGCTCAAAAAATATGGGTTCTGTTGTTTGAGCGGAGTCGGCTCGCACAGACAGGAGTCGGCTCGCAAGAATTCAGGGGTCGACTCTTGAAAAGCCAAGGGTCGACTCGAGAAAACAGGCAATTTGGGGAGTCGACTCGAAACCCATGAGTCGGCTCGGGATCGATACAAAAATCAGAAAAATGTTCTGATTGACTTTAAAACTTGTCCCAATTAAATTTAAAATATAAATTTGACTTGAATACATTAAATATGACGATTATCATGGATTCAAGACATGTTCCAAGACTTCATCGATTGAATTATTATGTGTAAAAATTTCTTTTTGAATTCTTTTAAGCATAGAACTTGAAACTCCTTTTTCTAATAGATTCAAAGCTCATTTGATATAACCATTGATAGTTCATTCTTTTCAATTTGAATAAGCTCAAGGTTTTTGATAAATAACATTGTATTCTTTAAGATACTCATGGCTTTTGGAAATCATCAAAATCAATAAAGTTGGGGCAATTATGTTTCAATAATTTCTCAACAATCTCCCCCTTTTTGATGATGACAAAAACATTGAGTATATGCATTATAAAATTGAAAAAATTTGTGATTCCAAAATCAACTATTGTGTTCATGGAAAGGCTCCCCCTCAATGAGGTAGCTCCCCCTATGAACCTTAATCTTATAAATCATTCAAAATTTTTCAAAATCAGAAACTTAAGCATTTCCTTTATGAAATTCAATTTGAGCATTTCCTTTATGAAATACAGTTTATCTCTTCCCCTTATGCTCTTCCTCTTTCAAAATTAAACTTTGATTGAATTGAAGGCAAGGCATATACAAGGCATATACAATTGAATTAAAACTCTCCCCCTTTTTTGTAATCAACAAAAAGGTTAGGAAGTTCAATATCAATAACATTCTTTATCTTTTTCCATTTAACTTATCAATTGAGGATTAACATTCAAAGAATTCAAGGATACTTATAATTGAAATAGACAAAAGTGAAGTATCAAACATTCTCATTACTTCAAAATGAAAGTACATGGAAATGTAAACTTGCTCAATGCATTGAAAGTAAACTTGGTTACATCAAAAGGAGATTATATGAAAACTTAAAAATTTCTTCTAGTAATTCTATTCAAGTGATCTACAATTTGCTTCATCCCTTCACATTGAAGTCTAACATAGTCTTTAGTTTTTCATCAACAAAAGTACAAGCAGAAGTGATTTTTTCTTGAAGCTCAGCGTTGCATTGGGAGTATGTCTCCGAGTCACCGCAGATGTCCTTAAGTTCTCCAAAGATATTCTTTAAATTTTCACTTAAGGAACCGGTAGATGAACTGAGAGTAGACTCAATCAATGCAACTCGATCACTGAGAGAATATAATGCTTCTTTTAAGTTCATATACTTTTCATTGAATTCTTCTTTCAGTCTATTTTCTTGATCACTTAACTCAGACTTGAATAAAGATCGAAGTTGATCTAACTGTATATCAGAAAAACTACCAGATGAAACTGTAGAAGACTGAGCAGGAGCAACAGTAGGAGCAGGGGTAGGATCCGAAGCAGGAGCAGGAACAGACTCTGGAATAGATGAACACTGAGGAGGCTCCGGAGATGAATGTCTCAAGGAAGGTCTGGGTGCCTCTGCATCTATGTCTCTGTCCTCAGTAACAGTCTTTCTCTCCCAACTTCCATTTTTCTTAACAAACCCCATGCGATGAATGGTAGCCAAAGTATAATAATCTGTATGTCTTAACTCCTTCTTTGGCTCACAATCACTGAACACAATCCCTTGGCTAAGAAATAATTTAGTCAAAACCATGCCATAGGGTAAGCTAGATTTCTTTTTCCCGCCACAATCTGCAATATACCAAATTATCATCCTAGGTAGATTGATGGGTTTCCCAGAAACAACTGCATCCATGACAAAAATATCTCTTCAGAAACATAGTCAAATCTGCCTGTTTTGGGAAACAAAATCCTGCTGCAAATGTTGTGGAGAAGTCTTAATTCTAAAGGCAGTTGACTAGCAAAGACTTCTTCAAATCCTTCAAAATTTCGGTTCAAAAGTCGAGTGAGAGCTGGAGATCTATCTTCAGGGGCAAATGTAGAAGGTCCAGACAAGGGTAACTTCAATAATCTAGATAGAATAGAGGATGTAATGTTAGACCAATGCCTCTAACCTTGCTCACCAAGCCATCATCTCCTCTGGATAAATTCTTGTAAAACTCTTTAACCAAAGCAGGGTAGGTTGGACAGTCCAATGAACAAATACACTCAAATCCCATCTCGATTAGTTGTCTACCAATGATGAATCCTTCATTCTCAAACAATTCGAAATCAACCTTCCTTCCTGTGGTTACAATCCTACTGGCTAGAAGATCTACCTGAGGGTAGGAGCTGGAGCAGGAGGATCACTAGCCGAAGGGGTGGAGGAAGAATCCGTGGACGGCTCGCGGACGGGTCGTCGGACGGTCCTCTTTCTCTTCAAACCGGCGCCACTCGAGCTTGCTCCTCGGGTTTTGGGTGCCATTGATCTTGAAGGATTGGTTAATCAGAGGTTATTTGAGGTTTGGAGGGTTTTGGGAAAGTTTTGGAGAGGATTTGGAAAGATTTGGAACGAGTGAATGTCCGTGGGGTCGACTCGTGCCCTAAATAAATCGACTGGGACCACGTCGAGTCGACTCGCGCAAAGTGTGGAGTCGGCTCGCGACTAGTCACAGAGCACGGACACGATCTCGAGTCGACTCGCTCAGAGGAGGGGTCGACTCCTGAGTTTCAGCAGAAACTCGAGTCGACTCCGATACTCTCGAGTCGGCTCCGGACAATTTCAGAGAAAAAGATTAAGATTCAGAGAATCCGAATTAAGTCCGGAATTTGATCTTTGAGTATGATTAAAAATCATGGACTTTGAGAGATCAAATTGATATGAGTTCTAGATAAAATTTCCTTAAGATTTTAAGAATTTGAAAGAACTCTAGATATATTTCCTTAGAGGTTTCAAAATTTATTCAAAAGGATTACAAATTCCTAACTCTCCTCTAAGATAACAAAATCTTCTTCATTTAAAGGTTTAGTGAATATGTCAGCTAATTGTTCTTCAGTGTTTACATAATCTAAACAAATTTCATCATTAGCTACATGTTCCCTTATAAAATGATATCTAATTTCTATGTGTTTAGTTCTTGAGTGTTGAATTGGATTTTTAGTTAAGTTGATTGCGCTAGTGTTATCACATCTTATGGGTGTTTTATCAAGTGTGATACCATAGTCTTCAAGTTGTCGCTTAATCCATAGGATTTGCGCACAGCAACTTCCAGCTGCTACATATTCAGCTTCAGTAGTTGATAATGCAACTGAATTTTGCTTTTTGCTAAACCATGTGATTAAGTTACTACCTAAGAATTGGCATGCACCACTTGTGCTTTTCTATCTAATTTACATCCAGCATAATCAGAATCTGAATATGCAATTAGGTTTAATGTGGAGTCTCTAGAATACCATAAACCTACATTTTTAGTTCCATTTAGATATCTTAAATTCTTTTAACAGCTATTAAATGTGATTCTTTAGGTTCAGATTGAAATCTAGCACATAAACATACTGAAAACATAATATCTGGTCTACTTGCTGTTAAATAAAGAAGGGATCCGATTATACCTCGATAATACTTTTGATCAACCTTTTTACCTTCTTCATCTTTGTCCAGCTTGCATGAAGGACTCATTGGAGTTCCGAGGGGTTTCATT
>UESW01003860.1:449987-734933 GCA_900491605.1 Calamus simplicifolius
TCTTCATTTTTAAAGGTTTAGTGAATATGTCAGCTAATTGTTCTTCAGTGTTTACATAATCAAGACAAATTTCATCATTAGCTACATGTTCTTATAAAATGATATCTAATTTCTATGTGTTTAGTTCTTGAATGTTGAATTGGATTTTTAGTTAAGTTGATTGCGCTAGTGTTATCACATCTTATGGGTGTTTTATCAAGTGTGATACCATAGTCTTCAAGTTGTCGCTTAATCCATAGGATTTGCGCACAGCAACTTCCAGCTGCTACATATTCAGCTTCAGTAGTTGATAATGCAACTGAATTTTGCTTTTTGCTAAACCATGTGATTAAGTTACTTCCTAAGAATTGGCATGCACCACTTGTGCTTTTTCTATCTAATTTACATCCAGCATAATCAGAATCTGAATATGCAATTAGGTTTAATGTGGAGTCTCTAGAATACCATAAACCTACATTTTTAGTTCCATTTAGATATCTTAGTATTCTTTTAACAGCTATTAAATGTGATTCTTTAGGTTCAGATTGAAATCTAGCACATAAACATACTGAAAACATAATATCTGGTCTACTTGCTGTTAAATAAAGAAGGGATCCGATTATACCTCGATAATACTTTTGATCAACCTTTTTACCTTCTTCATCTTTGTCCAGCTTGCATGAAGGACTCATTGGAGTTCCGAGGGGTTTCATTGATTCCATACCAAACTTTTTGAGTAGTTCTCTTGTGTATTTGGTTTGGTTGATAAAGATTCCCTCTTTGCTTTGTTTGATCTGGAGTCCAAGGAAGAAGTTGAGTTCTCCCATCATGCTCATCTCGAATTCTCCCTGCATCAACTTTGCAAATTCTTGACAAAGAGAATCGTTAGTAGCACCAAAAATAATGTCATCTACGTATATTTGTACTACAAGTAAATCTTTACTTTTCTTTTCAAAAACAAAGTTTTATCAACATTTCCTCTTGTAAAATCATTTTCTATTAAGAATTTACTTAACCTATCATACCAAGCTCTAGGTGCTTGTTTCAAACCATATAAAGCTTTGTGCAATTTAAAAACGTGATTTGAAAATTCGTGATCTTCAAAACCTGGTGGTTGTTCTACATAAACTTCTTCATTTATAAATCCATTTAAAAATGCGCTTTTTACATCCATTTGAAATAAGTTAATGTTCATATGACATGCAAATGCAAGTAATAGCCTAATGGCTTCTAATCTAGCTACAGGTGCAAAGGTTTCATCAAAATCAATACCTTCTTCTTGATTATATCCTTTAGCAACCAATCTAGCTTTGTTTCTAATTACAATGCCATTTTCATCTAGTTTATTTCTAAAAACCATTTTGATCCTATTACTGAATGATTTTTAGGTCTTTCAACTAAAGTCCAAACATTATTTCTTGTAAATTGATTTAGTTCTTCTTGCATTGCTAACATCCAATTATTATCTTTTTCAGCTTCTTCTATAGTTTTAGGTTCAATTTGTGATACAAATGCAAGATGATTACTAATATTTCTCATGTATGATCTAGTTCTTATTCCTTGAGATGGATCGCCTATAATCAATTCCTTAGGATGACTATGAGCATATCTCCAGTCTCTTGGAAGATCTATATCATTATGATCAATATTGACATCATCGTCCTTATGTGAATCATCATCTTTAGCTCTTGTCATGATCAGAAGATACTTCAATATTAAGTTTTTCAAGATCTTTTTCAATTATGTTTGTATCTTCCTCATCATCAATCTTTTCAGATCCAGTTGCTAAAGATTCATCAAAACTACATGAATGGATTCTTCAACTACTAAGGTTTTCTTGTTAAAGATTCTATATGCCTTACTAGTTGTTGAATAACCTAGAAAAATTCCTTCATCAGATTTAGCATCAAATTTTCCTAAGTTGTTTTTACCATTATTATGAATGAAACATTTACATCCAAATGCATGAAAGTATTTTATATTTGGTTTTCTTTCATTCCATAATTCATAAGGTGTTTTCTTTAATATTGGTCTTATTAAAGCTCTATTTAAGATGTAACATGCTGTGTTAATTGCTTCCGCCCAAAAGTACTTTGGTAGGTTACTTTCGCATAGCATGGTACGGGCCATGTCTTCTAGAGTCCTATTTTTCTTTCAACTACACATTTTGCTGTGGAGTCCTAGGGGCTGAAAAATTATGATTAATTCCATTTTCAGTGCAGAAATTTTCAAATAAGTGATTTTCAAATTCTGTTCCATGATCACTTCTTAGAGATACTATAGTAGTGTTTTTCTCATTTGTGACTTTCTTGAAGAATTTCAGGAATATCGAGAAAGTCTCATCTTTGTGAGCTAAAAACATTACCCAAGTATATCTAGAATAATCATCTACAATCACTAGACCATATTTCTTTCCTCCTAGACTTGTGGTTCTAGTTGGTCCGAAAAGATCCATGTGAAGTAGCTCTAGTGCCCTAGAAGTTGAAACAATGTTTTTAGATTTAAAAGAACTTCTAGTTTGTTTTCCAAATTGACATGCATCACATATTTTATTATTTTCAAAATCTAGTTTAGGTAATCCTTAACTAAATCCATTTTAATTAGTTTTGAAATAAGGTGTGTGCTTGCATGACCTAATCTACGATGCCACAACCAACTAATTTCATTTATGTTAGCATTGTCAGCAATTAAGCAATGATCACTCAAAGATAATTTTTCTAATCAACTAAGTAAACATTGCCATGTCTATAACCAGTAAATACAATGCTATCATCAATAGAATTAGTTACAGTGCATAGAAGATTTAAATGAAACATTAAAATTTTTATCACATAATTGACTTATACTAATTAGATTATGCTTCAAACCATCAACATAAAGTACATTATCAATAAATGTAGATGGAGTTATGCGACTTTACCAAGGCCCATAATTTGACCTTTACCGTTATCGCCAAACGTCACAACTCCACCTTTCTTTTCTTCTAGGGTGATGAATTCATCTTTGTCACCCGTCATATGTCTTGAGCAGCCACTATCAAGGTACCACTTTTTCTTTGATCTTTTGGCTACAAGACATTCCTGCAATATAATCAAACTTTATGCTTAGGTACCCAAGCTTTCTTGGGTCCTTCATGGTTAGCAGCAATAAAAATTGTTCCTTTCGGAACCCATATTTTCTTAGCTTTAACATTTAACTTGTTGTTATTTTTAACGTTTTGCATTCAAATGATTTATGACCTTTTTCATTACATTTGAAACAAGTTATATTACTTTGGTTGCTTTTATAAAAATATTCTTTAGAGATTTTGTTTCCTTAATGTGTTATATCCTAAACCTGCTTTGTCAAAAACAGCTTTTTGACTATCTAGGATCATGTTAAGTTTAGTTGAACTTAAGTGAATTTCTCAACAATGTCTTTATATTTTTTAACATCTTTCTTAAGAGAGTCATTTTCTTTAGCTTGCTGTTCTTTATCTAAAGCTAAAGTTTCTATTTGATCTTTTAAATCTTTAGTTGAGTTTTTAGTTTCAGATTTTAATAAATCTTTTCTTGATTAAGATTATCTCTTTCTTTCCTAAGTTCTTCTTTTTCATTAGTTAAGTTCTTAACTTCTAAAGCTAATTCATTTTTACTTTTAGCTAAACTAATATTGTCATTTTTCAAAAACTTATACTTTTTTTTAAGGATTTAAAATCAATCATAAGTTCATTGAAAGCCTCAAACATTTCATCAAATGTAAATCATCATTTGAGTTTTCAGAACTTACCTCATTGTCGTTGTCGTCGTCGTTGGCCATGAAGCAGATATTGGCAACTTCTTTTTGTTCATCTTCTTCGACGAGGAAGATTCATCAGACCATGTTGCCATGTATGCTTTCTTCTTTTTCTTGTAGGCCTTTTTCAGCAAAGGACAATCATACTTAAAATGCCCTGGCTTTTTACATTCATAACATACTAAGGGCTCTTTTTCTTTTCTTTCTCCTTGTCCTTTTTCTTATCCTTTTCTCCTTCAAATCTTGCTCCAAATTTCTTTTTATGGAAGGGCCTTTTTCTCATAAACTTCTGAATTTTTTGGCCAAGAGAGCAGTTTCCTCATCATCTTCATCATTACTTTCACTGCTGCTCTCTTCCATTTCTGCAGTCTTGAGGGCAAGAGTTTTTCTTCTTTTTGTTTCCTCCTCAACATGCTGCTTCATTGTTAACTCGTGGGTCATTAAGGATCCTAGAAGCTCCTTTAAAGGTAGTGCATTGAGGTCCTTTGCTTCTTGGATGGCGTGACTTTTGCTTCCCACGACCTTGGTAGTGACCTAAGAATTTTACGCACAAGATCAGCATTAGAATAAATTCTACCAAGACTTTTAAACCATTCACAATATCAGTGAATCTAGTGAACATGCATGTGATGGTTTCAGTTTGTTCCATTGTAAACAATTCATATTTATGAACCAAAATATTTATTTTTGATTCTTTAACTTGGTTTGTTCCTTCATGAGTAATTTCCAACCTATCCCAAATTTCTTTTGCGGAATTACAAGTTGAGATTCGGTTGAATTCATTTGAATCCAAGGAACAATACAAAATATTAATGGCCTTAGCATTTAGTTGTGCCATTCTCCTATCATTATCATTCCAATCCCTTTCGGGTTTAGGAACAATAGTGCCATCAATAAGGTGTGTGGGTGTACTAGGTCCGTTTATTATTACTCCCACAATTCATAGTCCGAAGCTTGAATGAATATTCTCATTCTAGCTTTCCAATATGAATAGTTGGTTCCATTAAATAAAGGAGGTCGATTCGTAGAATGACCTTCAGCAAAACTTGAACCAATTTGTGTTGCCATATGGATCTTTAGCCCTTGATCGTGAGATCAAATTCTAAATGAGCACTTGCTCTGATACCAATTGTTGGCCCAGATGGCAACCCAAGAGGGGGGGGGGATGAATTGGGTTCTTAAAAATTTAAGACTTTTTAACTTTAATTGATTAGTTAGCAAGATGTGCAAGTGAGAGGCTAACTAAAATTAATACACAAGCAAATAAAGAGAGATAGAGACAGAGAAATAAGGCACGGCAAACACAAGGTAATTTTATAGTGGTTCGGCGCAACCAGCACCTACGTCCACTCCCAAGATTCACTTGGGTCCACACTATAATCTCTCTAGATTACAGCCGAGTTGTTTTCCAAGCTCACAACTCAAACTTGTTGTTTTACCGGGTGCACAACGAACCCAGCTGGTTTTAACTCGGGCTTACCAGCACAAAACCCAACACGTTGTTTTTCTAGGGCTCACAACTAACCCAACACAAGCACACCGGCTTGTAACGAGGTATACCAACCTCCACTAATTCAATCCACTGATTGAATCAGCAAACAAAAAGAATTATAGAGTTTGAACAATAATGTGCTCCCCTTGAGCAAATATACAAATGAAGTACAAAATAATATAAGGTTAGAAAAGCCTGATAATATTGCAGATGGTAGATGCTTGGGCTTTCTTCCTTCTTCTCTTTAACTCCTCTAGAAGTGTTGAATCATGCCTCAGCTAGATTCTTGACCGTTGAAGTCTTTGGAGTTGAGATGAAGCTTTTTCTCCCTTTTGAAAATCCTCCGATTTGACCTTTGAAATGCTTGTGGATTTTCTTTTGGCTCTTGTGGATTGATGAGAAGGAGCAGACGAAACTTTCACTTGGATTTCACTCCTTTTGAATCACTCTCCTTTGAGCTAAATGATTTCTTCAATATGCTCTGTTTTTTCCTCTTTTCAAATGATACTCTTTTCCCTCTTTTTGATTTTCTCTCTGTTCTTTGATTTGAAAAGAACTCCTCTATTTATAGAATCTGCAAAAATATATCCGTTAGAGACAAGGAAAAATAGCCGTTATTCAAAAATCTTACCGTTGGGGCTGATGTGTCATCGTTAAAAATCGCGCCCAGATTTCGTGGAGTCGACTCGAGCACTGAGGGAGTCGACTCGAGGTCGATTATCAAAAATAGAAACATTTTAAGCATTGAAGGGTCGACTCGCGAAAACATAAGTGTCGGCTCGCGAAAGTTGGGAGTCGACTCGAGGAAAATGGGGAGTCGACTCGAGAAGTGCTCAAAAAACATGGGTTCTGTTGTTTGAGCGGAGTCGGCTCGCAAGAATTCAGGGGTCGACTCTTGAAAAGCCAAGGGTCGACTCGAGAAAAACAGGCAATTTGGGGAGTCGACTCGGAAACCCATGAGTCGGCTCGGGACCGATACAAAAATCAGAAAAATGTTCTGATTGACTTTAAAACTTGTCCCAATTAAATTTAAAATATAAATTTGACTTGAATACATTAAATATGACGATTATCATGGATTTAATACATGTTCCAAGACTTCATCGATTGAATTATTATGTGTAAAAATTCCTTTTTGAATTCTTTTAAGCATAGAACTTGAAACTCCTTTTTCTAATAGATTCAAAGCTCATTTGATATAACCATTGATAGTTCATTCTTTTCAATTTGAACAAGCTCAAGGTTTTTGATAAATATACACATTGTATTCTTTAAGATACTCATGCTTTTGGAAATCATCAAAATCAATAAAGTTGGGGCAATTATGTTTCAATAATTTCTCAACAGCTTACATGCGGGTCTCCGCCCTCCCTTTCCCCCTTTCTTCGTCAATCTCCTTGACTTCTATTCCTTGACCCCTTCCCAGTTAGTTCCAAACTCTTATCGTGTCGTTAGCGCTTTCGTCATTCTCTGTCACCACCTAAACGTCACCCCCCGAATCAGCCTGTTCCGATCTTTCTACTCCCTCCGGGCCCAAAAGGGTTGGTGGCTGTTCCAGCCCCGACCCAATAGGGTCCTAAAGCTCCTTCTCTCTTCGTCGATTAAGGGATGGAAGTCCCGCTTCTTCTTTGCCAATGTCGATCAAGTCCGGCCCCAGTGGGGAGACCCCGACCTCTGGGGGAATGCCGTTGCGATCCAGCCTGGGGACCGAGAGGCATTGGGATTACTGCTAGCCACCGAGATTCCCCGATACACTCTACTGCTATTGGAGGATAGCCTGGAGTCGGCGGGCCTCATCTCCCACCGGGGTAAGCCTTCTCCACCCTTAGCCAAAAACTCCGCTCCTTTGCCCCTCTCCTTCTTTTTCTCTCTCTTTATATATATATATATATATATTCTTTTTTTTTAATTTTGTTCTGAAAACCCAACTTATATCATGCAGTGATGAAGATACCAGCGGCAAAGCTGTTGAGAGCCGCCTCCAAGAAAAGGGCCCGGGAAGAGCCATCCAGAGGTCAGCAGGCCCCAGCCCCGAAGCGCCCGACGGCCCGTGCCTCCCCTCCGGCACAAGTCTCCCCACCCCCGGCTCCGCAAAATGTTCCGGTTGTCCCAGAGGTCGACCTCACAGTCGACACTCCAGCAGAGGTGGGAACGACCGCGGGAGCTACCGCTGGAGAGCCAGTCGCGAGGGAGTCCATACCGGCTGAAGAGCTCCCGGCTCCTGGGGGATTGACCCCACCAGACGCCACCAGGGACTGGGGTGAGGGACCATCTGGCCCCGCGAGTCCACCCTCCGAGGGGTCGCCCAAAGGTGGCCCGCGCAAGGAACCGGGGACAGCCAAGATGGCGGAGGGAGGCGAGGATGAGCCTGGGCCGCCCCGAAACTCCCTGGATGACGGCCGCTGGGCTGAGCAAGTCCTGGGCCCAATCTTCGATCCTAGGATCATTGAGGACCTCAGCCACCAGAGAGCGGGCGCGTTCTTTCGGGACTCCTATGCCGCCGTCGTCAGGGTAAGCGATCTTCTTGCCCCTTACCTTTTATTTTATATATATTACATTTTACCTCGCTGACCTGGGGCTCACTCGTGCAGATCGCGCACTCCCTAAAGGCCGCCGGAGAGGTAATTCATGGAGGGAAAAATCTTCTGCGGGAGATGCAGAAAGAGGTTGAGGAGGCCCAGTGCCGTGCGGAGGCGGCCGAGAAGGCGCTGGAGTCGGTCAAAGACACCTGTGCGAGCGAGGTGAAGGCCGCCCAGAGCCGGGCGGAGATTGAAGCCGACCGTGCGCGCGCAGCGCTCTCTCAAATGATGGAGGCTGTGAGCGCTGTCATGGCCAGAGACATGCACATCTCTGAGTTAACCTCAGCTCTCCGGGAGGCTGAAAATCGAGCGGGCGCGGCGGCAGAAGAGGCAAGAGCGGCGAGGGAGGAAACTTGCCGGTGCGAGGAGGAGGTAAGCCATGCTCGGGAGGCTGAAAGGATCGCAGCGGAAGCCCTTGCCGTAGAGAAAACCCGAGCTGCTGGGCTCATAGAGGAATACAAGGCGTCAGGGTGCTTCGCAGATGACTTGGCCGAAGCTTCGGCAGCTGTATTTCTTGACGGGTTCCAGCACGGCAAAGAGAAGGTGGCCAGAGACCTGAACTTCCCCCGGGCCCTGGAGGTTGAACTGGAGCGGTTGTCAGACTTGGCCCCTTCTGATGATGAGCCCGCACCGGCAGAGCCGTGAGCTCGCACTTGTGATTTTGCTTTTTTCCCTCCTCCTTGTTTTTGTAAGCCCGACAACGTCGGCATTTTGTAGTCTCTTTCGATTAATGAAAATACTCTTCAAAATGCCTTCTGAATTGTCACTGACTTCATCGATTGATATGTAGCCTTATCGCCCCATTAGTTCTGATAGTTTCGGAGGGCAACTCCCCACCCGAACCATTCCGCCCCAGCTGTTTAAACCCGAAAGTTAGAGCCAGGGAGGGTAGAGTTCTCGGAGCGGAAACGCTGCCGGTCAGAGGGTAGGTAGGTAGGCTCCTTGGGGCTATCGGCGCAATGCCCTGTCAAGTATCAGACCTTGTACTAAGTTGGCGTGTGGCTTTTGATTCCTATGGGAGTCGGCTTTTATCTGACCAGCGGGACTGTGCTGTCGGGTGTCGGGTCTTGGTTGTGAAGAGCCGGTGGTGCACCGCTCCGCCAGCAGCTCACTGGGCTTTATGCCTGGCTAGCGCAGGGTTTTTGTTGTTGAGAGCCAGTGGCACACTGCTCTGCCAGTGGTACACTGGGCTTTATGCCTGGCTAGTGCAGGGCTTTGAGTGCCGACGGGGTGTCGGGCTTTTGTTGTTGAGAGCCAGTGACACACTGCTCTGCCAGTGGTACACTGGGCTTTATGCCTGGCTAGTGCAGGGCTTTGAGTGCCGACGGGGTGCCGGGCTTTTGTTGTTGAGAGCCAGTGGCACACTGCTCTGCCAGTGGTACACTGGGCTTTATGCCTGGCTAGTGCAGGGCTTTGAGTGCCGACGGGGTGCCGGGCTTTTGTTATTGAGAGCCAGTAGCACACTGCTCTGCCAGTGGTACACTGGGCTTTATGCCTGGCTAGTGCAGGGCTTTGAGTGCCGACGGGGTGCCGGGCTTTTGTTGTTGAGAGCCAGTGGCACACTGCTCTGCCAGTGGTACACTGGGCTTTATGCCTGGCTAGTGCAGGGCTTTGAGTGCCGACGGGGTGCCGGGCTTTTGTTGTTGAGAGCCAGTGGCAAACTGCTCTGCTAGTGGTACACTGGGCTTTTGCCTGGCTAGTGCAGGGCTTTGAGTGCCGACGGGGTGTCGGGCTTTTGTTGTTGAGAGCCAGTGGCACACTGCTCTGCCAGTGGTACACTGGGCTTTATGCCTGGCTAGTGCAGGGCTTTGAGTGCCGATGGGGTGCCGGGCTTTTCTGTGAAGATTTAAGTAGCTGAAATTGAATCTCGTTAATATTGAACAAGGGGCGAAAACCCAATCGAATACAGGGATGATACTTAACATGAAAGGAGGAATACATTACTGATAATATCGACGGAGGTTATCCGCATTTCCACGTCCTAGGGAGTGGCGTCCCATCAAGTTCTTCAATTTTATAAGCTCCGTGGCGGAGCGTCTCGGTGATCCGGTAAGGCCCCTCCCAGTTTGGGGCTAACTTGCCTCCCTCAGCTGGCTTCGAGACCTTGGCCCATCGAAGGACCAGGTCTCCCGGCAGGAACGTCCGGGGGCGCACGCGAGCGTTGTAGTATTTCGCGGCCCGTTGTCGGTAAGCTGCCATTCGAGCCGCGCCCGATCTTGCACCTCCTCCACTAGGTCGAGGTTGGCTCCCAGTTGGTCAGGGTTACCTTCCTCGCTATAGGCTTCCACCCGGGGGCTGGGTGCACCGATCTCCACAGGAATAACAGCTTCAGAGCCAAAGACTAAACTGAACGGCGTTTCACCAGTGGGGCTCGCGGCGTTGTATGATAGGCCCATAGCACGTTGGGGAGCTCCTCCACCATCGCCCCTTGCAGCCATCTAGTCGAGATCTCATCCCCTGGAGAATGATCCGGTTAGTCACTTCAGCTGCCCCGTTGGTTTGAGGATGCCCGACGGAAGTGAACCTCTGACAGATACCCAGCTCGGAGCAGAACTCCCGGAAAGGCGCATTGTCAAACTGCCGGCCATTATCAGTGACTAGTGTGCGCGGTAGTCCGAACCGACATATGATTGACTTCCAGAAGAAAGATCTCACTTTGCTTTCGGTAATCTTGGCCAGAGCCTCGGCTTCAACCCACTTGGTGAAGTGATCCACCGCTACCAAGAGGAACTTCCGCTGCCCAGAGGCCGGGGGAAATGGCCCTAAGATATCCATGCCCCACTGGCGAAGGGCCAAGGTGCTACCAAGGGGGTCAGGTGAGACGTCGGCTATCGCTGGATATTGGCGTGACGTTGGCAGCTATCACATTTCTTGACAAGCTCGGCCGCATCTTCCTTCATCGTCAACCAAAAGTACCCTTGGCGCAGGGCCTTGTAGGCTAGGGCTCTGCCCCCCAGGTGACTCCCGCATACGCCTTCGTGGATCTCCCTGAGGATGTAATCCGATTCAGTTGGCCCCACACACCTGAGAACTGGGTATGAGAAGGATCTCCGATAAAGCTTCCCGTCCATCATCAAGAATCTCGGGGCCCTTCGCCTGAGCAGCTTGGCCTCAGCGGGGTTCTTCGGGAGAGTACCGTCAGTCAAGTACCGGATGTAGGTGTCCATCCAGGAAGGGCTCCTGCTCCACTGGCAATGCTTCATCCGCGGCCTCAGTGCTTGGGACTTGTAGGTGTTCCACATATGTCCTTCCCAACCTCCCATCGACCGAAGTGGCCAAGCGGGACAACGCGTCAGCCCTGGCATTCTCCGCTCTGGGGATATAGCTGACGCGGAAGTAAGAAAAACGAGACGCCTGGGACTGCACCTTGCTCAAGTAGCGGGACATGGTTGGGTCCCTAGCCTCGTACTCCCCAGCGATTTGCCTAGAAATGAGTTGAGAGTCCGTGAAGGCCCTCAAGCGCCCCGCGCCTAGCTCCTCAGCTAATCTCATCCCTGCCAGCAGGCTTCGTACTCCGCCTGATTATTGGTCGCTAGGGAACTGGAATCTGAGAGCGTACTCCACTACGTCTCCCTCCGGGCTTGCGAGAATGAGTCCAGGCTCCGCTCCCTTGAGAGTTCGCCGCTCCATCCACATGCAGGATCCAGTCCTCCGCCTCCTCAGATGAGGGAGAGTCCACACGCTCCTCCGGTCGCGCCTCCTCCATGTCCTTCTTGGTCCAGGAGCACTCGACTAGGAAATCCGCCAACACCTGGGACTTCATGGCTGACCTTGGCCGGATGGACAGGTCGAACTCGCTTAGCTTGATGGCCCATTTAGCCAGCCGGCCGGAGGTGTCGGGGCGAGACAGATAGCTCGCAGGGGCTGGTCCGTAAGCACCACGATGGGATGGGCTTGAAAGTAAGGCCGAAGGCGCTGAGTAGAGACCACCAAGGCGAAGATAATCTTCTCGGTTTTTGAATACCTGGTCTCAGCGTCATGGAGTACTTTGCTGGTATAATAGATCGGCTTCTGGGCTCCGTCACATCCATGCGCACAAGTACGGAGCTAACAGCCTCGGGGGAAGCGGCCAGATATAAAAGAGCTCCTCTCCATTTTCAGGCTTGGACAACAGCGGAGGAGTGGAGAGAAACTGCTTCAATTCTTCAAAGGAGCCCTGACACTCTTTCGTCCACTCGAAGCCGTTGATCTTGCGCAGCGCCTTGAAGAAGGGCAGGCACCTCTCCGCCGACCTTGACATGAAACGACTCAAGGCCGCCACCCTCCCCGTCAGGCGTTGCACCTCCTTCTTGCTGGCCGGAGTCCGCATCTCCAGGATAGCTCTGATCTTGTCGGGGTTGGCTTCGATCCCGCGCTGGGTCACCATGAAACCCAGGAACTTGCCGCTGCTACTCCGAAGGCGCATTTGTGGGGGTTGAGCTTCATCCGGTACCGGCGCAGATTGTTGAAAGTCTCCTCGAGGTCGCTACATGGTCTCTGCATTGGTGCTCTTGGTCAGCATGTCATCCACATATACCTCCATGTTGCGCCCCAGCTGATTCTCAAAGACCTTGTTCATTAATCTTTGATAAGTAGCCCCGGCGTTTTTCAATCCAAAGGGCATCACCCTGTAACAGTAGATCCCCTTCTCCGTGACAAAGGAGGTTGCCTTCTTCATCAGCTGGCTCATCTTGATTTGATTATACCCCGAGAACGCATCCATGAAACTGAGCGTCCGTGCCCGGAGGTGGCGTCTACCAGCTGGTCGATTCGGGGGAGCGGGAAGCTGTCCTTGGGACACGCCTTATTGAGGTCGGTGAAATCCACGCACATTCTCCAGCTTCCACTGGCCTTGCGAACCATCACGACGTTCGCCAACCAGTCGGGGTAGCGCACCTCGCGGATGTGGCCAGCCGCCAACAGCTTCCGCACCTCCTCGTCAACAGCCTTCTGCCGGTCCGGGGCAAAACTCCTTTTCTTCTGCCTGATGGGCCGGCACTCCGGTCGAATGTTGAGCTGGTGTGTAATCACCTCCTCCGGGATCCCGGGCATGTCGGACGCTGACCATGCGAAGACGTCGGCGTTGGCCCGCAGAAAGGTAAGGAGCCGGTCACGAGCTTCGTCCGGAAGTAAGGCTCCAACTCGAACCGTCTGCACGGGGTCCTCCCCGAGGGGAAAGTGAGCAGCCGCTCGGCCGGTTCCCCCCTCCTCTCCAAGTCTCGTGGGTCAAGGGCCTCGGGTGTCGGTGCAGATGGCAGGTGCAGGTGCCCCTCCTGGGGACTGGGGCCAAGTGATAGCAAAGCGCCGGTAGGCCCTGCTCTCCTCGCATCTCGCCGACCCCTCTGGTGGTTGGGAACCTCACAAGGAGCCGCTTGGTGGATATGACGGCATCCAAGAGGTTGAGCCCGGGCCTCCCAAGAATCGCGTTGTACGCCAGGGGCACACGGACCACCAAAAATTTATAAGGACAGTGCTCTGGCACGGAGCCGTTCCAGCTGTTACGGGAAGAGTAATTTCCCCCTCGACCCTCACAGAATCCCTGTGAATCCCATCAAAGGCGTGACGACAGGTTGAAGTAGATCATGTGACAGGTTCATGCGAACAAAGGCATCGTAGTTCAAAACATCTACTGAGCTTCCACTGTCGACTAGGATTCTTTTTACAGGGTGCTTAGCAATCGTCATGGATACGACGACGCTATCATCATCTTTATTTACAACCCCTCCAAGTCCCTTTCGAAAAAAGGAATTACAGCCTCCGCTCCCCCCTCTCCCCTTGGTCTCTTCGACGGGCCTCCTGCCCCCCAGGAAATCATCGCTACCGTCTTCTCCGTCGGGGCGTTATCAATCACGGCGGCGTGCAGGCGCTGATGGGCCGGGAGCTCCTGGGTTGTTCCTTTGGACGAACTTCCTCAGGTGGCCCTGTTGAATGAGGTCTTCAATGGCTTTCTTCAGCTGCCGGCAGTCGTCGGTGTGTGGCCATGGTCCCGGTGGTAGCGGCAGTAGAGGTTCTTGTTCCGGGGGATCTTCGGGTTGATGGGAGGAGGGCGTTGCAGGTAAGGCTCCCCTTCGATCTCGAGCAGGATCTGGGATATGGGGCAAGCAGCGGAGTGTAAGGCCCGTCTCTCGGTGCAGGAGGTCGAGGACGGTTGTCTGGTCGGCGAGGAGGCTCGGGCCTCCTGGGGCGGGCTTCCGCAGGTTCTGGCTGGGTTGGCTTCCGGGGTATTCCCGCCGGCTTCACGCCGGGAAAAGTCAGCTTCGTCTGCCCGGATGTACTTCTGGGCGCGGATCAGGAGTTCGGAGTAGGAGCCCGGCGGCTTCTTGTCAAGAGAGTACGCGAAACGGAAGGGCGGAGCCCCCGCTTCAGAGCCAAGGTAGCCACTGAGTCCTCCAGGTTATAGACCTCCAGGGCGGCCTCCTTAACCGGGCGACATAGTCCCGCAGGGCTCGCCATTCTTCTGCTGGACAGCAAACAGACTGTCCGCCACCCTCGGGATCTTCCGGCAGGCGTCAAAGTGGGCCAGGAAAGCCCTCTCCAACTGGCGGAAGGAGTCGATGCTTCGTGGCGGCAGGCGAGAATACCAAGCCCGGGCAGCTTTTTTCAGAGTAGCCGGGAAAGCAACACACATAAGGAGTCAGTGGCCCCCTGAACTTGCATGAGTACCTTGTAGCTTCCAAATGGTCCAGGGGGTCCGTAGTCCCGTCGTATGGGTCCAGCTGAGGAAGGCGGAACCTGGTAGAGATTGGCTCCTCCATGATGCGGCGGGACAGGGGAGGCCGACTGTCGTAATCAGTCTCCGGCAGGTGGGTGATCCGACGGCTAAGCTCTCCAACTTCTGATTACACTCCTCGAGTCGCCGCTCAGCTCGACGAGGCATCCGGCCATCAAAGGAGCCCTCCCCTGAAGATTCAGAAGAAGAGGGCGGCGACACCGGCGCGCGCGCTCCGCCTCCTTTCCGTGCCGCCGCTTAGGAGAGACGCTGGCGTGGCGAGAAGGAGACCGGGGCCTTTTGGATGCTTCGCGGTGATGCGGCTTGGCCGGGGATCGGCGGCGATGATCTGCAGGAACGGGCGACCTCCGGCGGGAGGAATGCTGGCTAGGCTGCATCACCCCCGGGACAGACGGGTTCGGCTCCGGCTGCTGCAAGGCCGCTTGCTGGTGCTGCATCCTTGAACCATCGCCGCCAACGACTGGACCTGCGTGGCCAGGGCAGCGAATCGATCTTCCTGGAGTTGTTGCAAAGCAGACGCAGTCATTCTGCGGAGCAGAAGGCCCTGCCCCCTGGAGATTCGGAGGCTCCGGGAAACAAGATGCGAGAGCCGGGGGGGCCTCCGCGGGTGGACCAGCCCCGCAGCGCTGCCCCCCAGCGCGACCGGCTGAAACTCCTTTCGTTCGAGTCGTCACCATGGCTTTAAGGCTCGAAGACAGGAGAAGAAGAAAGCTGCTGGTTCGACGTCTTTCTTACACTCCCCCTTCCTGGCGCGCCAATCTGATGACGCCAAGTCACCTTCCTCAAACGTCGGGGAAGACGGACGTCTCTCCTCGAAGTCCTGCAAGAAAAGTCCCCGGAGACCGGTGGCACCGGTGGGGACCCTCCGACGATCAAGTCAGTGGCTTGGGCTCAGACAGAGAACCGCTCCAGCGAAGAAGAGCTGAGGCGGTTAGGGTTTTTTGCTGGGAGGAAGAAAGCTCAGAAAAACCAGAGTTCAGATCCTACTTACAGCGCTAGCACGTGCCTTTATATTTGTCCGAATACCTTATCTTATTATTTTGGGAGATCGCCTTCGTACCATCGCTACGCGCGTCGGAGACATCCTGTACCGTTCGCTGATGTGATATCATACGTGTCTAGCGGCCGCAAAGGCATGCAGTGCGTGCCGTCGGCTGATATGACCGAGCGCAGTTGCAAGTAGTAGCGAATCGTACGCCGTAGCAAGGCATGGCCATGTATAGGGACATGCAATGCCCCATACGCCGTTATGAGGTATGGCCCTCTGCAACAGAGCACAATCACGGATGTACTGAGAATCACGTGTGAGCACAGTGCGACTTGATAGTTGTCGTTTTCCTTGGCAGTCGAGTTGCATGCTGACCGCTGATGACTCCCCACCCTGAGGCCGGAGGGGGTCCTAGGGGTGGGAGAACACTGGCGCACCCCGAGGTCGGTGAGGGTCACGGGGATAAGGAAATGCCAGTGCACCCCGGTCCCGAGGGGGTCCCGGGGTCAAGGACTGATGGCCCCACCCCGCAACCCCGAGGGGGTCCCGGGGGTGGGGGAATACTGATGCACCCCGACCCGAGAGGGTCCCGGGGTCAAGGACTGATGGCCCCACCCTGCGACCCCGAAGGGGTCCTGGGGGTGGGGAAATACTGATGCACCCCGACCCCGAGAGGGTCCTGGGGTCAAGGACTGATGGCCCCACCCCGCAACCCCGAGGGGGTCCCGAGGGTGGGGAAATACTTATGCATCCCGACCCCGAGAGGGTCCCGGGGTCAAGGACTGATGGCCCCACCTCGCGACCCCGAGGGGGTCCTGGGGGTGGGAAAATACTGATGCACCCCGACCCCGAGAGGGTCCCGGGGTCAAGGACTGATGGCCCTACCCCGCGACCCCGAGGGGGTCCCGGGGGTGGGGAAATACTGATGCATCCCGACTCCGAGAGGGTCCTGGGGTCAAGGACTGATGGCCCCACCCCGCGACCCCGAGGGGGTCCTGGGGGTGGGGAAATACTAATGCACCCCGACCCCGAGAGGGTCCCGGGGTCAAGGACTGATGGCCCCATCCCGCGACCCCGAGGGGATCCCGGGGGTGGGGAAATACTGATGCACCCGACCCCGAGAGGGTCCCGGGGTCAAGGACTGATGGCTCCACCCCGCGACCCCAAGGGGGTCCCGGGGATGGGGAAATACTGATGCACCCCGACCCCGAGAGGGTCTTGGGGTCAAGGACTGATGGCTCCACCCCGCGACCCCGAGGGGGTCCCGGGAGTGGGGAAATACTGATGCACCCCGACCCCAAGAGGGTCCCAGAGTCGATAGCTATCGTTACCTTCTATTTTGACGATGCGGGATCAGTCATATCAGAATTACGATTTTACAATCATGGTTTGAAAAATGAAACTTGTCATGCTCCCTGGATCCGGACTTGCCCGGCTTCAAGCCTCATATTTGTCCACGGTATGGTAAGATGTAGCTTTCCGAGCTATACGTCTGACTCCTTCCGATAGATAAGATGGAGACGATATGCCACTTGGCTGAAAGCGGAGGCAACGCATCCTATTGCCCAGGTTTTTATGAGGCAAGCTAACTTGATAGATTATCTTGTGTAATTGACGGATCCACTGCAAGAAAATAGTGAAACAGTGACAAAATTTTTGTCACTACATTATGACATATTAGTGATGTAATAGTGATTAAAATTAGAATTATTGATAAATATTAGTGACGAAACTCAACTCCATCAGAAAAAATTCTAAAAACACATTGGCTATTTTTGTAATAGATTTGTGATGGTTTTGTGATGATTTTTATAATGGATTTGTGACAGATATTGTATCTGTTTTTAAAATATGGCGCGTAGTTGATGCAAATTTTTAGGCTGTATTTGAAAAAGAAAATAAGGAGAGATATCCCCTGAATAACCCCTCTTATTCCCAAAAGCTATAACTATATAGGATAGTTGGGGATATTTTTAATCATGGGTTATCCCCTCAATTTATTCCCTAGGGAGTGAGGGAATAGCTGATTATTCCCTAGCTATCCCTTGAGGGCAAAATTATAATTAAAAAAAGTTTATTTTTGCCGATCTGCTGCTTCCGATCTCCAACCTCCTCCCGATCCCGCCATCTCCTTTTGGTCTCTAACCTCCTCCCGATCTTTCGTCTACAACCTATTCCCGATATTCCGATCTGCTGCTCCCGATCTCTCGATCTCCTACTAAGGCATGGATTCCCTATAAACATGTAATATCTTGATCTCAATCTATGCTTTGTACCGAATCTATATTCGCCGCTGGCGGTGGCCGGAGAGCCGAGACTCGACGTATAGGGTTTTTGTCTATGGTCTCCCTAGAATGGAATTTTTCGGTGCATCGAGTTGTGATTGCTCTTTGAAACCCTAATCTCCACCGCTTGGAGTCTTTGCATGATGTTCTTTAATCTTTTTGTCGATTTTTGTGGAGTTGCAACTGCTTTCTTTTTATTATCATTCCTTGTTCTTGCATGTGTTCTAGTGGTGATTAATTTATTAAAAGAAAAACTTTGAAGTTTGATCGTACATCGTTGGCTGGTCCTGGTTTCAAGAGTTTTAAAATTTTGGTTTCATCCTTGTAGAATTAGGCGTTTGATGAATGTGGGCAGGAGCTAGATGATTGAATTGTCATGTATTCTTAGTCTTTTTAGTGCTCATAAAGATTCAATTTTGTGCTTCAAATAATTGTTTTTCTAAATTTGCTTTGTTTCTCAAATTAAGGTTAGAAGATATCATTGGCACTGTTTTGTTTCAGATGCAAGAAAATATTGATGTCATTTTAAACTTATAGTTTATTTTTTTATCTTCTTAAGGTTTATTTTTTATCTGCTTCAGCCTTTACTTGCATGCTTTATGTCATTTTAAACCATTGCTAACATTGTTGAGGACATACTGTAGCTTGCTTTGAATTTTTTATTTTTATTCTTAAAGCTATGAAAACCTTTAGATGCCTTGCTAAACTTAATTAGCATTAGGACACTCAAGGAGATGTTTGGGCTTAGCTTCATCCCTGACAAGTCTAGTTGGAGATCATACAGCCAGAAACTTGGGATGCCTTCTCGATCTCAAAGTAAGCAACTTTGCAGCTTGCCATCTTTCATGGCTTGAAGTTCATTAATAGCAAGGCTTCTTATTGTGATTCTTTTGTTCTGATTGAGATGTAGAAAGGGTTGTAAATCAAGTGGGATTAGCCACATAACATCGTGTATTGCTGTGCCTTCCAACTGTTGCTCGTTCTTTCCTCAACAGCAGCGAGTCTGCGATGGTGTGGATAAGTTACAATGCCTACGGATCAGTTTATTTTTGGTGATTGTAACCTGGCTGTCTAAACTTTTTTTTTTTTTTCCTTTCCTCCCCCTCTTTCCAAGCTCAGGTTAGTGTATCCATTTTGTGAACATTGGATCGAAGAGGCCTTATTCTGTGTCGTCATGGACAATTATTCTTATTAGTTGAAATATAGTTTATTAAAGCTAAACTGTTAAATCTTCCAGTGACTTGTGATAAATGTAAATCTTTATTTAAACCAAGCATTCTAGCCAAAAATCAACCAGTCCTCTTATTTGATCCGAGTTGATCTGGACCGTTTGATCTGATCAAACAGTCCAAATCAATTGCTGAATTAGAATTTGTAAGGATAGTTTAGGATTTAATTAAAAAATTTTGGGGATATCTTTCCCTATCCCTCCAATCAAATGCAACTAGAGGGGATAACAAAAAATTATCTCAGGGATTTACCTTTTCTGTATTTGATATGATCAATTAGATAGCCAGGGATATTCCATGGATAAACTCTATCTTGTACCTTAGTGATGGATTTGTGATGGATTAGTGACCGAATTTGTGACGAATGCTCTATCTGTCACTAAAATTTTAAATATAAATAATTTTCTTAAAAAGTATTTTGTGATGGACATAGCATCCATCACTAATTCGTGATGGATGACCATATCCGTCACTAAATTAGTGACAGACAAGCTTCTCCGTCATTAAATAGTGATGGATTGATTCTTTTGTCATAATTTTTTTAAAAAAATTTATAATATAAATTTAGTGATGGAAGGAACAATCAATCACTAATTAATGATGGATTGTCAATTTCGTTAAAAAATTATCTAAAAAAATAATGGCTATTTTTGTGACCAATTTGTGACAGTTTTGTGATGATTTTTGTGATGGATTTGTGACAAAGATATTGTATCCATTTTGCAAAATTTTTAGTGATGGATTAATGACTAAATTTGTGACGACGTTCTATCCATCACTAAAATTTTAAAATACAAATAATTTTCTCAAAAAGTATTTTATTATAGATAAGCTTGTCCATCACTAATTAGTGATGAATTATCAATTTATCAAAAAATTTACCTAAAAATATAATTGCTATTTTTGTGACAGATTTGTAATGGTTTTGTGATAGATTTGTGATAGATATTGTATTTATTTCTAAAATATGATTGGTAGTTGACGCAAAATTTTTAGTGATAAATTTGTGATGGATTGTGACCAAATTTATGACGGACGATTTAACCATGACTAAAATTTTAATATATAAATAATTTCTTAAAAAGTATTTTATGATGGATAAGCTTGTCCATCACTAATTAGTGATGGATGCTCATATCCATCACTAAATTAGTGACCGATAAGCTAAGCTTATCCATCACTAAATAGTGACGAATTGATATTTCCATTACAATTTTTTTTAAAAAAATTATAATGTAAATTTAGTGATGGAAGAGACAATTCATCACTCATTAATGAGATAGTGATGGAATGTCCCTACCATCACTAAATTTACACTAATTACCTAATTTTTGATAATTTCAACATCTAATTACATGATTAAGTTTATCTATTATCAATTAATTCCAATGTACACATCCAAAATAAAAACAAATTTCTCTTATAATCAAAGTGAACTATTTGTGACGAACTTATTATGACAAATAATTTTGGTCGCTATATTTTCACAGAAAATTAAAATTGCATTCGCCATAATAAATAGTTATTATGGCAAAATTTAATATCGTCGTAATACGACTGCACTATTATGGTGAATTATTGTTTTATCTAAATAAGTATTAATTTAATTTTAATTAAAATTATTCTTTTTTTCTACTATGACAAAAAAAAAATTTGTTGTAATAAATCTGCTTATTATGGTAAAATTTAATTTCATCGTAATAAATCTTAATAAAAATAAAAAAAATATTTTTATATTTCAAGCTATTATGGCGAAACAAAAATTTTGCCGTAATAATATGAACTATTACGGTGAAATATTATTTCATCGTAATAAGCTTAATTTTATTTTAATTAAAATTATTCTTTTCGTTATATTATGACAAAGAAAAAATTTCATCGTAACAGTGCAGATTATTACGGCAAAATATATTTTCATCATAATAAGGTTTAATTTTATTTTAATTAAAATTATTCTTTTCATTCTATTACAATGAAGAAATTTTTTTTTCATAATAAATCTGCTTATTATGACGAAATTTAATTTCATCATAATAAGTCTTAATAAAAATAAAAAATTATTTTATATTTCAAACTATTATGACGAAACGAAAAGTTCATTGTAATATGCTCTGTTACGATAAAATAAGGCTTACTTTTATTTTAATTAAAATTATTCTTTTTGTTCTACTATGATGGAAAAAATTGTCAGTGCAGATTATTACGATCCAGTAAACGTGGGTTGCATTCGGACGGTTGGCCATGAAGATGGGTGGTGGTGGGTGGTGGGTAAAGGTAACTGCACCTGGGTCACGTGCATCAACAGCTGCAGTGACATGTGAGAGCACATCACCACCCCCTTTAGGCTATGTTTGGATCTTTGGAGGGGAAGGAATGTTAGAGTAAAAAGAAGTAGAGGGATAGAAGGAGAAGGAAGGGAAAGGAAAGGTTGTTCTTCTCTTGTTTGGAAAGGATGGAAGGGGAATGAAGGGTAATATCAATTATCTTGTTTAATAGAGAGGAAAGAAAGGAAGGGAAAGAGTTATGTGACAATTATAACCTTAAGAATAGGGAATGAACATTGAATGAAAGAATGAATAATAGAAAATGAAAGGATATTTTGATCTTCTGAAAAATATAACTTAAATATTTTCTCCTCCCCAGTTTATCCGATTTGAGGGTTAACAAATTTACTCTTGTTGAGAGGGAAAGAGGGGGAACCAATTACTCTCGTTCCCTTTTCCCCCTCTCTTTAATCCTTCTCCTAAACAAGATAACTTATGACCTTTCCTCAATTTTCTTACCCTCCTCTTCATTCACCCCAATCCAAACAGACCTTAAGGTAGTGTTTGAAATAGGGGATAAGAGGGGATATCCCTTGGATATCCCCTCTTATTCCCAAAAGCCATAACTATAAGGGATAGCATAGAATAAAGTTAACCAAAGGGATAATCCATGGTTAACCATGGTTAACCATGGGATATCCCCTCAATTTATTCCCTAGAGAATGCAGGAATAGTTGGTTATCCCTCCAAATAAGAGTAAAAAAAGGTTATCCTATGAATTTACCTTTTTGCATTTGATATGATCAATGGGATAGCCAAGGGATATCCCTAGGAATAGCCAGGAGATAAACTCTATCCAGTACACTTATCCATGGATAATATTTTTCCTATCAAACACTACCTAAAGGATGCATTGATAATAAAATTAACCTAAGCCACGTTTAAAGCAAGTTGGTTTGCGTGGACATGGATCCGAACGTGGGCTATCAGCTCCCAAGGAAAACACTTTGTACATCGGCCCCGGTGCAGCAACACTGACGTGGACTGCACCGCGTCTTCCGATTGGTCCACGTGGATCCGACGTGGATGACCTGACAGGCGGTATGGCTGGGCTTTGACGTAACGTTCTGAACGTGATGGACATTTAATGCTGTTCGCTTTTTTTAAAATTTTCGTGCGGACGAAAATGCCCTTTCGCTCCTTCATGGCGCCATTTTACGTTTTCTGTCATCTGTGCAAGAAGAACTCTATTTTTTTCCCGGTAGAAAGAAAATACTTCAGCTTCGAGGCTAGCCGATACCTGGATACAGGAGTCAGGAGTCTGTGTAAAAAAACTTCTGGAGGAAATGTCAGCCGCAGCACAAAGTAAAAACTCTTTCTTCCCACACCCTAATTGAATTCGGCAGAAAATCAATCGCGACACCCCAGTTGAAATCTCACGACACCCTAGCTCTGGGAGACGACACCCGTGCTTAAAATGACCACGAGAGAATCCCAGCGACACCCTAGTTCGAATTCGGCCGTAATCCTTCGCGACACCCCAGTTGAAATCCCACGACACCCTAGCTTTAGGGCGACGACACCCGTTTATAAATGACCACATAGAGAGAACCCGGCGACACCCTAAAATTCGGCAAAATCAATCGCGACACCCCAGTTGAAATCTCACGACACCCTAGCTCTAGGAGACGACACCCGTGCTTTAACTGACCACGAGAGAACCCGGCGACACCCTAGTTGAATTCGGCCGAAAATCAATCGCGACACCCCAGTTGAAATCTCACGACACCCTAGCTCTAGGCGACGACACCCGTGCTTAAAATGACCACATAGAGAGAACCCAGCGACACCCTAGTTCGAATTCGGCCGTAAATCCTTCGCGACACCCCAGTTGAAATCCCACGACACCCTAGCTTTAGGGCGACGACACCCGTCTTATAAATGACCACATAGAGAGAACCCGGCGACACCCTAATTGAATTCGGCCGAAAATCAATCGCGACACCCCAGTTGAAATCTCACGACACCCTAGCTCTAACGAGACGACACCCGTGCTTAAAATGACCACATAGAGAATCCCGGCGACACCCTAGTTGAATTCGGCCGTAAATCCTCGCGACACCCCAGTTGAAATCCACGACACCCTAGCTTTAGGGCGACGACACCCGTCTTATAAATGACCACATAGAGAGAACCCGGCGACACCCTACTTCGAATTCGGCCGTAAATCCTTCGCGACACCCCAGTTGAAATCCCACGACACCCTAGCTCTAGGGAGACGACACCCGTGCTTTAAACAGACCACGGAGATAATCCCAGCGACACCCTAGTTCGAATTCGGCCGTAAATCCTTCGCGACACCCCAGTTGAAATCCCACGACACCCTAGCTTTAGGGCGACGACACCCGTCTTATAAATGACCACATAGAGAGGGCGACACCCTAATTGAATTCGGCAGAAATCCGCGACACCCCAGTTGAAATCTCACGACACCCTAGCTCTAACGAGACGACACCCATGCTTGAACAAGGCGGGAATTTGACGTCACCGTAGTACTAATTCGACGACACCCTAGTAACTGAGCCATGCCATATTTCCGAGAAAAGTTGTAAACGTGGGCAGTTCCTATGGGTTCGCGGGTCTCATTGATGTGATCGTGGCGATCCGGGTGTCCTTTCGTATTTCTCTTAGGTCGGCATAAACCCTAGAATCAATCGTCTGTTGCTCGAGAAGCCATCCTTTTGCTCAAGAAGCCATCCTTCGTCTCTTGCTCGAGAAGCCACTGGTCTCCTTTTCCCTCCTAAATTGTTCCATAGTTCATTCTTCCGAATACTTCATTCATGGAGATGAGTGCTTTCGTTTGTGCACGAAGACCGCGAACAAAGAAGAAGCAGACAGAGAAAATGGCGGAACAATGCAAGGACCTGGTTCTTCGTTCGAATGAGGATGCGGCTCCTTCAGGTATGTTTATCACTATATTAAATATTATGACATTCTCTCTTAAAATTTCATGACATGTATGTCTTCTGTCTTACCCCCTGTTTCAGTTGACAATAAAATTGTTCCAGTCCCCCCAGTGAAGGCTTCCCAGCTGTTTAAGAATAGCTGCAGGCCGGCAGTATACGTTCAGAAGGTTTGGAGGATGGGGTTCTCTAGACGGCATACAAAACTGATTCGAAGGACCCCATTTGGTGCCTTCGTCGACATGCAGACGTTCACAGTCGACGGGCGACTGCTAGCAGACATCATAAGATGTCACAATGGAGGCGACGAGTTCATGTTTTGCGGAAAGCCAGTTCTATTCAGTGCCGACGAAGTCGCACTCATTCTGGGACTTCCAGCTCATGGGAAGAAGATCGACACGTCCAGCCAAATGTTCAACGGAAGGTTGTTCAGACGGTTTGGCCAGGGTTTAGATCTTCGCCAAGAAGGTTTGGAGAAGTTGATATTTCAACTCCGACCATCTAAAGTACAGGAGGATGTCGAGGACACCGTCCGACTTTGGATCGCATACATGTTGGCCATGTTTTTGGCTCCAAAGTCTAATCAGAGATGTCCACGGTATCTCATCCAGCACTTGGATGACTTAAGTCAACTGGGTAGCATCGACTGGGCTTCGGCACTGAAGGAGTTGATTGTTCTGGCTCTCCCAGAAATAGCTGCTTGCTTGCGTTCCGAGGAGCCGGTGCACTCAAAGAATGCAAAAAAAGTTAGGAGGCAGCCTACCTTGTTCGGATGCTCGGCAGCACTGGTGGTAAGGATTATTGAGACACATATTAGTGTTGAGACAAAATTTTTTTGTAATATTACTTTATTTAATATCCAAAAAAATATCATGTTCAGGCGTGGTTCCTCGAGCATACATCAATGCGAGAGCCAGCATACCCTGATAAACGGCCCCGGCTGTTGAAGTGGTATGACCACCAAATGAAGATCCAATCGGTTCGGGTTGCCGACTTGCAGCCTCAGGACTTGGTAATCTAGTTCATTGCTCCATTGCTCTGACCATTTTTTCAACTTAATGCGTCAATATGTTCAGTTAATATTAATTTGTTATCATCTTGTGTTGCAGATGGAGGGAGCTACTGAACCATTGCCAGAAGAGCGCTGGCTTCTCCCTCAGCAGAAAAACCGTCCCCCCCTCAACCAACAGATACCTGCGCCCCTCAACCAATGGATAGCTGCGCAGGATGCGCCGAGTTGAGGAATGAATTGGAGTGTGTTAAGGATCAACTCGAAGATGTCAGGCACAGGCTGTCCATTGCTGAGAGCCTCCTCAATTCACTGGTCAGAAAGGAAAGTATGCAATAAATGAGGAGGACAAGGGAGACGAGAAAACAGAGAAGGTGCATTCCCTGGAGTTGGTCCTCCGCGAGCCTGGTAACGTAAATAGTGAGGAGAAGAAGATGGAGGAGGACCATTCATCCGAGTTTCCAATTGAGACAGGGAATGCAAAATCAGAGGAGACATATTGGAGGGGGATTCATTGGCTGATAAAACAGAGCAGGGGAATGAAAATAAAGAAGAGTCCATATCCGATAATAAACTTGGCACCCCTGCGCCAAAGGATGACAATATGGACTTAGAAATAATTGGAGTGCCTCGCTTGTTAGGAGGATTAAAAAAGAGCCGAGGAAGCGTAAGGCATCCACGGTCGTCGGAAATGTTATGAGACAACCCGACCTAAAAAGTCGGCGAAGACAGTGGGCATTTCAAAGCCCAACACAACGGTCGAAGATGACCAAATAATTATTCAAAATTTTTTGAGCGAGCGACAACAAACCGACGAGATCGTCTACACAAATATGTTTAATGGCGTTGCAACAAGAAAAAATCTTCAAGATCTCATTAACAATGAAATGATAATAGATGATGTAAGTATATCAAGAAACATGTTCTAGTTGTTGATTTTAGAATTATATTAATCGTTTAACATTCCATTGGCAGATAATTGATTGCGGCCAGGAGTTTCTGATGCGCAACTGGGCAGAGCATCCTGACCGATATCATAAGTGCATAATTGCATCAGTTTTCGTATCTGCTCTATGTCTGACTTCCTCATCACCTGCTCATGAACTTGCTGGATCATCTGGGGCTGCGATATTTGACAATGTATCGGATGAAGATAAGGCCCAATTCCGGTTTCTTTTCACCATTGTAAACTCTGATAACTCGCACTGGCATTTGGTTGCTGTCGACATGGAAAGGAAGGTGTTCATGCACCTGAATTCAATGAAACGCAACCCGAAGTACAAGGCCAATGCAAGGAAATGGCATACAATTCTAGGCCACATATTCCATATCTACTGCGATAAGAAGGAAGCGATGGAGTGGCCGATGGAAGATATTTCGGATTGCCCAAGCCAACCGACGGATCGCTGGATTGCGGCCTGTACTGTCTGAGATACATGGAATGTCTTGCTCGACGGGACAATCCTGATATGAAGATGGATTTCATGATGAGGAAGTCAGAGATTACCGGCGACACTTAGCTGCGACGATATTGAGAGAGGGCCTGAACAAAAAGATTAGCGACATTGTCGAAAAATGTTCTTAATTTTTTATTCGTCTTTGAATGAAAATTGAATGTAATTTATTCATATTAACACTGATTAATATTTAATGCAAATATTAAAAATTTTATCATTGCGAGCAGGAGTGTCCTCGATGTATTTTTTTTAGCTCTTCGTTGTCGTTTTTCCGCCTTTTGGTTTTTTCCGCTCGTAGGTGTCGTTTTTCCGCTCGGGCTCCGTCGTGTCTTGCGCTCCCTCGTTCGTTGTCGTTTTTCCGCTTAGCCAATTTCGTTCGTGCTTAGCTCCGGTGTCGTAGGTTTCCGTCTTTCGGGTGTCGCCGCGCAAGACTAGGGTGTCGTTTGCCTTGAGCTAGGGTGTCGTCGAGCTAAAATCTTCGGAGTCGTTCGCGAGTCTGGGATGTCGTTTCCGCCTTTCGGGTGTCGCCGCGCAAGACTAGGGTGTCGTGAGGGGTGTCTCGCGCTAAAATCTTCGGTGTCGTTTCGCGAGTCTGGGATGTCTCGTATGTTTCCGCCTTTCGGGTGTCGCCGCGCAAGACTAGGGTGTCGTTTTCCATGAGCTAGGGTGTCGTCGCGCTAAAATCTTCGGTGTCGTTTCGCGAGTCTGGGATGTCTCGTATGTTTCCGCCTTTCGGGTGTCGCCGCGCAAGACTAGGGTGTCGTTTTCCATGAGCTAGGGTGTCGTCGCGCTAAAATCTTCGGTGTCGTTTCGCGAGTCTGGGATGTCTCGTAGTTTCGCCTTTCGGGTGTCGCCGCGCAAGACTAGGGTGAGCTAGGGTGTCGTCGCGCTAAAATCTTCGGTGTCGTTTCGCGAGTCTGGGATGTCTCGTAGTTTCCGCCTTTCGGGTGTCGCCGCGCAAGACTAGGGTGTCGTTTGAGCTAGGGTGTCTCGTATGTTTCCGTCTTTCGGGTGTCGCCGCGCAAGCTAGGGTGTCGTTTTCCATGAGCTAGGGTGTCGTCGCGCTAATTTCTTCGGAGTCGTTCGCGAGAACTGGGATGTCTCGTATGTTTCCGTCATTCGGGTGTCGCCGCGCAAGGCTTGGGTGTCGTTAGAACTAGGATGTCTCGTATGTTTCCGTCTTTCGGTGTCGCCGAGCAAGGCTAGGGTGTCGTTTCCATGAGCAAGGGTGTCGTCGCGCTAATTTCCTCGGAGTCGTTCGCGAGCATTTCATTTACGACCAAGCAACCATAATTCAAAAGTTACGACACTCGTGTTTTATATATGATCTTGTGTAAGTTGACTCAATACATAAGCATCAAATTCATCCATTAAAGTTTCTGACGGCGGAACAATTATCTCCAGGTCCTCTTCAGTATTAATAGACTGCAAACAAGTCTGCCTGCTACTTGAAGCAGCTCTTTCCTTGGCCTGATTTTTCCTTGATCTTTTTGCCTTCTTCTCGACTGCACTCTTTAATCTGTTCTCTCTCGGGCGACCTTTCGTCCTAATTTGTTCAGGATCTTGAATTACCAGCTCTGAACGTGGTTTAGCTGCGCAGTTGGCATCCACGGCAGTTTTGAATAGAGGCGGTAGACCATCCATCACTACATTAAATGCATCTTCAGACATGGAGGCTATCTCTGCGAGCTTCGTCATCCGATGAGACAGCAAACTATATCTACAATCATAAACATAATATTAACGATAACAAATATTAAGACATTTCAATTAAAAAATTGTCACTGCGTACCGTGAGTTTCGTGTGCTTTTATCATAACCCTCAGTATTGCAGTCGAATTCGTCGAATTGGTATTTCATGTCCTTGCACCATCTCTTCAAGAAGTATTTATCTGGTAAACGAAATACGTCATTTTGATGAAGAACCAACAGGGCATGCCTACACTGGTACCCCTTGAACTGAAAGGATCGGCACTGGCATTGGACATCCTCAATATTTCTATCGTATGACACGATATAATCTTTGATCATCTCCTTGCCAATTCCATCGACTTCAATCCTTTCATACGACTTGACGGAATATATACACGTGTTGCCAGCTTCGTTGATCAATTTTGTATTTGATGCAGCCATTTCAAGGATCTCATTCTGGAATTTTTTGAAAATGCTCCGTGTATACCTTCCTGCAGCTTGTCTCTCAAAAGGTGATGATGTCTTTAGGAAAGCTATCGTTTGCAAAGTCCTATTATCTTCCTCATTTTCGGCCTCGTATCGTTTTTCCAAGGCATCTTCGTACTTACTTATAAACTCCGTTAGTGTTGTCTTCGAATTTATAAACCCATCGAAGAAGTGATTAATGCCCTCGCTCCTTTGTGAAGATGACATCCCTGTTAAAAATTTTGTCAACCAAAAATTAAAAAAAAAAGCGTTTAAATGAATCATGAACCAAAGCCATTGACATACAAACCTGCGAAGAATGTATCCTTGAGGTAAACTGGGACCCATTTTTCCCGACATTCGTATAGGACATTGAACCAATCTATAGACTTGCATTCTTTATATTTCTCCATAACATGTGCCCACCTTTCCTCGAATGAATTTATGGTCAATGAATCATATATTGCCTCATCGAAATCAACCATAAACTTGGGATTTGCCGTGCAAATGTGGCCAATCTTTTCCGGTATCTTCTTCAATATATGCCAAAGACAAAATCGATGTCGTGTGTTAGGAAAAACTTCTTTGACAGCAGCCTCGATTGCCTTATCTTGATCAGTAATCATGGCAATAGGTGCTTGACCACCATTTGCATCCAGCCAAGTCTTAAAAACCCATTTATATGTCTCAGTACTCTCATCAGACAACAATGCGCATCCAAGCAAGGTTGACTGTCCATGATGGTTCACCCCAACAAATGGACAAAAAGGCATTTGATATCTGTTTGTCAAGTAAGTTGAGTCAAAGCTTAGAACATCACCGAAGTATGTGCATGCCAATCTTGACCTTGGATGAATCCAGAAGACAGACCTCAGATGACCATTATCATTGAGGTCTAAGGAGTAGAAGAAATTGGGATTTTTGAGTTGCATTTCGGCAAAATGAATTACCATCGACTGAGCATCTCCTTCTTTCAGCTTAGACTGACGTTCGCGACAAATGAAGTTACGAGCATCCTTCTCGGTGAAATCCAATTGTCCTCTGCCCCCTTTTCTCCTTGCTATGGCAGAGTATATCTGAGTCGTCGGAACATTCACGGCATGTAAATTGCTGATCTCTGCCTTCTCTGGTGTGCTGATCCTCCTATGCGACCGTAGATAACCAGCTGATGTTATGGACAGCCCATGGTTATGTTCTAGAGAAACCTCATCCAAAATCCACTTACCACTTGTAGCATTCAGTCTTGCTTTTATGGATGCCATACAACCAACTTTCCCAGTATCCCTATGATTCATACTCTTCTCTGATTTTCTGGATTTTCCTTGCCTCCAACACGCCAGGTGCTTGAAGCAAAGTTGTTTTTTGTTGTTGGCCCTGCTACACACTGTTGTGATTCCAAAGCCAACTCGTTTCGCGTATCCATTGTAGAACGTATATACATCATCGGCTGAATTGAATTCCATCCCAGTTTGAGGAACTACAATATCATCCACTGCATTTGGAGCGACGGGTGAAGCTGCACGGCCGGGAGTGTTATCTTCTTCTTTCCGATCTACATTTTCAGCATCAACTGTGAAAATATAGGCACGCATTCATGAACAGCAACTCCTACGCGACACCCCAGTTGAAATCTACTGACACCCTAGCTCCAATGCTACGACACCCGTGGCTTAGAACTGACCGCGCGGAGAATCCCTCCGACACACAGTAGAAATGGATTTCGGCCGAAACTCCTTCGAGACACCCACGTTGAAAGCTCACGACACCCTAGCTTTAAGGCGACGACACCCGTGCTTAGAACTGACCGCACGGACAATCCCCATGACACCCTAGGAGAATTGGTTTTCGGCCGAAACTCCTTAGAGACACCACTGTTGAAAGCTCACGACACCCTAGCTTAATGCGACGACACCCGTGCTTAGAACTGACCACGGCGAGAAGGCCCGCGACAACCAAGTTACTAAAATTTAATTTTATTTATCAAAAAAAAAAATACATTAGCCCTCACTGGGGCTTGTCTCCTTCGGTCGCTGCGTCGGCGATCTGGCGATGGAGGGACGCTACTTTCCCCTCCAGGTGGCTATTGGCCCGACGCAGGACCTCTATCTCTTTTGTTGAAACATCCTGGTATTCCTCGACCGCCAGCCTGAGTCGCTCGCTGATTGCGTGCGACTCAGCATAAACCACCGCGTCGATGGTGACGGTTGGCGTCGGCTGCCATGGCTGCCAGTAGATCTCACCTCGCCTCTGGAAGCCATCTTGTGGTCAGTTCAAGCTGGAAAGGTGAGTAACGATGGCATTCCCCCATCCTTATTTAAGGTTCCCCTGGCGGGTGTTTCGATTGCCATGCGCCACCATCTCAGTGGTTGTTCACAGGAATCGAATCGGTGCGCCACCACGCCCCGCCCTCCACGTTGAGTTTCGAGGGATGGGGAACAGAACAGTTTCGGGAAGCAAACCGTCGTAAGTTTAACGTCGTCCCAAGAGAAAATTCACGACACCCAAGGATGATTTGGATTTCGGCCGAAACTCCTTCGCGACACCCCACTTGAAAGCTCACGACACCCTCGCATCAATGCTTCGACACCCGTGCTTAGAACTGAACACGGAGAGAATCCCCGAGACATCCCAGGGATGAGTTGGATTTCGGCCGAAACTCTTTTGCGACACCCCTGTTGAAAGCTCACGACACCCTAGCTTTAAGGCGACGACACCCGTGCGTCGAACTGATCACAGAGAGAACCCCCGCGACACCCCTTCTCGAATTCGGCCGAAACTCCCTCGTGACACCCCAGTTGTAAACTCACGACACCCTAGCTTTATGGCGACGACACCCGTGGGTTCACTGTTAATGCATGGGTGTCGTCCCCTTAAAGCTAGGGTGTCGTGAGTTTACAACTGGGGTGTCACGAGGGAGTTTCGGCCGAATTCGAGAAGGGGTGTCGCGGGGGTTCTCTCTGTGATCAGTTCGACGCACGGGTGTCGTCGCCTTAAAGCTAGGGTGTCGTGAGCTTTCAACATGGGTGTCGCGAAGGAGTTTTGGCCGAAATCCAAATTATCCTTGGGTGTCGTGAATTTTCTCTTGGGACGACGTTAAACTTCCGACGGTTTGCTTCCCGAACCTCTGTTCTGTTCCCCATCCCTCGAAACTCAACGTGGAGGGCGGGGCGTGGTGGCGCACCGATTCGATTCCTGTGAACAACCACTGAGATGGTGGCGCGTGGCAATCGAAACACCCGCCAGGGTAACCTTAAATAAGGATGGGGGAATGCCATCGTTACTCACCTTTCCAGCTTGAACTGACCACAAGATGGCTTCCAGAGGCGAGGTGAGATCTACTGGCAGCCATGGCAGCCGCCGCCCAACCGTCACCATCGACGCGGTGGTTTATGCTGAGTCGCTCGCAAGCAGCGAGCGACTCATCAAGACGGCCGAGAAATACCTGGCCGTTTCAACAAAAGAGACAGAGGTCCTGCGTCGGGCCAATAGCCACCTGGAGGGGAAAGTAGCGTCCCTCCAGCATCAGATCGCCGACGCAGCGACTGAAGGAGATAAGCCCCAGTAAGGGCTAATGTATTTTTTTTTTTGATAAATAAAATTAAATTTTAGTAACTTGGTTGTCGCGGGCCTTCTCGCCGCCGTGATCAGTTGGGTGTCGTCAATTTTCAACTGGGGTGTCGTCGCCCTAAAGCTAGGGTGTCGTGGGATTTCATCTGGGGTGTCGCGAAGGATGGCCGAATTCGAACTAGGGTGTCGCGGGGATTATCTCCGTGGTCTCTTGTTCAAGCACGGGTGTCGTCTCGTTAGAGCTAGGGTGTCGTGAGATTTCAACTGGGGTGTCGCGATTGATTTTCTGCCGAATTCAATTAGGGTGTCGCCGGGTTCTCTCTATGTGCACATTTATGAGACGGGTGTCGTCGCCCTAAAGCTAGGGTGTCGTGGGATTTCATCTGGGTGTCGCGAAGGATTTACGGCCGAATTCGAACTAGGGTGTCGCGGGGATTATCTCCGTGGTTCTTGTTAAGCACGGGTGTCGTCTCGTTAGAGCTAGGGTGTCGTGAGATTTCAACTGGGTGTCGCGATTGATTTTCTGCCGAATTCAATTAGGGTGTCGCCGGGTTCTCTCTATGTGCACATTTATGAGACGGGTGTCGTCGCCCTAAAGCTAGGGTGTCGTGGGATTTCATCTGGGGTGTCGCCCGAATTCGAACTAGGGTGTCGCGGGATTATCTCCGTGGTCTCTTGTTCAGGGTGTCGTCTCGTTAGAGCTAGGGTGTCGTGGATTTCAACTGGGTGTCGCGATTGATTTTCTGCCGAATTCAATTAGGGTGTCGCCGGGTTCTCTCTATGTGCACATTTATAAGACGGGTGTCGTCGCCCTAGAGCTAGGGTGTCGTGGGATTTCAACTGGGGTGTCGCGAAGGATTACGGCCGAATTCGAACTAGGGTGTCGGGGTTATCTCCGTGGTCTCTTGTTAAGAACGGGTGTCGTCTCGTTAGAGCTAGGGTGTCGTGGATTTCAACTGGGGTGTCGCGATTGATTTTCTGCCGAATTCAATTAGGGTGTCGCCGGGTTCTCTCTATGTGCACATTTATGAGACGGGTGTCGTCGCCCTAAAGCTAGGGTGTCGTGGGATTTCAACTGGGGTGTCGCGAAGGATTTACGGCCGAATTCGAACTAGGGTGTCGCCGGTTTCTCCGTGGTCTCTTGTTAAAGACGGGTGTCGTCTCGTTAGAGCTAGGGTGTCGTGGATTTCAACTGGGGTGTCGCGATTGATTTTCTGCCGAATTCAATTAGGGTGTCGCCGGGTTCTCTCTATGTGCACATTTATAAGACGGGTGTCGTCGCCCTAAAGCTAGGGTGTCGTGGGATTTCAACTGGGGTGTCGCGAAGGATTACGGCCGAATTCGAACTAGGGTGTCGCGGGGATTATCTCCGTGGTCTCTTGTTAAGACGGGTGTCGTCTCGTTAGAGCTAGGGTGTCGTGAGATTTCAACAGGGGTGTCGCGATTGATTTTCTGCCGAATTCAATTAGGGTGTCGCCGGGTTCTCTCTATGTGCACATTTATGAAACGGGTGTCGTCGCCCTAAAGCTGGGGTGTCGTGGGATTTCATCTGGGGTGTCGCGAAGGATTTACGGCCGAATTCGAACTAGGGTGTCGCGGGGATTATCTCCGTGGTCTCTTGTTCAATCACGGGTGTCGTCTCGTTAGAGCTAGGGTGTCGTGAGATTTCAACTGGGGTGTCGCGATTGATTTTCTGCCGAATTCAATTAGGGTGTCGCCGGGTTCTCTCTATGTGCACATTTATAAGACGGGTGTCGTCGCCCTAAAGCTAGGGTGTCGTGGGATTTCATCTGGGGTGTCGCGAAGGACTTACGGCCGACTTCGAACTAGGGTGTCGCGGGGATTCCTTACCATCCGGACTCTCAGAGCGAGGGGGGGAAGAAAGAGAGTTATTCTAGCACAGATGAAATTCAGTTGAGCACGAACATACGCCCTCGACGTTCGCTTCTCTCTCTGAATTCGGCCAGGTCTGGCAAAGCAGATGGAGGAAAAAAGGAGCTTTTTAAAAGCAATTGACGAAGAGATAACGATCTTACAGACCTGGCCGAATTCAGAGAGAGAAGCGAACGTCTACGTGAGGTTTTGGCAAGGAAAATCTCATTGGATAAACTTTTATATTTGAAGCCTCCAGTAGACTCCAGTAGCCAGGTTTTTCAACCTCTAAGTTGAAATATTTCCTGTCGACCAGACTTTCAAAGCTGAAATATTTACAAAACAGTTATGACTCTCAGAGTGTCATAACTATTTCGTTCTAAGGTAGTTACCCGCGCATTAAACGCATTAACTAACTCTAACCAGAAAAAAACTGTTGATGTAATAAAGAAGTGGGAAGAAAGAGTTTTTACTTTGTGCTGCGGCTGACATTTCCTCCAGAAGTTTTTTTACACAGACTCCAGTATCAAGGTTTTCAGTCCAGTAGCTGAAGTATTTTCAGCCTCTAAGCTGGAAGAAACAGAGTTCTTCTTGCACAGATGACATAAAACGTAAAATGGCGCCATGAAGGAGGGCATTTTCGTCCGCACGAAAATTTTAAAAAAAAGCGAACAGCATTAAATGTCCGTCACGTTCAGAACGTTACGTCAAAGCCCAGCCATACCGCCTGTCAGGTCATCCACGTCGGATCCACGTGGACCAATCGGAAGACGCGGTGCAGCCCACGTCAGCGTTGCTGCACCGGGATCGGTGTACAAAGTGTTTTCCCAGCTCCCAATATGATCAAACCTGTTAGAAAGATCAAGTCCAGTACTGGTGCCATTATTTTCCTTTTTGATGCAGATGTAACTAGAGTTATGTTAAAACCTTTTATTAGTTCTCTTCACAGGCTATACGTGTTCTTGTTTCTAAATATAAGATGCTTGTCATGCATTAAACCCAACCTCAGCCTGACCCAACGGGGACACAAATGGATTGGGTTGGATTTAGGGCAAGTTTGACTTGGCCCTAACTTAGATCTAAATTATTTTCCCTAAGACCTTGACTTGACCAGTTGATTAATGGATTGGATTACGAGTTTACAATCATGGTTTGAAAAATGAAACTTGTCATGCTCCCTGGATCCGGACTTGCGCGGCTTCAAGCCTCATATTTGTCCACGGTAAGGTAAGATGTAGCTTTCCGAGCTATACGACTGACTCCTTCCGATAGATAAGATGGAGACGATGTGCCCCTTGGCTGGAAGCCGATACAACGCATCCTATGGCCCAGGTTTTTATGAGGCAAGCTAGCTTGATAGAGTATCTTGTGTAATCGACGGATCATAGCGAAATAGTGATAAAAATTTTTATCATTAAATTATGATATAATAGTGATGAAACAGTGATTAAAATTAGAATTAGTGACAAATATTAGTGGCGAAACTCAACTCCATCAGAAAAAATATCTAAAAACACATTGGCTTATTTTTGCAACAGATTTGTGATGGTTTTGTGATGATTTTTGTAATGGATTTGTGATATATATTGTATCCGTTTCTAAAATGGCTTATAGTTGATGCAAAATTTTTAGGCTGTGTTTAAAAAAGAAAATAAGGGGAGATATTTTTAACCATGGGTTATCTCCTCAATTTATTCCCTAGAGAGTGGGGAAATAGCTGATTATTCCCCAACCATCCCTTAAGGGCAAAATTATAATTAAAAAAGTTTATTTCTGCTGATATGCTGCTTTCGATCTTCAACCTCCTCCCGATCCCACCGTCTCTTTTCCGTCTCTAACCTTCTCCCGATCTTCCGTCTCCAACCTATTCCCGATCTCCCGACCTACTGCTCCCGATCTCTCGATCTCCTACTAAGGTGTGGATTCCCTGTAAACATGTAATATCTTGATCTCAATCTACATTATTTTTGCTTTCTATCGAACATATTTTTACCTACCACTGGCAGTGGCCGAAGAGCCGAGACTCGACGTATAGGGTTTATGTCTTTGATCTCCTGAGACTAGAATTTTCGGTGCACCAAGTTGTGATTGCTCTTTGAAACCCTATTCTCCACCGCTTGGAGTCTTTTGCATGATGTTCTTTCATCTTTTTGTCGATTTTTGTGGAGTTGCAACTGCTTTCTCTTTGTTTTCATTCCTTGTTCTTGCATGTGTTCTAGTGGTGATTAATTTATTTAAAGAAAAACTTCAAAGTTTGATCGTACTTCATTGGCTGGTCCTGGTTTCAAGAGTTTTAAAATTTTGGTTTCATCCTTGTAGAGTTAGGCGTTTGATGAATGTGGGCAGGAGCTAGATGATTGAATTGTCATGTATTCTTAGTCTTTTTGGTGCTCATAAAGACTCAATTTTGTGCTTCTAATAATTGCTTTTCTGAATTTGTTTTGTTTCTCAAATTAAGGTTAGAAGATATCACTGGCACTGTTTGGTTTCAGGTGCAAGAAAATATTAATGTCATTTTAAACTTATGGTTTATTTTTTATCTTCTTAAGGTTTATTTTTTATCTGCTTCAGCCTTTACTTGCACACTTTATGTCATTTTAAACTATTGCTAACATTGTTGAGGACATCCTGCAGCTTGCTTTGAATTTCTCATTTTTATTCTTGTTGAGGGGCAAAATCGTCGTTGCATCAATAATCGTGCAAAGGATTAGGATCAACCCTGACTCCTGCTTGCTGTGCGATACCCGCTAGGGATGAGTCGGCCTTAGTGGATCGGGGCGCCTTAATCCCCTTAGCGAGCCAAGGATTCCCAAGACGCGGATCCCATCTCTCAGTCTCAACCGAGCTATCCTTGTCTCTCGGCCTCAGCCGAGCTATCCCATCTCTCGGTCTCAGCCGAGCTATCCTTGTTTCTCGGCCTCAGCCGAGCTATTCCTATCTCTCGGCCCCAGCCGAGCTATTCCTATCTCTCGGTCCTGACCGAGCTATCCGTTATGCCTCGGCCAAACTCAGGCACTCAAGCACCTCCATGGAATCCGGCGCGGGAGAGTTCAAATTCGTAAGATTCCAAACAGAAATCATGCCCGAGAGCGGCCTAAGACCTGCGAGAGTGGCCTAGAGCCCTGGAGCCTATGCAATCGCCAAATCTCGAGGCATCAACCAGCTCTCCCAGCCGTTGATCCTCTAACCATCAAGATGTGAATCTTACTAACCTCATAACAAACTGGATTCGAATCCTAACGACTTTCGGACCCATGACGCCCCCAAGGAATCAGGTGATCCTCTATAAGTAGGGCCATCTCCCGGCTCCTCAGGTATGCGCACTGGCTTACTGGCCTACTCTCCTTCGGCTTCTGCTCACCCTATTTTCGCCATTAACGCTCTACTCAGAGCTCTCGAAAGGCCACCCCTGGAGAGACTTTTCAGTGAGAGCTTTCTCCTCTCGTTTGTTGATTGCCGATCCCCGCTGACTTAAGCGTCGGAGGGTCTTCCGCAGATGGCCACCCCCAACTCCTCTCGCATGAGGACTGTCTTGCAGGTTCGCCCAGGAGGGAGCCCGATCGCTCCCGAATCGGAGGACAGATTTCAGCAGCAACAAATTGGCACTAGAGGAAGGGCCCTCAAGTCCCATAAACTTATGATCCAGGAGACAAGGGTCTCGATCTGAAAGAGAACCTCTCCCATGGCCAATCGAAGAAAGGCTATCTCCGAAGTTCGGGATCAGGTCGCCTCCCAAAGACCTGATCCGGTGAGCAGCGTAGCGCCGCCACCACCACCAGTGGAAACCCCATCGCCACCGGCTGCCCCAGTTACCCAGGACCAGTTTACCTTGCTGGTCCAGCAGGTCCAAGCTCTGGCCCACTTGATCTATGGGCGCTTCGAAGCCCCCCATCCAGCTGCACCTACCCCACATCTTCCTGAGGAGAATGCAGCCCCCGCTCATCCAGCGATCTCTTCTTCCGGCCCGCATGGGGTGGCAGACCCTCCTTGCCACCCTAGGGAAGCTGAGCCAGCCCCCCAAGGGGTCTATGGCAAGGATCTTCCTCGATCTCGGCGGGCCCGATCACTCTCTCCGATGATCTCTCGTCATGACTCGACACCGTCTCATTTCTCTCCTCGCCCAACTTCTCTCGCCGTGCCTGAGGAGATCCGCCAACAGCTCCGAGAGATGCGCCTGGAGTTAGATGCCGCCAAGCAGGCCCATCCGCTCCAGCATAAGGCGGAGCAGGGCATTTCCTTCTCCAAAGAGATCATGGAGGAAGTGATTCCCTCCCATGTCAAGCTGCCCGCCATCGAGCCCTACCATGGATCCTCCGATCCCGATGACCATCTCAACAGCTTTCGATCGATCATGATGTTCCATGGGGCATCAGATGCGATCCTCTGCCGCACCTTCCCATCTACCCTCAGGGGATCTGCTAGAACCTGGTTCAATGCCTTGAAACCAGGTTCTGTTGGTTCATTTGACGAGCTGAGCCACCTCTTCATCATCCAGTTCGTCAGCATCCATCATCATCGGCGGAGATCTAACTCCCTCTCTGAGGTTAAGCAAAGAGAGGGGGAGTCCTTGAAGAAATATCTCGACCGTTTCAATACGGCCATGTTGGAGGTGGACCACCTTAATCATGAGGTGGCCATGTCCGCCCTAGCAGGTGGAGTGTTGAAGGAGAGTGACTTTTACCTGGCGCTGGAGGTCAGCTACCCTCCGAACCTCTCCGACATGATGGCTCTGGCGGACAAATATGCCAGAGTCGAGGAATCACGGAGAGCTGCTCGCACCGAGTTGACAAGGAAGAAGGAGCCCCAAGGGCTCAGAGAAGCACTGATCCACCTGCTAGCCAAGCCCGCCTCGCTGCCAAAGGGTTCCTCCGCCACCGCCAAGAAACCGCACCCGGAGCCCGCCTAGGAGATTCAACCGGTTCACTCTGCTCACTGCCCCAAGGGCGGAGATCCTCATGGCAATAGAGCGCCAGTTCCCCCGACCACCTCCTCTCCAAGAGAATGCGGCCCGAAGAGACCCCACCAAGTATTGCCGCTACAACCAGGATCATGGCCACGACACTGAGGAGTGCTGGCAATTGAAGAACGAAATTGAGAGGCTCATCCAGTGGGGCAGGCTCGATCAATTCAGAAGAGCACCCGAGCCAAGGAACGGGGGCGACCACCAGCCTGAGCCTCAGCAGCCTCCTCCTCCGAATCCTCCGGTCGCCGGCCACATTAATGTGATCGAGGCGGTTGGTAGTCCGTCGAGCTGGCAGGACGATGAAGAAGGCTCAGCGCCAAAGCAAGCGCGGACCAATGAGCTCTCCTTCTCCGACAGCGACCTCCAGGAGATACAGTTCCCACATGATGATGCGTTGGTTGTATCCCTTAATCTGAACAATTATGATGTAAACCGAATCCTTATTGATAGTGGGAGCTTCGTCAACGTTTTATATCTTGATATGTTTGTAAAGATAAAACTGCTTATGGAGAATCTCCGAGCTATGGACTCCACCCTCATGGGGTTCACCGGCGATGTTATCACCCTAGAGGGGGTCGTGACCTTGGGGTCCATGCGGGAGCTTGGCCCAGTGTTGCCACTGTTCATACAGATTTTTTGGTGACCAAGCTTTGGTCGCCCTATAATGCAATTTTTGGGAGACCCGGCCTGATGTCCCTGAAAGCCGTTGTCTCCATCCCGCACCTAGCAATGAAGTTTTCTACTGGATGGGGAGTGGGAGTAGTTTGAGAAAATCAAGCTGTAGCTCGGCAGTGCTTCGTCACCAGCCTTCAGTCCAAGCTGCCCGAGGTTGACGGGCTGGACGCTCTGGAGGACTTTGCCGAGCAATGAGGAGAACCAGCCGAAGAGCTGGAGGAGGTACCACTAGACGAATCTCGGCCCGACCGAACCATAAGGATCGGGTCGCTACTGAACGGGAAGCCCCGGTTGGAGCTGATAGACTTTCTCCGAAGGAATGCTAATGTCTTCGCCTGGTCAGCCTCTGACATTGCAGGGATCAGCCCAGACGTTCTCGTGCACTGTCTTAATGCGGACAAAATGTCCCGGCCCATGAAGCAGAAGAAAAGAAGCTTCGCCCTCGACCGGCAAAGGGCAATTGAGGAAGAAGTTGACAAGCCCATCAAGACAAACTTCATTCGGGAGGTAAATTATTCGAGCTGGCTGTCCAATGTTGTCATGGTGAAGAAGTCGAATGGTAAATGGTGGATCTGCATCGACTTCACCGACCTTAATAAAGCATGCCCAAAGAACAGCTTCCCTCTCCCTCAGATCGACTAGCTTGTGGACGCCACTTTCGGTCATCAGATGTTGACCTTCATGGACGCATATTCAGGCTACAACCAAATCCGAATGGCGCCCGAAGATAAAGAAAAGACCGCCTTCATAACCGACCGAGGTATTTATTGCTACCGTGTTATGCCTTTCGGTCTAAAAAATGCAGGTGCTACTTACCAAAGGCTGATGAACAAGGTCTTCAAGGAACAAATCGGTCGGAACATGGAGGTGTATGTTGATGACATGCTGGTCAAAAGCAGGGACGCATCCCAGCATATTGAGGATCTCTCTGAGAGCTTCACGACACTCTGAAAATACCGGATGAAGCTCAACCCAACGAAGTGCGCCTTCGGTGTCAACTCTAGGAAGTTCCTGGGCTTCATGGTTTCTCAGCGAGGCATTGAGGCCAACCCGCAGAAGATTCAAGCCCTTCGGCAAATGGCACCCCCAACATCTGTCAAAGAGGTCCAACGCCTGACTAGAAGAATCGCAGCCCTCAACCGCTTCGTGGCTCGGTCGGCTGAGAGGTGCCTTCCATTCTTTAAAGCCCTCTGATCAGCCAAGAATTTCCAATGGTTTGCTAAATGTCAGAAGTCATTTGAGGACCTTAAGAGATATCTCAGCTCTCCACGCCTCCTCAGTAGTCCCAATCCAGGAGAAATGTTATTTCTGTACTTAGCAGTTTCAGAAGGCGCAGTTGGCTCAGTGCTGGTCAGAGAAGAGAACAAGATCCAAAAGCCGATCTACTATATTAGCAAGCTGCTCCGAGACGCCGAGACAAGATACACCCGAATCAAGAAGTTGGTGTTAGCCCTGATAGCATCGGTTCGGAAGCTGCGGCCTTATTTCCAGTGATGGTCCTTACCGACCAACCCATCAAGGCGGTGGTGCATCGCTCGGAGACATCAGGAAGAATGGCCAAATGGGTCGTTGAATTAAGCGAACATGATATCCGGTACCAACCTTGCCCGGCCATCAAAGCGTAGGTTCTGGCTGATTTCCTCCTTGAATGCACCATCCCGGAGGATGGCTTTGCTCCAGACTCTTCTGAGCATCCAAGACCTAGCGCCCTATGGCTGCTCTATGTCGACGGATCATCTAATGCTAATGGCCTCGGCGCTGGCTTGATCCTCATCAGCCCAGAGGGGACGACCTTCGAGTACGGCGTTCGCTTCTCCTTCCCAGCCTCCAACAATGAAGCCGAATATGAAGCTCTGCTTGCTGGACTCCGAATCGCCCGCGATCTTAAAGTGACAAAGCTGAATGCCTTTACTGACTCTCAATTGGTGGCTGGTCACATGCGGGGCGAGTTCGAGGCCCGGAAGCCAAATATGATTTGGTATCTCCAAAAGGTGCTGGACTTGCTTTCCCACTTCTCTGAATTTAAAGTTATCCAGATCCCAAGATCCGAGAATGCCCGCGCCGACCTATTATCTCGGCTGGCAACCGTGGAGTCGATGGATTCCGAGCGGAAGTTTCCCCTGGAGACCCTGGAGAGGCCTAGCATCGCGGAGGTAGACCGAGTGATGCAGGTCGAGGCCGAACCATCCTGGTTCGACCCCATACTAAGGTATCTTAAAGAAGGGTCACTCCCAGCTGACCGAAAGGAAGCAAGGAAGCTGAAAATGCAAGCCACCCACTATGTGCTGATCGACGACCAGTTATATAAGCGGTCCTTCTCCATGCCACTGCTCAAGTGCCTTCGCCCATCTGAAGCTGATTATGCTCTCCGGGAGGTACATGAAGGAATTTGCGGTAATAATCTGGGGAGCCGGTCCTTATGCCACAAGGTGCTGCGCCAAGGGTACTATTGGCCCACCATGCAAAAAGATGCTGACGACCTTGTCCGATCTTGTGACCCATGTCAGAGACATTTCAGCATCCATAGGCTCCCCTCCGCTAGTTTGGTCCCTATTTCCTCCGCTTGGCCCTTTGCTAAGTGGGGGATGGATATTCTTGGCCCTTTTCCCCTCGCCACTGAACAAAGAAAGTTCCTATTTGTCGCCATTGACTACTTCACCAAGTGGGTGGAGGTTGAGGCAATTGCCCAAATAACCGAAGCTCGGGCCAGGGACTTCGTATGGAGATCCATTATCTATCGTTTCGGCCTTCCGCACACTATTATCACCGACAACAGCAAGCAATTTGACAACCCAAAATTCTGAGATTTCTGCAAGGAGCAAGGGATCTGCCACCGCCCCATGTCGGTAGGGCATCCACAAGCCAACGGAGAAGCCGAAGTGACTAACCGGACCCTGCTTCAAGGGATCAAGGCTCGGCTTGTCAAAGCCCGAGGCAGATGGGCGGACGAGCTTCACCACGTCCTATGGGCCTACCGCACCACTCAAAGAATCCCCACTGGTGATACCCCATTTCGGATGGCCTTCAGCACGGAAGCCATCATCCCTGTGGAGATAGGACTTCCTTCTCCACGAGTGGAGAGCTACTCGGAGGAAGCTAACGACGAGCAGCTCCGCGCCAATCTCGACCTGGTAGAAGAAATCAGAGAGAAAGCTCGAATTAGGGTTGCGGCATACCAGCAAAGAGTGGCTCGTTATCATGCCTCCAGAGTCAAAGAAAATCCTTCTCATCCGGCAATCTGGTCCTCCAGAAAGCATCCGTCTCCAAACCGTTGGAGCAAGGAAAGCTATCTCCAAATTGAGAAGGCCCCTATCAAATGGCGGAAGTCGTTGGACCTGGCACCTACAAGCTCCAGGATCTGGGCGGAAAATCTATTCTCCAAACATGGAATTCAGACAATCTCAGTATATACCATCGGTAGGGTACACTTTCTATAGACTCGCCCCATTCGCAGCTTTGACATCTTGTTTCTATTATCCGCGGCATAACCGCCACAATCGTTTTTTCGAAAAAATCATAATAGAAAACATATGCTGCTTGCGCATCCATTCTCGGCACAACTGAGCTATCTCCGTACCTCGGCTGGGTTGAGTCTGGAGCTAAATCTCCGTACTTCGGCTGGGTCGAGTCCTATTTCACAAAAACTTGGTATGGCCGAGTACCCCCAGTGCGGCCGAACCAGGCCGAGTGATCGCCAAAAAACTTCGTTCAGATTCGGGCAGCTTATAAGCCCCGGCCGAACCAAAAATGATAAAACTTCATCCGAATTTGGGCAGCTTACAAGCCCCGACCGGACCAAATGATAAAGAAACTTCATCCGGATTCGGGCAGCTTACAAGCCCCGGCCGGACCAAATGGCAAAGAAACTTTATTCGGATTCGGACAGCTTACAAGCCCCAGCCGGACTAAATGGCAAAGAAACTTCATCCAGATTCTGGCAGCTTACAAGCCCCGGCCGGACTAAATGGCAAAGAAACTTCATTCGGATTCGGGCAGCTTACAAGCTCTAGCCAGACCAAATGGCAAAGAAACTTCATCCGGATTCGGGCAGCTTACAAGCCCTGGCTGGACCAAATGGCAAAGAAACTTTATCCGGATTCGGGCAGCTTACAAGCCCCGACCGGACCAAATGGTAAAGAAAACTTCGACCGGATTTGGGCAGCTTACAAGCCCCGGCCAGGTCAAACGGCGCAGAAGCCTCGGCTAAATCCGGTGCACGTCTCTTACCAAAATCCTTGGCCAAACCATACCTTGGCAGGGCCAAGTAAAACACTGAAAAACCTCGGCAACAACCGAGCGATATTCTAAAACCTCGGCGACAACCGAGCGATATTCTGAAACCTCGACTACAACCGAGTAGTGTATTATCTGAAATCTCGGTCAAGTCAAATGACATACTCATAAAGCATTACCCGAAACTTTGGCCTAGACGAGTAATCTCTTAAATACTCTGACGCAACTAAGACGTCCTATTATACTTTGGCAGAAGCAAGCAACCTTCTTCTGCTCAACAGTTAAGGCGCACAAGTTGTCTCTTTCCAAAGAAATACCTACTTCGTTCTACAAACGAGATCACGCTCACCACATGGGTTCACAAGACTGCCTAGGTCTACCTCTGACCCAAGCAGAATAAACGCTTTTCTCCACTTGGGACCGAATAGTGGTCTTAGCAAAAACAAGGTAGCAAGGACGCTGCCGAAATATGCTATGACACAAAAAGCGTGATACGGATGTAGCGACTTTCAAGCATAATCCCAACGAAAAAGAAGCAGATGCTAAAAGAAGAAAGAATAAAACTTTCTTTATTTCTTCAATAGAAAAGAGTTACAACCTCCTAAGAGGCATTACAAGTGCATCGTGGCACAGAAAATAAAAATGAGTAAATAGCTCGGCCGGGCTGCTTCAGTCAACTTCGGTTAATAATGATGTTTCGGCATCTGATCCAAGAGATCAGACAACCAATCAGCTCGCCCTAAACCACCGGCTAAGGCCGAGCCAGCCTCCCACGGGTCCTCTAGATTGGCGAAGAGATCCAAGGACAGAAGGAAGACCCGTGGATGCTGATGCTGAGGATGCATCCCCCCCCCCAAGTGGGATGCTGGGCTGCTGGACACTGCCCGACCATGAAAAGATAGGGTACGAGCAGACTGACACTGCTCTCAACTCCCTCTTCACAGGCAAAAGATCTCCTAGCCAGATGAGCTAAGGGAGCCAACCCGAGGGAGAAGGAAAAGTCCATGCGTACTACGGGGGTGCATGTGCACTTCCTACCCTGCGACCCCCGTAGCAAACCACAAAGGACACACAGGAAGCGCATATGTGCGCTCTCCGTGTGATCTCTGCGGACCTCCTATGCGCTCTCCATATGATCTCCGAAATTCCTCTCTTGAGGATAGTTTGCTCTTCAGCAACTTCTTCATCACCCCAGCTATCTGGGGGAAGTCGACTTACAAAAGGAAAACTCATTCTCTCCACCTTCAACCTAGGAGACACAGACATCATGAAAACTTTCATAACTCACAGAGAAGAAAGCCTTGGGAGATAGCCGGACACGGTCCCCTTCTCCCATTTTATAGGCAAACGAACCGGGAGCAGCTATCAGAGCAAAAAGCCCTGAGATTCAAAATACCCTAACCACACTACCACGTGGCATCCCAGGATGAAAAGAGCGCTCCTCGAAGCACGCCGAACGCATTGCCCATGACATGACGCACGCCAGAAGATTTTCCTCTGATCCCGAATCAAAAGCCTTAAGTGCAGAAAATCGACCGCCGGTCCTTGAGATACGGACAGGCCTGGGAAATCGTCCGATGAAAACGACGTGCTCCAATGACAAACGAGTGCGTATGTCACATGCTAAAAGGGCCTACATTGGAAAGAGCCGACGGAATAGATGACTCCGAAAAATAGCGAGGCATCCTTTTGCACTTGCAAAGCCGTATTATCCATTTCGGCAAAAAGAAGGTCAACTTGCCTTGGAAAAGATAAGGCACTGGCAGAGCAATAAAAAGCGCAGAAGTCAAGTACTCCTCAATAAAAGCACATTGATATCCCCTGCTCTGGCCCAACTGCCCATTACGTCTTAGCATAAACCGAGACATCGCCTTGTGCTTCAAATCAAAGCCAAGATCGCCTCCATACTTCAGGCTAAACCGTGGTATCTCTTCTCGGTTCAATACAACCGAGCGTTATGTTATGCTTCGATCCAGATCGTGATAGCTGCCCTTGCCTTAACAACTATGGAACGCTCCTTATGCTTCGGCAAGGCCTAGTATAAGCAATGCTCCGGCGGGAATTTACGAGTTCCGTTTACCTCGGTCAAAATGGAGACGCCATGCTCTAACCTCGCTAAGGTTACTAGAGATTCCCCAGGAGGGTGGTTCGTTTCGTAAGACTCGAACGGTAAGAAAGAATGTACCGGAGGTGGTAGCAGACACAAAAATTGCAAAAACTCCTTTTCATTCATCACAAAAAGAGAAACAAGAGGAAAAGAAAAAGTACATGAGCCCTCACATGCTTATCATCTTCTTCAGGCGCCACTGAGCTTTCCCTGTGCTGCATAGCTGGCCCGGCCACTTGTCGTCGGAGGGACGCGACCTGCCTCTCAACCGGCTATTGTCTTGGCGGAGGAGCTCGATCTCTCTTGTAGTAACGGCCAGATATTGCTCGGCCGTCTTCCGGAGTTATTCACGATCTACGAACAGTGAGGCTAAAACCTCCCCATCGATGGTTATTGTGGTACGGCCCCAAAGGGCCCCCCTGCGGCCACTAACGCCGCCGCTTGGTTTCTCGGTCGATCGTCCCTCACCTCTGGAAGCCATCTCAATATCTGACAATCTGATGAGATTAGCTAAAAAGATGATTAATGATGGCGCTCCCCCGCTCATTTTTAAACTGCTTCTGATGGGTATCCCAATCGCCAGGACCATTAATTCTAACACTACTACCACGGGATACACCATGTGTCATCGCCTCAGCAGGCGCTCGTGGGAAACGAAGAGTTCCGCTCCCTCATCAAAGAGGATCATTAATAACTTTGTGGCGCTCGGGATGCGCCCCCTTTCTCGGGACCAAACCCCCTCCATTCGAATCATGTTACTTGAGGCTATATTCCTTACATCCAAACTTATGCGCCGGACCATCCAGTGCCTTGGCCGAGCGTGCCAGTCTTTACTTTGGACAAACCAAACTGTCCTCATATCTTGGTCCTAGTCCGAGCTATCCTTATACCTCGGTTTCGACCGAGACATTTATTCAAGTCCAAACTAAATCGGCCAAAGAGCGCGAACAAGTCATAACTTGTTCACAGTCGAAAGAAAAGCCTGAGACAAGAAGACTGGCCAAAAAGACAAACAAGTGGAGGCCAAGGACCTGTTCATTGGGAATTTCAACCAAATTGCATATCTGAAAAACAAAAATACACAAACGGCCCTCAAGGATCAGAGGCTGGATCATTCCCGGCAGTGTCCTCAACAATATTCAGGGAGGCTTTGCTCGTTCCGCCCACTTCAAAAGTCATCATTGTTCCTTCAGCGGCAGGCTTGGAGTGTCCTTCGGGAGCTGCAGCCTCACTAGAACCCAAAATATCATCAAGATTGACGTCTGAGATATCTTCGTACTCGGCTTCTTCAGCCCCTGGGGTGCAGGCCTCAAAGGGTTCAACATCCAAAAAGGAGAGGTTCCATTATGGATGCTCCCGAGATATCCTGGTTCGGATCTCCTCCGTGCCAAGCTGAAAAGCCTCGGCACAAGTCGCATCTTGTTCGCCCCGAAGCATGGCGAATCACCTTTCAGCCTCAATAACTTGGCTCCGGAGTGAGGCAATTTGCTCCTCAGTATCGGCGACCCGCCCCTCGAGCTCCGAACTCCTTCGATGACTCGATGCCAGTTCTTCTTGCAGACTCTCTAATTGACCTTGGCCTTCGAGCCTTTTCTTCTTCATCTGCAAATGCAGGGTTAGCCGACACAATGGTGAGCCGATATGAAGTTTAAAAAAGACAATATCGTACCTCCTCCTCCTGACGGGCTAATCTCCTGGTTAATTCCTCGACCTTGTCGAAGGCCCTCAGCTTGTCGACCTTAACCAGCTTGATCCTATCCTTGAGGATGTTGATCTTCGATTGCATACTATTGGCTTCTTCCCTGGATTGGGAGAGCTCATTATCAAGCTTGGCCAATTTCTTCTGATCTGATCCTATCATCCTTGGCAACAATGCAATGATTCAGCTGTCGGACCTTCTCCTCCGACTCACCAAGCATTCTATTCAATCGATTCTTCTTGGCAGCTTCTCTCCCTAGCCTGTCTCGACTTTCGTCGAGCTGCTTCTTAGCAGTTTCCATTTCTTCGGCGCGTCTAGATGTGACCTGTGATAACTCCAAACATACTTCGTCGTACCTCGCCCAAAGCCCATGCAGCTCCTTAACTTTAAGCCTTAATCTGGATACGTCGTCAAGGGCGGCCTGGTGAAGTATCCTCGCCCTCGCCAAGTTCTTATTGGCGATGTCCAGAACTCGCTCAAATTTGTCAGACGCTTATGCTCGCAATCGGAGCTCGGTACTGACTCTCTTGGCCTGGACGCTGGCCCCTGTCGCCAGGCTCAAACGCCAGCACAATGCCCTAGTGATCAGAGCGCTATGCGAAACAAAACTCAAGTAAGAATAAGAAAGCGTGATCAAGTTCACCAGAAAACACCAGATACTCTGGAATAGCAACTCATCCGGGAGGTGTAAGACCAAGCTAACTCCATAAGGATGAATTATTGATCTCAGGGAGAAGATGAACATCCTTCACCACGTTCCATTGACCAATGCGGTGTCGATAAGGTCCAAATCCGCAAACTCGTTCATCGAGGAACCAACGCTCGGATACAATGTCGATTTCATCAGAGCAGAGAACGCCTCCTCGATAGCCGAGTTCAAACTCCCAGGCTACACATCTGAGGGACCAGTCTGAGCAATCTCAAACTGAGAAGCCTTCAATCTCCTAGCCTTTTTTAGCAAGAGTCTGGCCTGCGATTCTTCGGATAACTCGGCTAGCCCAAGCCCCAATGTTCCCGAGGCTCTAGTGGGAGAGGGACAGAGTTGCTATTACCTGAACCCGATTGCACATCGAGATAAATCCGATGATACTCTGCCAGCTGTTGGGAGCCATCATTGTTGGGCAGATGTTGTAGAACCTCATGACCTCTTGCACTAAGGGGTGAAGGGGAAGTCGGAGGCCTGCCTTCAGGCTATCTTGTAAAGAAAGATCCCACCCTCCAGCTCTTGCGAAACCCTATGTTCGGGCTCCGGTAGCTGTAAAATGACATCCGAGGGAATGCCATATTTCTGGCGTATTTTTCTCAAATCTTCAGCAGCAATCTCTGAAACCATGTCGCTAGGCCTCACCATGTTGTTGGTTGAAGGAAACACCGAGCGACGCTGCAAAGGAAAAAGGGGAACGGGATCCTCCAAGAAGGGATGAAAGGGCGCTGCGAAATTGAATGGCACTATTTCAACTTTGCTTCTTCCCGAAGGAAACCGCCTCAAAGAGAAGATAAGGCATCTTGATCGGAACGCCCGAAACCACCGACGTAGGCACCGTGAAAATGGGGATTTACTACGTGGCACTTTCCCAACCGTTGCCCCAAGGAAACGATGGTTTCGTCCCGTAAAGGAAGGTGGCCGCGCAGCATTAATTAGGGCATCATTACGCGGGCTATCAAATCCGAACCCATTCAGATCATGCCACTCGGAGTTATACTCCCTACGCCCGAACCTACGCTTCGAACTAGGGAGTGTGGGGCATGTGTTGAGGGGCAAAATCGCCGTTGCATCAATAATCGTGCAAAGGGTTAGGATCAACCCTGACTCCCGCTTGCTGTGCGATGCCCGCTAGGGATGAGTCGGCCTCAGTGGATCGGGGCGCCTTAACCCCTTAGCGAGCCAATGATTCCCAAGACGCAGATCCCATCTCTCGGTCTCAACCGAGCTATCCTAGTCTCTCGGCCTCAGCCGAGCTATCCCATCTCTCGATCTCAGCCGAGCTATCCTTGTCTCTCGGCCTCAGCCGAGCTATTCCTATCTTTCGGCCCCAGCCGAGCTATTCCTATCTCTCGGTCCTGGCCGAGCTATCCGTTATTCCTCGGCTAAACTCAGGTGCTCAAGCACCTCTGCGGAATCCGGTGTGGAAGAGTTCAAATTCATAAGATTCCAAATAGAAATCACGCCCGAGAGAGGCCTAGGACCCACGAGAGTGGCCTAGCGCCCTGGAGCCTACGCAATCGCCAAATCTCGAGGCATCAACCAGCTCTTCCAGTCGTCGATCCTCTAACCATCAAGATGTGAATCTTACTAACCTTATAACAAACTGGATTCGAATCCTAACGACTTTCGGACCCACGACACCCCCAAGGAATCAGGTGATCCTCTATAAGTAGGGCCATCTCCCAGCTCCTCAAGTATGCGCACTGGCTTACTGGCCTACCCTCCTTCTGCTTCTGCTCACCCTCTTTCCGCCATTAACGCTTTGCTCAGAGCTCTCAAAAGGCCACCCTTGGAGAGACTCTTCAGCTAGAGCTTTCTCCTCTCGTTTGTTGATTGCCGATCCCCGCTGACTTGAGCGTCGGAGGGTCTTCCGCGGAGGGCCACCCCCAACGCCTCTCGCATAAGGACTATCTTGCAGGTTCGCCCAGGAGGGAGCCCGATCGCACCCGAGTCGGAGGACGGATTTCAGCGGCAATAATTCTTAAAGCTATGAAAACCTTTAGATGGCCTTGCTAAACTTAATTAGCATTAGGACACTCAAGGAGATGTTTGGGCTTAGCTTCATCCCTGACAAGTCTAGTTGGAGATCATACAGCCAGAAACTTGGGATGCCTTCTCGATCTCAAAGTAAGCAACATGTGAAAATAGTTGCAGCTTGCCATCTTCCATGGCTTGAAGTTCATTAATAGCAAGGTTTCTTATTGTGATTCTTTTGTTCTGATTGAGATGTAGAAAGGGTTTTAAATCAAGTGGGATTAGCCACATAACATCGTGTATTGCTTTGCCTTCCAACTGTTGCTCGTTCTTTCCTCAACAGCAGCGAGTTCTGCGATGGTGTGGATAAGTTACATTGCCTACGGATCAGTTTATTTTTGGTGATTGTAACCTGGCTCTCTAAACCTTTTTTTTTTTTCTAAGCTCAGGTTAGTGTATCCATTTTGTGAACATTGGATCGAAGAGGCCTTATTCTGTGTCGTCATGGACAATTATTCATATTAGTTGAAATATAGTTTATTAAAGCTAAACTGTTAAATCTTCCAGTGACTTGTGATAAATGTAAATCTTTATTTAAACCAAGAATTCTAGCCAAAAATCAAGCAGTCCTCTTATTTGATCCGAGTTGATCTGGACCGTTTGATCTCTTCTCCTATTCTTTCAATCAAATACAACTAGAGGGGATAACAAAAAGTTATTTCAGGAATTTACCATTTTGTATTTGATATGATCAATTAGATAGCCAGAGATATCCTATAGATAAACTCTATCCTGTAAAGTTATCCATGAATAGAGTTTTTTTCTATCAAACATCATCTTAGTGATCGATTTATGATGGATTAGTGATCGAATTTGTGACAAATGCTCTATCTGTCGCTAAAATTTTAAATATAAATATTTTTTTTAAAAAATATTTTATGTCGAACTTAGCATTCATCACTAATTCATGATGGATAATTATAACCGTCATTAAATTAATGAAAGACAAGCTTATCCAAAAGAGATTCCATCACCATTTTTATGATATTTGTTTAAAATAAAGCGTCAATCTCAATAGTATTACTCCCATCATGGAAAACACTTTGTACACCGGCCCCGGTGCAGCAACGATGACGTGGGCTGCACCGCGTCTTCCTATTGGTCCACGTGGATCCGACGTGGATGACATGACAGGCGGTATGGCTGGGCTTTGACGTTACGTTCTGAACGTGATGGACATTTATTGCTGTTCGCTTTTTTTTAAAATTTTCGTACGGACGAAAATGCCCTTTCGCTCCTTCATGGCGCCATTTTACGTTTTATGGCATCTGTGCAAGATGAAGAACTCTGTTTCTTCCAGCTTAGAGGCTGAAAATACTTCAGCTACTGGACTGGAAAACCTTGATACTGGAGTCAGGAGTCTGTGTAAAAAAACTCCTGGAGGAAATGTCATCCGCAGCACAAAGTAAGAACTCTTTCTTCCCAGTTCTTTATTAAAAACTATTTCTTCCCACTTCTTTATTACATCTGCAGCACAAAGGTTTTTTTCTGGTTATAGTTAGTTAATGCGTTTAATGCGCGGGTAACTACCTTAGAACGAAACAGTTATGACACTCTGAGAGTCATAACTGTTTTGTAAATATTTCAGCTTTGAAAAACCTGGCTACTGGAGTCTACTGGAGGCTTCAAATATAAAAGTTAATCCAATGATATTTTCCTTGCCAAAACCTCTCTCTGAACTCGGCCAGGTGTGTAAAACCTACTTCGAATTCTGCCGTTAATCCTTCGCGACACCCTAGTTGAAATCCCACGACACCCTAGCTCTAACGAGACGATACCCGTTCTTTAACATGACCCCACATAGAGAGAACTCGGCGACACCCTAATTGAATTCGGCAGAAAATCAATCGCGACACCCCTGTTGAAATCCCACGACACCCTAGCTCTAACGAGACGACACCCGTTCTTTAACATGACCCCACATAGAGAGAACCCGGCGACACCCTACTTCGAATTCTGCCGTTAATCCTTCGCGATACCCTAGTTGAAATCCCACGACACCCTAGCTCTAACTAGACGACACCCGTTCTTTAACATGACCCCACATAGAGACAACTCGGCGACACCCTAATTGAATTCGGCAGAAAATCAATCGCGACACCCTTGTTGAAATCCCACGACATCCTAGCTCTAACGAGAAGACACCCGTGATTGAATAAGAGACCACGGAGATAATCCCCGCGACACCCTAGTTCGAAGTCGGCCGTTAGTCCTTCGCGACACCCCAGACGAAATCCCACGACACCCTAGCTTTAGGGCGACGACACCCGTCTTATAAATGTGCACATAGAGAGAACTCGGCGACACCCTAATTGAATTCGGCAGAAAATCATTCGCGACACCCCTGTTGAAATCTCACGACACCCTAGCTCTAACGAGACGACACCCGTGATTGAACAAGAGACCACGGAGATAATCCCCACGACACCCTAGTTCGAAGTCGGCCGTTAGCCCTTCGCGACACCCCAGACGAAATCCCACGACACCCTAGCTTTAGGGCGACGACACCCCAGTTGAAAATTGACGACACCCAACTGATCACGGCGGCGAGAAGGCCCGCGACAACCAAGTTACTAAAATTTAATTTTATTTATAAAAAAAATACATTAGCCCTTACTGGGGCTTATCTCCTTCAGTCGCTGCGCCGGCGATGTGATGCTGGAGGGACGCTACTTTCCTCTCCAGGTGGCTATTGGCCCGACGCAGGACCACTATCTCTTTTGTTGTAACGGCCAGGTATTTCTCGGCCGTCTCGATGAGTCTCTCGCTGCTTGCGAGCGACTCAGCATAAACCACTGCGTCGATGGTGACGGTTGGGGGTCGCCTGCCATGGCTGCCAGTAGATCTTACCTCGCCTCTGGAAGCCATCTTGTGGTCAGTTCAAGCTGGAAAGGTGAGTAACGATGGCATTCCCCCATCCTTATTTAAGGTTCCCCTGGCGGGTGTTTCGATTGCCATGCGCCACCATCTCAATGGTTGTTCACAGGAATCGAATCGGTGCGCCACCACGCCCCGCCCTCCACGTTGAGTTTCGAGGGATGGGGAACAGAACAGTTTCGGAAAGCAAACAGTCTTAAGTTTAACGTCGTCCCAAGAGAAAATTCACGACACCCAAGGATGATTTGGATTTCGGGCGAAACTCCTTCGCGACACCCCACTTGAAAGCTCACGACACCCTCACTTTAAGGCGACGACACCCGTGCGTCGAACTGATCACAGGGAGAACCCCCGAGACACCCCTTCTCGAATTCGGCCGAAACTCCCTCGTGACACCCCAGTTGTAAACTCACGACACCCTAGCTTTAAGGGGACGACACCCATGCATTAACAGTGAACCCACGGTTGTCGTCGCCATAAAGCTAGGGTGTCGTGAGTTTACAACTGTGGTGTCACGAGGGAGTCTCGGCCGAATTCGAGAAGGGATGTCGCGGGGGTTCTCTCTGTGATCAGTTCGACGCACGGGTGTCGTCGCATTGAAGCTAGGGTGTCGTGAGCTTTCAACATGGGTGTCGCGAAGGAGTTTCGGCCGAAATCCAACTCATCCCTGGGATGTCTCGGGGTTCTCCCTGTGATCAGTTCGATGCACGGGTGTCGTCGCCTTAAAGAGAGGGTGTCGTGAGCTTTCAAGTGGGGTGTCGCGAAGGAGTTTCGGCCGAAATCCAAATCATCCTTGGGTGTCGTGAATTTTCTCTTGGGACAACGTTAAACTTAAGACTGTTTGCTTCCCGAAACTGTTCTGTTCCCCATCCCTCGAAACTCAACGTGGAGGGCGGGGCGTGGTGGAGCACCGATTCGATTCCTGTGAACAACCACTGAGATGGTGGCGCATGGCAATCGAAACACCCGCCAGGGGAACCTTAAATAAGGATGGGGGAATGCCATCGTTACTCACCTTTCCAGCTTGAACTGACCACAAGATGGCTTCCAGAGGCGAGGTGAGATCTACTGGCAGCCGACGCCCAACCGTCACCATCGACTCGATGGTTTATGCTGAGTCGCACGCTATCATCGAGGAACTCAGGCTGGCGCTCGAGGAATACCAGGAGGTTTCAACAAAAGAGATAGAGGTCCTGCGTCGGGCCAATAGCCACCTGGAGGGGAAAGTAGCGTCCCTCCATCGCCAGATCGAGGACGCAGCGACCGAAGGAGAGAAGCCCCAGTGAGGCCTAATGTAAATTTTTTTTTATAAATAAAATTAAATTTTAGTAACATGGTTGTCGCGCGCCTTCTCGCCGCCGTGATCAGTTGGGTGTCGTCAATTTTCAACTGGGGTGTCGTCGCCCTAAAGCTAGGGTGTCGTGGGATTTCGTCTGGGGTGTCGCGAAGGACTAACGGCCGACTTCGAACTAGGGTGTCACGGGGATTATCTCCGTGGTCTCTTGTTCAATCACGGGTGTCGTCTCGTTAGAGCTAGGGTGTCGTGAGATTTCAACAGGGGTGTCGCGAATGATTTTCTGCCGAATTCAATTAGGGTGTCGCCGAGTTCTCTCTATGTGCACATTTATAAGACGGGTGTCGTCGCCCTAGTCTTGCTCGGCGACACCCGAAGGACGGAAACATACGAGACATCCTAGTTCTGGAAAACGACACCCAAGCCTTGCGCGGCGACACCCGAAGGACGGAACCATACGAGACATCCTAGTTCTGGCAAACGACACCCAAGCCTTGCGCGGCGACACCCGAAGGACGGAAACATACGAGACATCCTAGTTCTGGCAAACGACACCCAAGCCTTGCACGGCGACACCCGAATGACGGAAACATACGAGACATCCTAGTTCTGGCAAACGACACCCAAGCATTACGCGGCGACACCCGAATGACGGAACCATACGAGACATCCTAGTTCTGGAAAACGACACCCAAGCCTTGCGCGGCGACACCCGAATGACGGAACCATACGAGACATCCTAGTTCTGGCAATCGACACCAAAGCCTTGCGCGGCGACACCCGAATGACGGAAACATACGAGACATCCTAGTTCTGGAAAACGACACCCAAGTCTTGCGCGGCGACACCCGAAGGACGGAAACATACGAGACATCCTAGTTATGGCAAACGACACCCTAGTCTTGCTCGGCGACACCCGAAGGACGGAAACATACGAGACATCCTAGTTCTGGAAAACGACACCCAAGCCTTGCGCGGCGACACCCGATGGACGGAAACATTCGAGACATCCTAGTTCTGGAAAACGACACCCTAGTCTTGCTCGGCGACACCCGAATGACGGAAACATACGAGACATCCTAGTTCTGGAAAACGACACCCAAGCCTTGCGCGGCGACACTCGAAGGACGGAACCATACGAGACATCCTAGTTCTGGCAAACGACACCCAAGCCTTGCGCGGCGACACCCGATGGACGGAAACATTCGAGACATCCTAGGTCTGGAAAACAACACCCTAGTCTTGCTCGGCGACACCCGAATGACGGAACCATACGAGACATCCTAGTTCTGGAAAACGACACCCAAGCCTTGCGCGGCGACACCCGATGGACGGAAACATTCGAGACATCCTAGGTCTGGAAAACAACACCCTAGTCTTGCTCGGCGACACCCTAATGACGGAACCATACGAGACATCCTAGTTCTGGAAAACGACACCCAAGCCTTGCGCGGCGACACCCGAATGACGGAAACATACGAGACATCCTAGTTCTGGCAAACGACACCCAAGCATTACGCGGCGACACCCGAATGACGGAACCATACGAGACATCCTAGTTCTGAAAAACGACACCCAAGCCTTGCGCAAGACTAGGGTGTCGTTTGCCAGAACTAGGATGTCTCGTATGGTTCCGTCATTCGGGTGTCGCCGAGCAAGACTAGGGTGTCGTTTGCCAGAACTAGGATGTCTCGTATGTTTCCGTCCATCGGGTGTCGCCGCGCAAGGCTTGGGTGTCGTTTGCCAGAACTAGGATGTCTCGTATGTTTCCATCATTCGGGTGTCGCCGAGCAAGACTAGGGTGTCGTTTTCCAGACCTAGGATGTCTCGAATGTTTCCGTCCATCGGGTGTCGCCGCGCAAGGCTTGGATGTCGTTTGCCAGAACTAGGATGTCTCGTATGGTTCCGTCCTTCGGGTGTCGCCGCGCAAGGCTTGGATGTCGTTTGCCAGAACTAGGATGTCGCTTTTTTTTGCACAGATGCCATAAAACGTAAAATGGCGCCATGAAGGAGCGAAAGGGCATTTTCGTCCGCACGAAAATTTTAAAAAAAAAGCGAACAGCAATAAATGTCCGTCACGTTCAGAACGTAACGTCAAAGCCCAGCCATACCGCCTGTCATGTCATCCACGTCGGATTCACGTGGACCAATAGGAAGATGCGGTGCAATCCATGTCATCGTTGCTGCACCGGGATCGATGTACAAAATGTTTTCCCTCCCATCATATAATATGGGCCTTTATATTTTTGTACAGTATTTTTAAAGTTAAGTTTATTTACCATGCCACTCGTAAAAAGAGCCAAAGAATCGAAGAATTTGCCTCGTTATCATCAAAAAGATCTTCAGTTGTCAGTGGGATTTGCTGTGGTCTGACATATTTGATGCTTTGGTTATCAAGATATGTTGCGAAGTTTTTAATTGCTCTAAATTAAAATATAGGTGAGTGAATGATGGATGGATTAGCACGTTTTATGGAAGATACATCGAAAACCGGGAACAAGACTTGTAGCTGGGAAAAAGTTTGCTGACAATGCTTCTAACTGTAGCACTGCTCGGAAAATAGTTCTGCCTGTCCACCACCGTGCATTTTAGCTTTCACGGAGTCGGCATGTGTTGCTGGCTTCCCTTCGTATTCCACGCCTCAATGAATTATTTTTAGATCACCTGTGGGCGTTTGCCAGGAGATAATTATCAATGAAATAATCTTTTCAGTTATCTTATCCATATTAACAGAAATATAATAATATGATAAATTATTTTATGATAAAATTATTTTTTTTTTTTTCTTTTGATTGTTTTTGATTCGCATCCTCTTTTATCAATCTCGTTCGAACCTCCATATTGAAGGTCCAAGCCACATCCTTCCCTGCAGAATCCCGATCATGAATCTCCACATCCTTTCTCGATTCAAATATTATTTATAAATATATATTTTTAAAATATTATCATTTATAAATATAACTTTTTAAAATTAAATATATAATATATATTTTTTAATAAATTTAATTTAAAAGTATTTTAGAAATTTAATGTTACATGACTGATAATATGTTTATCATATCAAACACAGTAATCAATATTATTGTTTCAGGGGTTTAGGGGTTTAGGGTTTTAGCTAGGGTTTAGGGTTTTAGGGTTTTAGGGTTTAATTTTAGGGTTCAGGGTTTAGGGTTTAGGGTTTAAGGGTTTAGGGTTTTAGGGTTCTAGGGTTTTAGGGTTTTAGGTTTTAGGGTTTAATTAGGGGTTTAGAATTTTAGGGTTTTAGGGGTTTAAGGATTAGGGTTTTAGGTTTTAGGGTTTTGGGTTTTAGGGTTTTAGGGGTTTAGGGTTTAGATTTTTTTGGGTTTTTTGAAATTTTAGGGTTTATGGTTTAGGGTTTAGGGTTTTAGGGTTTAGGGTTTTAGGTTTTAGGGTTTAGGGTTTTAGGGTTTAATTAGGGTTTTAGGTTTTAGGATTTAGGGGTTTGAGGGTTTAGGGTTTAGATTGCATTCTTGGCACAAAGGCATGGATCGAACTGAAGGCAGCGTTGGTCCCGGATAGGACCTTGTAGTCAGCCATCCGGGCACACCGTGGGGCTGCCGGTGCATACCGTACCATGGGGCGGACCGGCCAGCCCAGCCCAAGGTCCAACTACGAGCTTTTTAACTGCAACAACTTAAATATACGCTATTGGAGCTGGAATTACCGCGGCTGTTGGCACCAGACTTGCCCTCCAATGGATCCTCGTTAAGGGATTTAGATTGTACTCATTCCAATTATCAGACTCGAAGAACCGATCGGTATTGTTATTTATTGTCACTACCTCCCCGTGTCAGGATTGGGTAATTTATGCACCTGCTGCCTTCCTTGGATGTGGTAGCGGTTTCTCAGGCTCTCTCTCCAGAATCGAACCCTAATTCTCCATCACCCATCACCACCATGGTAGGCCCCTACCCTAACTTCAAGTTAATATTATTAACTCATTGCTAACACCTATATAACATCACCAAAATCTCAAAAAGCCTAACGAGCATAAGACTCTTCTCTCTCTCCTTCCTCTCTCATTTTTCTTTTTTCTCTTTCCTTAAATTCAAGAGGACTGTTTTGATCATCAGAGGGGCTCCCAAGGGGAGAGACCTCGGGATAACTTTGGAACCTTTAATGAATCTTGAAGGTAGTTATAAACTGATTCCTAGCTTCTTGGGTAACAACTTTTATGAATAAAGAATTTTTTGAAGCAAAGGCTGGGTTCAAATTTTTTTCTCAAACAAATTTTATCTATTGATTTGATAAGCCAAAAATCAGTACCAGCACCATGTATTTGGGTTTGTATATTCTGGTATAAGATATGAATATTTGCACCTAAGCTTGTAGCTAGGTTCTGTTGCTTTTCCTCTGGAGTAATGAATTAGAGGTTTCATTTTATAGCATGATCACCATGTTAAACTTTCTGTTTTTTACTTGCAATTTTATTTTCAATTTGTTGCTTATATATATATATATATATCCTTGACTCTCCACAACTGTTTGTTTTATTTTCTGCCTTATGATATTTTATCACACAGGATGACTTCAGTTTTATTGAGAAATAATTGATAGGTCTGTAACCTCAGACACTAAAATTCCCCATCTCTGATATTTGTTATGCTATTTTTTTTTTTTTTTCCTTTCAGCTTCGGATTTGTCAAAGACATCAGTCACAGAAATTTTGACAGACCATGGGGCAGGAAATGTGCTTCAGAAGAGGAGGCAGCAACACATCAGTTTCTAAAGAAGTGTAGACTCTAATCATCTTCAAAAAGTTGGGCATCACATCAACTAGAAGCTTTCACAAGGATGGTATTTGTGTTTGCAGACAGAACGCAATGGAAGGGTCTTCAAGTTGGAGGGCACCACACCCCTAATTGTCTGCCCAGCTCTTCATTATGCTTTTCCTCCAATGGACCAGCATTGCTTCATCAGAATGATGTCTACGAAATTAAAGTAGTTTTAATTTAAAAATAAAAAAAAAAAGCCTTTGCAACTATTTTTTTTTTACCATGCTCTGATGATAAATCCCCCTCTTCTTTAGCTTGTCCATTCCCACACACACACTACTATAACATTCAGTTCGCCCCTCTGCGGCTACACTCTGCTTATTCTTTTTTTCCCTTCAATTACTAAGTGCATTTTTGGTGTCAGAAAAATTCCTGGGCAAACAAAAAGAAAACTAGCGATATTTTTTATAAAAAATATTAAATTTCTAGTATTTCAAATAAATAAAAATTACATTTAAAAAAAAAAAGTTTTTCAAGCAATTTTTCTTGCATCCAAATATATTCTAAATGTAAAGGATTTTCTACCCTCCTTTTTATTCATACTCAACTCATCTAAGCCTTTTTCCAACTACATGGGCTCGGCTACATGAATATGCTTCCTTCACTCTGCTTTATTCAGGACCAAGTCGATATTCCTTCTTTTCATTCATGAACAGGATAATATATATATATATATATATATAACTTGAAGGATAAGGATCAAGAATTAACGTAGTGTTTGATAGAAAAAACATTATCCATGGATAAGTGTACGGGATAGAGTTTGTCCCCTGGCTATCCCTAGGGATATCCCTTGACTATTCCATTGATCATATCAAATGCAAAAAAATAAATTCATAGGATAACTTTTTTTTACTTTTATTTGGAGGGATAACCAGCTATTCCTGCATTCTCTAGGAAATAAATTGAGGGGATATCCCATGGTTAACCATGGATTATCCCTTTGGTTAACTTTATTCCCAGCTATCCCTTATAGTTATGGCTTTTGGGAATAAGATGGGATATCCAGGGGATATCCCCTCTTATCCCCTATTTCAAACACTACCTAAGTGTTCACTAATTATGATGACATGCTTAAAATTTCTCAAGTAAAATTTACATTAGTGTCATTAGTGGAAGTCTGTGAGCCAAATAAGAATGGATTCACGCCCATCATGCATGCCAAGGTTCCAATCAACAATTGCAAGCAAAGCATTAGTCCAAGTCATACCTAATGATATTAAATGGGATGCGTGTGGTGCATGACAAATTAAACCCTTGCATGGCATGTGACGTCCACAAAGTAATGCATGAAAACCAGATGTATCCTGGAAGTGCAATCGAAACCCTTTGCTTCGGCTGCATACTACACATGAATTTATATAAAAAGCACGTATGCTAGTTTAAAAGCAAATGAGGATGTAGCTTCTGGTCCAAAGGTGAAGGCTTTAATTAGGTATCGAAAGTTGGTAAAAACTTTTAGGACCCGTTTGGGTTCAATATTGAAATTAAAATTAAAATTAAAATTAAAATTAAAATTAGAATCGAATTTCATTAGAATTGAAATTGAAATAGCTTATTTTCTCAATCTGTTTGGTTCACATGAAAAGCAAAATCGAAATCAAATTGATTCTCATTATTGTTGTTGGATTTGTCTTTTATTTTTTGGAATTTATATAATAAAATAGTTGTTGATTATAATTATTTATATAGAACAGAAGTTTAATCAATATTGAGAAGATAGGCATGAAAGCTTCGTTTTCTTAGTTATCCTTTCTCCAAATTAGAAAAATAGAGAGACATCGGGTTTGCATCCTAAGATTTGGCTATAATTTTGTTTTAGAATTTTTATAGTAGAGTTTGATGATGATTATATTTTATTTTTTAATCAAATAAAAGAAGAGACATCGAGTTTGCATAATTTTATTTTTTTAATATGTGATTATAATATATATTATACTATTCATGTTGTGATAAAAGGGCTAATGTCTCATGTTAGGTGAGAAAAAGAGAAAGAGGAGAGTAAGAAAGATGAGAATGGCTACAATATGAATGAAAATTACAACCTTATAGGAGTCCGGATTTTTAATCCTCCTTAATAGATGATTTTTACTTCAGATGGAATAGGAATAAGATTTCAATTCCATGAAAACAAACAATTGGAATTGGAATGGATGATTCTGATTCTCGTTTTAGAGTATTAATTTTATGAACCAAACAACCCCTTAATTATATATCCTTGGAGTAATACCATACAAAAGTTTATATATGAAGATCTTACAAGGGACTCAAAGGAGGGAGGGAGGGGAGGATATATATATATATATATATATAGAGAGAGAGAGAGAGAGAGAGAGAGAGAGAGAGAGAGAGTACTATGATAACTCCTTGATATATTTGTTTGAATTGATGCGTTTTAGATTTGAAAAGCACTTTAGTTTGTTTGCTGCATACGATAAGATTCAAGATTTATGTATAAAAAGTGTGCATGCTACTTTCAAAGCACATGAGTTGTTTTCTAAATGTGGAACTCGATCGATCTTAAAAAAACAAAAGGCCTTGTAATTTGTATATCCTTCAAGCGATACCATTCAAATTTTCCGAATGTAGATCACCTTTGCAGCAGATCTAGACTTATTAAAACTTAAATCCATTTATAAGAAAAAAGGATTAGTTAACTATATAAATATTCACATTATGGGCAAGATACTAATTAAAACAAAACTTGGTAGGATAGCGTTAGTGCAAATCAAGAAAGGTTTGTTTGAATATATTTATCAATAAAAATATTAACTTAAATAATACAGAAAACTTGTTCGTTGTAATAACTAAATGTTCATAAAAAATGAAATGAATGCTCACTTTGGTTTTAAATTTTAATTAAATTTGCTTAGATTTTGAAGTATTTAAGTCTTCTTTGTTCAAAATTGGACCATTGTTACCTTTATAGATTGATGTTGAATTGACGAGACCATTTAATTCTTTTAGCTCCTGAATGAAGAATAATATAAATGCTATTAATATTATATAACAAGAAATTTTAAAGAGAAATATTCGATAATGTTTTATCAAAGTCTTCAATTTGGTGAACGAGTTGAAAGATTTGGCAAAATAGATAAAAAATGCATGAAACAAAATAAAAAATATCCTATAAATGATGAAAAGAAACAAAATAAAAAAGCATAGTCAACCTTGTTAGAAATTCAAATATTATTTTGATTAGAAAAATATTTGCTAGTAATGTTTCCTTGATATTCAACTCCATATCTCAACAAAACAAATGTATACACTACTTAACTTATATATGTCAAATAAAGAAATATAATTTTTAACATGGGTAAGAATAATTGAATAAAAAATAAAATAAGGTAAGAAAACATTAATAATAAATTAGTCTTAATGCAAAAAAGAATAAAGAGAAACTTGTGATGAAACTAATGAGAAATATATAATGAAAAATAAAAAAAAAAAAAAAAGCTTCTTCTAATAGAGATTAGATCGAGATGCAAATTCAATTTTAATTAAATAATAAATCTATATCATTGAACTAATACAGGTGAAACTTAAGGTAGTTATGCCTCATAAAAATTTTAAATCTAACTTACTATCTTTGCAATTTATGTGATCAATTAGCCTATTTTGAAGGATCATATCAGTTAATTGATGCTTAATTAGAGGCTAAAAATTGTTTATCATGATACTCAATGTATATTAATATATCATGAAGAAATTATAAGAAAAAGCTAGGTGGAATTTTAGATGATTTATAGGCGTGAAAGTGCTAGTTAGTAAAATTGCAAATATTTGTCATAGTATATTTGATCAATTTGTCCTCTAATTAAAGTAATATCGATGTATTGCTAAGATGCAGCCGTTGTGTAGCTCTCATTAGGTTTTATGCTAGTTACTACTTCTTTGGACTAATTCACTATCTCACTTATACATATTGAATAAAATAAGTAATATAGACACTACTAGGATTATAACTTAGGGCTCTACCTATGTGGGAAGAGATGTTGAGAATTAAGTTAAAGCTAGTTAATGAGTTATCTCATAAAATTTATTAGTTGTTTATTTCCTTGCTCTCATTTATTATTTTATTAATACATAATAAATAAAATTGTAACTTAATTTTATATTTTGTGCATGCTATTAAAACACAAGAGATGTGAATAAAAAAATTTAATATATATATGTGATCTGTAGATATAAAAAGTGCTAATTGACAAGAACTCCAAATATTCAATAAATCTATCAAGTCTATTTGGGGGCTTTAATATATATTAAGATGCATACCTTGCAAATTGTTGATCAGATTTCTTTTTAATGGTCTACTTATTAATTCCATTTGCTATACTATTAACAAGTAATGGATAAAATTCCTAACGTATCTTTGCATTTCATACAATTTTTAAAAAATATGAAGAGCGATTCACCATAGAGATCCAAATCCTAGACCCATCCCAAGTGAGGAGCAAGATCTAAGTAAGGAGTCTAACTCAAGAGTTTAATTTTTTATTATCTCTCTAAAGAACAAGAAAGTCTATTTGCCATCTAGTTTAGCATCTTTAGTTCTTAAGTTTAGTTTATATTACTATTTCTTTGATATTTCAAGTAAAAATTAGCTTATACATTTTTAATATTTAAAACTTAAATTCTCGTAACAAATAGGGTTTCTTTTTTATTAACAATAGCAAAGAAGAGGGAACATAAAGAAGGAAACCAAGACATTAGGTTATCCATAAATAATAATCAAATTTGATGCAAAAAAAAAAAAAAAAAAAATTAGAAAGAAATGCATACAAAAAAACACTCAAAAATGGAAAGAAATTTATGAAAAAGAAAAACGACAAAAAGGAATCATTACTTTGGAATGGTCTCATGCCAAAATGAGTAAAATTATTTAATTATATTTTAATATAATTAAGTTTAGAATTGATCATTCTCTTTTTCGAAAGCAAACGGATTGCTTAAGCGTGCATTGCGCAAGAAGATAACAAAAATAGATTATCTGCCACTGTACGTTGTACAAACAATCAACATGGGCAGTCTGAACGATTGATGATGGATGGACCATGAAGGCCGGGATTATACACGCCCTCAGGCTCTAACCGTTCTTTCGCGATGACCGTGGAAGCCTTCGACGGGAAGGTAGAACAGAGCGGTCCTCGGTCGGTTTCTCGTGGCTCGCCGCTCCGCTATCCGGCAGCCGTCGAAGGGTAAGGTTTGCGGGATCCGATCCTCCTCGTCTCACCGATCGCGGGTGGTGGGAGAAGAAGAGGGAGGTGGGAATGGACTCGCAGGTGCCGATCGATTGATTCGATCGATCGGCCTATCGAGATCGATCGGACAGATAGATAGATAGATAGATTGATTGATTGATAGATATAGAAGGGTAAAGTGCAAGCAGGCGTACAAAAGAAGATATATAGGGAGGGAGAGAGATGGGAGCGACCCTCTCGAACCTGACGGAGGTGGGGAACGGATCGGGCGGGGCGGGCCGGGGCTCGGCGACATACCGGAGAGCTGCGTGGCGTGCGTCTTCATGTACCTGACCCCTCCCGAGATCTGCAACCTCGCCCGCCTCAACCAGGCCTTCCGCGGCGCCGCATCCGCTGACTCCGTGTGGGAGTCCAAGCTGCCCCCCAACTACCTCCACCTCCTCGAGCTGCTTCCCCGGAGAGCTACCAGCACCTCACCAAGAAGAAGGACATCTTCGCCTTCCTCTCTCGCCCCGTCCCCTTCGACGATGGCACCAAGGTCGGTACCAGTAACTTCCGTTATTCACAGCGATTTCATCACCAATTCCCCTTCTCCTTCCCTTTTCCCCCACCCATCGACTCCTTTCTTGATGATTATGGTGGTGACCTGTTCCTTCCTTCAGGTAGTCTGGTTGAATAGAATCACCGGTCGAGTTTGCATGTCGATGTCGGCCAAGGCCATGTCCATAACGGGGATAGACGACCGCAGATACTGGACCTGGATTCCTACCGAAGAATCAAGGTATGCTTGATGGCCACTCATGCGAGGAATTCTTCCGAATTTTAATTGCGTACGTCCTAAGGGCGCACGGGACGTTTTCTTGATCGTTTCTCTATTCCAGTAGCACTTTCGTGGTGTAAGATGGATTTCTGTTCGCATCTCTTCTATTTCATGAGCTTCTTGGCTTTGCTCTGCCACTTATGTGCACCATTCCTATGTGCCTACCCTTTTCTTTCGCTGGCTCTGCGATCCGGTGGAGATGTCTATCATTTATTTGATTCTGCTGCCATTTTCCCTCTCGACCAGCCAAACTTCTACAAGATTTCAGTTGATGGAAGACTTAGTGGCTGCCCAGAAGTTCAAAGAACCTTCGAGTAAATCATTAGGGTTGTGGGGTCCAAGGTCTAAGGGTAATGTTTGTGTATCTTGAGGCAGACATGATTAACATCCATTTGTAAATAAACCTTATAAGGAATGGCTTTGCGGAAAGCTTAGGTTCCATCTCTGAAGGCATACTTAGTATTTGCTTCCACAAACCTGGTTTTGATGGACTCCTTGGAGCGGTGGCTCAATAGTCAGTAGCTAGGATATCCAATGAATTTTCCTTTTGAATAAGGAGAGGGCGGATGTTGTTTGAGTTGAGAGGTGGTTTATGTGTAGCAACGAAAATGGTCAAAGTTTGACACTCTGAATGCTGAATTTACTTCAAGGTATTGGGACACCTACAGTAACTGATTAAAGTGTTCAGATTAATTTCCAAGTGCTAATAGTTTTTCCTTGTTAAACTTTATTTGAGTATGAATATTCAACCTGTTAGAACAATAATCTTCAATGAGAGAAATTGGAAGTGTTGGAGGTGTTCAAGATTGGTTTTGGTCTTAGATAGCTTGGGGAGGTTGATTATATTCTAGAGGGAGATCTTGGTGCTGTGGCTCAACTTGTACAAGACTGTTTTCTCATACAAATTTCTAATTCTTCTTGGTCATTATGAGATGAATGGAGATTTGGTAGTAATGCCTAAGATATGACAATTTTATGATATTGAAAAATACTGGCATTTTTCAACGCATGTTGTCCTTCAACTCAACAGGCAGACAAGAGATGCTGATGATCATAGGGCAACACAAGGCTTTGTTGTGAAGTCTGCTAAAAAAATTTCAGCAATAGCGGTCTCTACCATGTTGACTTTTAATGCAATGGTCCTTTGGGAAAGCAAATTTTATTATAATTGGTGGCCTCGAGAAATCTTTATATACGACCATTTTGATAACATGGACTTTGGTTAAGTAACAAATGTTCTGTAAAATGGAAGACAAGATTGAAATCCAAATTTTTCACTTAGTATAATGTGGTCATGTGGGTCTAAAGACATGTAAGATAGAGTTTCATGTTCCTTTGATTAGACCAGATGATCCTTACTTTTAATCGTGAGAGAGAGTAGGATCCTTGCAAAGGGCAACAGGATAAATAATTGTTTTTTTTTTTCCTTTCTTTCCTTTTTCTTTTCTGTTAATGGGGGTGGTAAGGTGGAAGGGATGTATCCTTGAGAGCAAGATGAACAAATTAGATTCTGATGCAAGATGAATCAGGTAGAAGGTTATAGGTATTAGTAGTAAGTTTGGCAATTTAAAGCTAAAGCTATAGCATGTAGATTTTGATCTGAATTTTGGTATAAAATGAAACTGGGATGATTTCCTTTAGATTTTACTGGGTGTGTGTGTAGACTAATGACAGTGAATGAGATTCTAGGATTCTTTGGGTTTCCAAAGAGTTTTATTATAGTCAAGTTTATTTTAAGGTTCCTTGCATTTTCCTAGACCTGAAACTAGTTTACAATTGCATTATTAATAAAAGGAATAATAAGAGAAACTTGTGTGGGATGATGGTTATCAGATTAGGGCTTATGAATCTAAATTTTGCTTACAAATCAAAATAGAGGGGATTTGCATAGTGATCAAAAGAAAACAGAAGGGGATAATTTTAAAGGAGTTGTTGCCATTGATCTTCTAAGGAATTATTATGGAATGTTTTGAAAGAACCAACTTTCGATTTAGATACATCACATGGAAGAAAGAGGCAGTGAACTCTCAATATTTATTGAAGCGTGCCTTGGAACTAGGGGGAAGAGGGGGGTCTGCTGCAAGGGCACAAAGTATGTTTATTGTATGATGGGCATAAAACACAAAGGGCCTCATTTGGGAAATGGGAAGTTAATGCCCAGAAAATGCATTCCTAGGAAGTGTATGCTTGGAAAATGAATTTATGGGAAGTGGATTTATAAACATATGATTTTGGTATGTTTGGTTGGTTATGGATGGAAAAGAAATTAAGGAAGCACACTTTCTTAAGTGGCTCATGTTTGGTCAACCATTTTCTTTGTTGGAAAGCAAGCAAAGAATACCATATATGCGCTTGCAAATTAGATACAAGTTTAGTTGGCTGAATCTAGTTATGTTCAATTGTTAAGCACAAAAAATGTTCATGTATTATTTTCATCGCAATATAGTATACTTTAATATTTTAAGATTATATGATAATATTATAAATAATGTTATTATATTATAATTAAGGTGCAAATTCTTGGTGTGATAAGGGGCGCCCCAATTGTCCCATTTTGTTCTTTTTAGTACTTCAAAACCTATCCATATAAGCCAAAAAGAGACAAGAGAAAAGAAAAAAAAAGGGAAAGAAGAAGAAAGGAAAAAAAAAAAAGAAGAAAGGATGGAAAGATGAAGAAAAAAAAAAGAAAAAAGAATGGAGAAGAAAAAAAAGGAAAGTAGAAAGGAAAGAAAAACGAAGGAAAAGGAAGGAAGAAAGAAAAGAAGGGAGAAGAAAAAGCAAAAAAGGGAAAGAAAGAAGGAAAGACGGAAGAAAGGGGAAAAAGAAATAAATAATGTAAGAAAGAAATATGGAAAGGACTATTGAGACACTTCATCAAGATGGCCTCTTAGACATTACATAATAATGGACATTTTGTTTCATAGAGAAACCAAGATATTTTGTCTTACGGAATTTACAATTTTGATTATAATATTATAATATTATAATTCATTATAACATAATATAATTTTTTTTGAAAAAAAATATTTATTTTGTTCATGAGCTCAAGGGCATTTGTGAAATAAAAATTTTTGGCCAACTTTCTGGTTCACGAGAAAGTGGCTTTTCTATGCCCCTCATGGTTAGCCACTTTCGATATGGACATGAAAATAGCTTGTTATGGGAAGTGCTCTTTGCCGTTGACCTACTTGAAACCTTCAATCAAGCGAGAGGCATTTTTCTACTTCATCAAACTTTTGTTTCCCATGTCCTTTTTTCTCCAATCAAATAAGTCCAATAAGGAAAGACTTCTCCTAAGGAGACAAGCAAGTGCTTGTGGAACAAATAAATAAAAAGGAAAGAAATTGGTCAATGAAGTTCCAACATAAAGACTCTTAAATCACTCTAGAACTCAATTCTGGTGGTTATAGAACTTCCTTTTAACTAAACAAGACATAGACTCTAATTCTACTCAAGATATGGGGCCTAAGTTAATTCTAGGAATAACACTAAAATCAATCTAAGAATTATAACAATTTAAAATGAAAGTAAACTATTTTTGGACTAAATTATAATATGATCAACCTTTTTGGTTAGATGGCCTAGGTTCCGCTGTCTTAGATCTTCCAGACAATGCAACCCATCAAATGCAAGATAAACATATGTGGCAGGTCCTAACTGTTAACATCGTAGGGTATATCTGATGATTTTTAATATCTTTGTTGCATGTCTCTTTTGATTGATTTGTTTTGGGTTTTCACTACATTTACATTGTGGTTGTTTCTGAAATTTTTCCCATCTATTGTGAATGTATCTATTGAACAAAAAGAAGCATTTGGCTCCTTCCTGTTTTGTGTCTTGCAGCATGCAATCATTAGGAATTGATCATTTCTTGCTTATTCTTTCCATGATATTTCGGGCTAATTTTTCACACTGAATTACATAACCAATCTGCTTGTTTCCATAGTTAAGTTCCCACACATATCAGTTTCCTGAGTTCTTTCGATTCACCTCATAAATTGAAGCCCTTGCCCTCTTTTCCCTCATATCTGCATCGCTCACCATACCCCTGCTCCATATCACTGTTTGTTCAGAAGAGTATTTGGCTTTTATTTGAAGGTTTTGATCTAATGGATCAAGCATATCATTTGAACTAAACAAGCTCAGTACGGTAGTAGAACAAGGATGGAGTTCCAAAATTTTGCAAGACTCCACCTTTGAGGTCCTGATCTGTCATATATCAATTATTCAGTTTCCTATGGAAAAGGTGATAGGGAAAACCATGGTATATATTTATGAGGTGAATTCATGGGTTGTTTTCTCTGATAACTAAAGAATTTAAAGTTAGACAACAAAATCAAAGTTGTTAAATTGAAGATGGTCAACAAGGAAGCTTAAAGAACGTGATATCCATGAAAAGCTGGTGATGAAAGGTCTTGGAGGGAGGGGAAGGGGATGCTTACCATGAGATAAACTCACACTCTCTCAAACTGCTTTGTTGCCTTCAAAGAGGGATGGATGAAGAAAGGAAATATGACAGCTAATGTTAAAATGTCAATCTAAAAAATATCCAACATTCATTTGCAGAGTCATGTACTAGTTTATCCATAAATATTGTGTTTTCTTTTTTATTTTAAGAAAAAAGTTCATTTGTTAATGTCACTTTAATAATTTACAACAACAATAACAACAATAAAGCTTTAATTCCAAACTAGTTGAAATCGGTGTATGAATCTTTTTTTTTTTTCTATTCGACTCTGTTTTGAGTCATATTTTTTATAAAATGCAAAAATTCTAAGCCTTTTTTTATCACTTTCCTTCATATAATTTTTGGTATAAGAAAAAAAAATCTATTTGACTAGCATCATATATAATTTTAAAAGTTCTCATATGAGTCCCTCTTTTTAAAATATGTATTGGCTAATACTAAATCATATGTCATCACAAACTTTAAAATGGCATTTCTCTCATTATTTTTATCTTCAAATCTATAACCTCCATATACTCTTTCAAAATCTATATTATACTTTCCTACATATCCATTCAAATTTTCTCTAATAAATATTTTTCTTCAGGAATCTCTTGAATTAGTCCATTCATATCCTCCCAAAAATTTTGCTTTGTCACACTATCTAAACCTACTTGAGAAGTATAAGCACTAATAATATTTATCAACTCCTCATCTATTACTAATTTAATTTAAATTATTCTATCTCCTATCCTCTTAATACCTACAACTTTATCTTTTAAGCTTTTATTTACAATAATTTCTATTCCATTTTTATTCTTATCTTTGTCAATATACCGAAGTTTAAAACCATCGTTCTTTTTTGCTTTTTCATCTATCCATTTGGGCTCTTATAAACAAGTTACGTTAATTCTTCTTCTAAATATTGTGTTTAAGTTTCATTAACTTTCCTATTAATGATCTATATTCCAAGTTGATAAACATATTTTGTTTTATTTTATTTTATTTTATTTTCTTAGATCAACTTCTTTATCCAAAACCATCCATGAAGGTGTAGGAACCCTTGCTTTTGGGGATCACCCTAGCTATCCTTCCATTTTCACTACATTTGAGGTTTGATGTAACGCATCACTTCCAGGGAATACCCAAACTTTATCGATTTTTTCTATTGGATTCATGTTCATAGGGTATGATTATAGTTTACATTGGCCATCAAACAATGCAACCCTCCTTTATCCGGGTTTGGGATCGGCTATGTATAAAAAACTCACGCATAGGCAGAGTATAATGATGAGTTATAATCCTAAAATAACAAATCATAATATTAAAATGTATGCAAATGAATCTAATGCAAGATATCCTTGCAATGATCAGGATCTTACCATCACTAGTAACACTATTAGTTGCATTTGTGCCTTGCATCACTAGGTTGGCTCCCATTTTCTTTACTCTATCGTTAAGCTTGCAACAATTGCACCATCCTTTGTGACTTTTGCTCCAAAACAACATTATGACCCTTGCGCCCCATGATCCTTGAACTTCCAACACTATTAGTAAATTATTTTCACTTTAATAATTTACTAGCCATGATAATTCTGTTATTTATATTGAACATTATGAAAAACCCATAAGGCGTACCCAAAATTTAACTTTCAACTTAGTTGTTATGCAAATTTAGGAGCTCTCCTCCTTCCTAACCTAATGAAGTGAGAGGGCTTGTTAAGTTTGATGTTGGAGTCAGATTCCATTAGAATCAGAACTAGAGTTGCTCATTCTCTTTATTTATTTTCATACAGGAATTGGAATCAGATTGATTCCTATCACTGTTGTTTGGTTCGTCCAAACAATAAAATCGGAATCAATCTGGATTTTCAATTTTGCTCTTGGGCCAAAAGCTTTTGGCTTCAAAATTGGATTGTTTTTAAATTTTTTTGATATATATGCTCAATTTAATATTCATTTCACAAATAAAAAGACCTAGAAATTAATAAATAAAAGAAGACTATAATAAACCATAATATAATAATATTTAGATTACGATTATGTAAATAAAATAGCATTAATTTCAAGTCTAAATGTCTTCGAGCACCAAAAAAGAGAAAAAGAAAGACTCTAAGGGGTTTCCATCCTAGGGTTTGGTTTTTTTTAAAAAAATGTATAATTACAGTATATACATGAAAAGAGAATCATTTCCAAAGTATTTGCTGAATGTCATCTATTGTTTACTGTTTATAGCCGATTATCCATTGCCTGTGATGTGCAGAAAGAGGAAGAGTTTGTGATGAAAATGACGATAAGGGGAGTCGTGGGGTCGGAGGAGGCGGTGTCGGATGAGAAGAGGAAAGAGGATGGGGCGAGCGAGAAGAATGAAAATGGTTATGATGATTGGAATAGGAATTGTAATGCTGAGCAAGAGTCCATATTTCTAATTCTCTTTATAATATGATTCTGATTCTAAATGGAATTAGAATTGAATTCTAGTTTCATCCAAACAAATAACTGGATTTTGATTCCCATTATCATGAATTAAACAAGCCCTGAATACCACTTTTAAAGAAATTCAAATTGTTTCAACATATAAATTAAGGGCTTGTTTGGATGCACAAGAAATACTGCTAGATAATTAAAAAATTTTGTAATGGGATGATGCATTAGGAGCAAGGTCTACAAAGCTGGTATTGAGAATCATGCTAGAACATTATCAATTTGGTAAGGTACAGGTCGAATAGTATGGTACGCATCCATGGTGAGATAGGGTGTCATTTTTTTCTCACTCTTAACCATAATATTACTCGGTACTAGATAGTATGGATTGGTATTGGACGGTTTCACTTGGTTCAAACCAATTTAGATCGTATGAAATCAAAACTATACCGGTAGGGGTTGATACAACATACTCTTGTTTGAAGAATACTCAAGTAAAAGTGTCTAATATTCACTTGAATCCAAATGTTTAGATGTTCATAGGATTTATTAAGAAAAATTTGGCATTGTAATTATTTATTCAAAAGTTACCATACAATATTTCAAATATATCTATTGCAAAATAGCCATTGGCAAGTAGGCATTTCAAAAAGGTTTTTTCAGTTATTAGGTCTATATAAACAACAAGACAAGATGAACAAGCCATTAATTACTCCACACACATCATTAGTCTAGTGTATAAACAAATTAACAAATATTTATCTTGTTAATAATTTAAGTAGATAAAAGAAAGTTAATATTGTGCTTTGCACATAAATAAATAAATAAAATTAATCGTACTTTATGGTATATTCTGATAATCTTGATCTTTGTAATCACATCCTAGATACAATCATGACAGGCTAGAACCTATACCAAGCCATGGCTTGAAGACTTTGAATTCAAATTTTGGATTCTTAGGCCGTGTTTGGATTGTTGGATTGGACTGGATTGAAATCTAATCCAACGTTTGGGAGAGAAGGAGAGGGTTGTATACCATGGGCCCCACCAAAATGTTGGTTTGGTATGCCTAAAAAGCTGGATTGCCAAACCCAAGGGGGGATTAGTGATTGGAAAGCCGGTGGAATTGGATCAGCAATCCAATCCCACCTCAATCCAGGATGGATACCAAACATACCGTTAAAGGATGTGCTTATCATTTTTACTTGTTATGTTTCTTTTATATACTGATTGAGTTGTGGGTTGTATTTGGTCATGCATTTAGCAGTAATTTAGTAGAGAAGTCATAATATTTATTTATTATGTATGTAGTTGGATATTCTTTTTTCTTTCTAGATTATTTTTTAATCAAAAGTCATTTCCAGTCTTTCAACAACATTGGCTCCTAGAACATCATTCCTTTTTTTGTTCAATGTTCTTAATGTGTTAGTAGGTTACTTGGCAACAATAGAATTTGGGGGTTATTTTACTAGGCTATGAACAACCATTTTAAGTTGCTATGGTCAGTGGACATGATTGATATGATGGTGGAAGAGGCGATTGAAGTAGAGATAATGGTGGCAGTATTGAAGTCATGGAGGGGGTGATGGTGGTGGTGGCATAACGATGGAGAGGGGTTGGTAGTATTGATAATGTTGTTGATGGTGGCAAGAATTGGTGTTAGGTCAAGGAATGGAGAGGGCCAGATAGAATTTGAGTGAGGGAATTGGGGGTTGGGCTATGTAGGGGTCAAAGCAGTGTTGGACTATTGGTAGCGATGGTGATGGTGGTTTTGGAGTGGTCTGGTTGGTAAGATATAATAGCAGTGGTGTTGATGGTGATGGAAGTGGTGATTAGGGTTGAGATTTGGGTTCAGTCTAAGTGGAAGGAGTACTGGGTCTGGTTGGGTGGTGCGTAGGGGCAGCTAGATTGTGGCACGTATGGGGTCAAAGTGGGGGTAGGGTTTGGATGGAAGTGGGGCATGAGTGGGTGTTCGTTGACTGAGTAGGAGAAACTCAAATCCAATGTACACACTTATTAGGAGTTATCAATAAAGGCAAGGCCATCTAGATTGGTCACCTTGCTGTCCTTGGTCATTCTCATTTCTACTGGATGTAGAGTGGCCATGGTTTGGAAAAGGATTGGGAAAGAACAATGAGGGGTTGGGAGAAAATTAAGATGCAGGTGGGGGTCAGGTGGGGGAGAGGGAGTTGGATAATTTGTGGAACTTGTTTTAAAGCATAGACTATATTCTATTAATGCTATAGAATTGGGCTACTATTCTCGTATATTCTTACCTTAAATCTCTAACCCAAAAAACTAGTAAATTTATGCAATGGAGTTTCAAATTAGCCAAGCATTTCCCACGACTTTAGCATTTAGAGGTGTGTAGAAACTAGAAATCGCCTTAAAATAATCTATATGAAGTTCCATGTAATAAGAGGATGGCTTTATCAGTCATCATGGCTTTATCACTCTATGTCTGTACCTACATTCTTCAACTAAACATTGTACATTTGAGTCATCTGAGGTTAACCTCAGTTTCATCTATCAAATTGTAGGAATTGCCCATGTCATTGACTTAACACATTTTATACTTCACATGCAGTTTCATAACCTGTTAATATATTGACAAATTTAAATTTGGGTTTTGTTTTGCATATAATACCTTTTCTCATGCTATTTACATTTTACACCTTCCCTTATTCCTATTTACAAACTGATGGAAATAACCCATGATTTATTCCTGGCAACACACTAAATTAAGGTTCTATTGACAAATTAGTTACGAGCCATTATGTTATGCATTAGGGTGGATCCTTTATACTTCTTATGACTGGATTGTTCTTTCCCCTCTTTTCCCTTCTTCCCTGTCCTGCATTAATCCAACAGAGACACTGAAGGATTTGGAAGTTACAGGAGAGCTTGAGGCTTTTCTGGTTGTTGCATTTATTGAAGTTCATTGGGATGTGACTGCTGATGGTGTTGGCTAAGAGGTTGAGATGGAGGTGTTCAATGGAGCAAAAGTTGAAGAAGATGGGGCCAGCAATGTTAGAAGCTCTGTCAATGCACAATGCAGGCCTGTGACAGGGGAAGGTGTCTGATGCATTTACTAGTTTGGCTGCCTTTTTATATCAGGTTGTGGTGTTGTTAGGAGTTCTTGATCTGAAGGATGATTTCCTCATCGCTCCATGGAGAGCCTTAGGTAGTGATCAGCTGACCTGTAGGAGAATAAGAGAAGGGTTCTTTGAAGTAGGCTTTAGGAAAACAATGAAGAAGTATCAATGAATTAGTGTAGCTATATAGGTAGAAGATGTTAAGGTAGTGAATGTCTTCATGTAAGCAACGGATGGTTTAGAACATTAGAATGCTTCAGAAAACTAATGGAGTATTGTCCTAAGAAACATAGCTTGAAAATTAGATTGGAGGGTACCCTTGATGCTCTAATGATAACCGAAGAACAACAGAGAAAAGGAGGGCAATGTGCATCCATAAAAACCATCAACCTGAACCTGACTTGTTTATTAAACAGATCAGGATATTAAACTTAAACCTGACCTGTTTCTTAAACAAGTCAGGATTTCAGGACTTGAACCTGACCTGTTTATTAGACAGGTCAGGATTTTAAACTTGAACTTTACCTGTTTAATAAATAACCTGACCCGTATAAACAGGCCAAGATTTTAAACCTGAACCTAACCTGTTTAATAAATAAGTAACCCAATCCGGCTCGTTTAATCTGTTAACCAATAATAAAAGATCAGATATCGAACTGTTTAACATGTTTAACCCGTTAACTAGTAATATAAATGAGTTAGATAAATGGGTTAACCCAAACCAACCTGACCCAACTAGTTATTTAAACAAATTAAACATGTTAATGGGTTAAAGACAAGAAATCTGAACCTGACCCGATTAATATATGGGTCAAGATGGGATAACCTGTTTACAATGTAAACATATTTAACCTGAATCCAACCCGTTTATTGCAATTTGGATACGAGCTGGATCAATGGGTTGGGTCTAATATTGTCACCCCTCCTATGAGGACTCTAATTAAAGCATGAAATTTGAGGAAATAAATTTAAAAATAAGCTCATAGAGGAGGAGATATCAGGTTGTCAACAAAGGAGTTTCAAAATGGAACTTTAATGCTGAATTGGGTAACTAATATAGAAAATTTTGCGGGAAAATGACTCAATTTCAACCTAGGAGGCTCCAAGAGAACTTTAGAATGAGAAACTTATGCATCAGAAACTAAAAGAGCTGTTAAATTTTGTGCAACAAAGACGACAACACAAAACTAGATATAGCAAAGAAAACAAAGCCAAGGAACCAGGAGAGGGGGAAGAAGAAGGAAATATAGGTTTGGTTGGTGGCTGTAATAAGAATCAAGTAGAGGATGAAAGAAAATAACAGGATAGGCCTACTTCAAGGGACAGTGACAATGGCATCAGGGGAGGCATAATTGAGGGGTACGGACGAGGGTGTTGAGGGAGGTGTCCTCAAGTGGCAGGAGCAAGAGCATTGAGTGAGAGATCATCGAGAGGCACTGACAAGGTCGTGTAGGAAAAGTTCTCAAGTGGCAGCATAAGAGTATTGAGGCTGGGATCCCTGAGGGGTGCTGATGTGGGTATCGAGGGAGGATCCTTGAGTGGCAATAGCAAGGGTGTTGAGGGAGGGGATTCTGTGACGCATTGGTAAGGGCATATCCGCTAGAATTGGTGCATCATTGGGAAATATTGATGTCTTAAGAGCAATGCAAGACATATGAGCATGCTGTGTCAGCCCCAAATTGTTCTTAAATGTTTGTTGATTTATTATACCGCATGTTGCATATCAATTATCTCTTAAATAGATGAATTTATCTGGTGGAGGAAACTGCAGCTGAGCTCATGTGCATGATTTCACTGCAAACCAGGGGTCCCATGAAATATCTAGTTTCACTCCATGTGGGGCACTTTAGACAGCATTCTGCTCCTCATCTACTCTATCTTGATGCATGACCAAGTAATTTTACTTAATTATAATTTTTCACTGAGTTACAAGTGTTCTTCCTGCACAATATTGGTAACTGACAACCATAAGTATTGAGCTCAAATGTCATAATGATCAAGATAAATTTGTGCAATTCATTTTGTAGGTTTCATGTGGTGGCATTTCTGCAGCAAATATGGTGGTTTGAGGTAGATGGATTGGTAAAATTTCCATTCCCTGCCGGAGTGTACAGCCTGTCAGTCAGGCTGCACCTTGGAAAATTTTTTAAAAGGCTTGGTCGGCGTCAATGTAGTTATGAGCACACCCATGGTTGGGATCTAAAACCCGTACGCTTTGAGCTTACCACTTCAGATGGTCAACAAGTCCAGAGGGAATGCTGCTTGGATGAACCTGTAAAGGACGATGCGAGTGGAAGCAACAAGCGTGGGAACTGGATAGAGTATCATGTAGGTGACTTTGTTGTCAGTAGCTCAGAAATGGTGGAAGTAAGATTCTCCATGAAGCAGATAGATTGCACACATTCCAAAGGGGGTCTCTGTGTGGATTCTCTTTCTATCATGCCAAGTGAATTGAGAGAGAGGAAAAAAGGCATTTGAAGCAGCAATAATGTGAACTTTAAAGCTGTTTGCACTCACTCCCTTGACAGCATGCTTGTGAGTCATAGCTGACATGCTCGTCTTTGTTGCTGCTTCTTGCAAGTCATGTTCTTCTCTGTGTAATCTGTCATGTATACAGGTTCTAGGCATATTGAGCTTGTCCCTCATGATCCTTGATCTCATGTCTTTTTTCATCTGATTTACTGATGATGTGTTTTCTGTGGAATTATGGGCAGTTTTTAGTAACTAACTACTTGATTTGTAATGATCATAGTGGCGTTGATACTGTCTGAAATGAATGGTGAATGGTTTGAGGCCATGATGCGTGTGGAAGGGCCCCAGCAAGTTGTGGGAGCAGTAATCTTTTGCAAATGACACTCTTTCTTGTCAGTCCCGCTTACAATCAATCAATCGTTTTTTTGCCACCACCAAATGGCTGGCGCGCTTGGCGTATTTGCAACCTAAGGTGAGGCCAGTTGTTCAACTAGCCCGTACCAGCGGACAATTAATTAACTCGCTCAGGGCATTTCATCATTCCATGTCTCAGATCTAGCAAGATATATTCCGGATAACAGCAATACAAGTAGGGGGAGATGAGAATTGCTAATAATATTGGACGGTTCTATCGAAAGAATGAAGTTTTAAATTAAGGTGAAAGACATGCTGCGTTGTAGGCCTCATGGGCGGGTGGTCCGCCCAAACGCTCTAGGTGGCTAGAGAGGGCTTGGCTGTTTGACTCTTGGGGTGAGGCAAGCACCTTATATATTAATTTATTAACGGCAGTTATCTTCTTCAGTAATTGTTTTGTATCGGACTGAGCAAGGTACAGCAGATTAACCTTGATTTGAAGAGAGAGAAGTTGAACTCAATTATTACATGTTTTAATTGCCCCAAAAAATATGTTTATTTCTCAAACCATTATTTTCACCCACTTAATGGAGGGATTTTAAATAAAAGATTTCGCTATTACATAACTTTAGTTGATAGATTTTCTTTGATGATGAACTATATATATATATATATATATATATATATATATATATATATATATATATATATATATATATATAGCTAGTTATGAAACATACATGTCTTTTTAATTTCATTAATTTTTTTTTTTGACGCTATCGACCATCTGCCTAGCCCTTAGAAAAGGGTTATTACTTGGGACCGTGTAGGACATTTAACAGCTATATTTGAGAGTTGAAGTTCCCACTGTACCATGACAAAAACATTGCTGGATCATTGAGATATTTTTCCTATTTCTCTTTTCTTTTCCTTTTAATAAGCAGAAACGACATGCACGTTGCCTGGAAGCACAGTGGAGTTCTACCTTATAATATCGCAAGCTTCTGCTGACGGATCTAAACGTACAAGTTGCCAAAACTCAATCATTGTTATTATAGTGGTTGAGATACTTCAACAATATAACTATATGAGCCGAAAAATAGCATGAAGCAACGCACCTCTTGAACAGGGTCTGGATACTATCTGGCACAACCTAATTTCTTTTGACCACTGTCCCCTCCCAGTTTTCATAATGTAGCTGGGCTCTGCCATCCGAGATGGTACTGAACTCTCCACCCCAAGAGTAGCAGCAGTTCAGAGTTCAGAGGACCCGGTCCCTTAAAAAAGAAAGACTACAGCGACGGGAGAGGAGCTTCCTTTTCTCATCAAACTTCGAGGAAATATAATTTAAAAATCTACAAGTATGATGACAGCTTATTTCTCAAATACCTGGTGGAGGGTCCCGAGGAAGGGAAAGAACGAGAGATCCGCAGATCTATGCTAAGAGCTCTGAAGAATTACATTTATCAACCATGCCAGTTATTTTATTCACAAGAAAATTGCCTCCCGTAAGAATGTTCACTTCCTCAGGAATAATTCAGTAACTAGCACCAAGTAACCAATTAGGAATTAGTGCTATAATTTTTAGTTCAGTCCGTATAGACCACTTGCCCAATAAGACCACCTTGAGTCTCATTAGGACTTAGAAGTCATCTGACAAAAGATTAAGAATGATGGATAAATGTTGAATCCTAAGATGAAGTTGGGTTTCTAAACTACCATGTCCCACCTTTCTTAATGGAATACTAAGATCAACTTGGGTTTCTAATGAAGAAGGGCGGACCAACCGCCCTGTACATAAGAACATAGAATCATACTAATCCCCGGTAGGTAGGTAGGCAGCATTGGTGAAAAAAATTCCATTTGTGCACAACAACCATATTTACAATTCAATTCATCCACCTTACTTTGTCCTTGAATTATCATTCAATTTTGTAGCCCATTAGAACCCTGTATTACATGATAGACGCCATTGAAAACTTATATATGCACAAAACTAATTTCGAATACCATTCTCTTTGTTCAATTAAAACACATGCTCCAAGACTCCTCTGTCTAACATGTCCCAGTTTTGTTTTGGATATCAATGCAAAGATAGATTCCTTGTTTAAATAGTCCTTGTCCACATTTATGATAAGTTACAAATAAGCTAATATACACCATATAAAGGACAAAATCTAGGGTACCATTGTTGATACATGAGACTGACCCTATACTTATTGAACCAAACTCACAATGAGTGATTGTGCCTTTAGGTCAGGGACCACTCTGAATGCTATATGTACAATATCGATATCTCCAATTCCAACAATAATTTTTAGCAGATGATCTTGTATCATTAACCTTTCATTATGAAAAATACCAACTATGCTAGTGAAATATGAATTTTTTTTTATGACAATAAGAAATAGCCACTCTAATTTGTTGTTAGACATTATGGATAATTATAGCCATATAAGTTTGGTGTCCAACCTCAACGGCAGCTGTGAATAAGTTTTAATACTCAACATGGTCCCATTCTTCTCTAAGAATATGCAACCAGGTACTTAGTTATTATATCTAAGTGATACCTATGGATTCTTTTTCTTGCTCAAAGGCCCATGTAAAAGAAATATTTAAGAAATGTCACAAATAATATGTTCAGTATAACAAATAACTCTTACAGAATATCCAACATTGACCATGAAAGTTTTCGATGAATAGGTGGCATAGGTTAATGAGACTTCATAAGCCACTCCTCTTTAGTAAAGATTTTGTAAACACATTCAAATATAAGCATCAAATTGTCTGGAAGTAGTGTTGCATAATCAAGTTTGACTTTTTCATTCTTGAAGTTATGTGGTGACTGGTTGGAAGATAATCTAGCAAACAATGGTGGCCTTTGCTGCACCTCTCAAGGACATCAGTCACATAAAACCACCAAATATCCATGCTTCTAGAGTTGTAGTTGATCCCTAGTCACTTTGAAGAAAAGGAGTTTTTTTATTTTTTTTCCTTCCTGTATGCTAAAAGTCTTGTTGTTGGTATCATCTATGTTGTTCTTTTTTTTTTTTGGTTATCTTCTTTCTTCTCTTACCTTTGATTAGGTTGTGAAGGTCATCTAGGTTAAATGAATTCATGTAAGTTGCAAGAGTTCTTGGAAAAGGATCCATGTACAATGAACACTTATTTTTCCTTTCCTTGGGAGATTTTTGTAATCCACTTCGAATTTTGTCCTATATCACATAATGGAAGGCAACACAAATACTAATAGAATGATGATATGAATTATGGCTTTTACATATCAAAAGGCACTAGTCTATAAGTTGAGCAAGTCCCTAAACTATTAATTCAAATTTTCCCTTAATTGAAAACTAAAACTAGCCTAAGAAATCTGTATAAATTCATTTCTGACAAACTTAAATGGCACCATGTCCAAATATCTTGATTCGTGCTAGAAAATCTTTGGTTCATTCCCCACGCTGCTTGTATGACTTTGTTTAATCTGTTAGGGATGCATCTAGATGACTTAAATAAAAATTGAGCAAGGAATTATTCTTCCATCTCTGGCCATGTATTAATTAAAATTTTGTAGTAAGCAAATATATCACTGCAAAGTTGTTTCAGCCAATGAACTTGGGAATTATCTAAGTTTCCTAGAATCATTCCCACTAAGTTCACTATATTATATGGTAAATTTGGCAACACGCTTAATAATAGATTGTTTTTCATCACCAGTGAATCTTGTGAAATGAGGAATTTTATAGTCCCTAGGATAATCATTTATCCTGTAATACTCATTTTGATGTGGTCCTTTAAAAACAATCTAATTTAATCCCCTAGGAGTAATCCAATAAATTCAATTAACAATTGAATGATTTGATCTTCGTTCAACCCTTATGTGGGCCAAATATCATTAAGCAAACTGCGATTGGTAGCCATGTTTGGACGACCAGCTAATTGTCCTTCATTTCGCAGGCCATATTATGGTTTTATAAAATTAATCTATTCATTATCTAGATCATAATTTTTCACTTGCTGCTTTCTAGGCCCCGATCGACAAGGTCATGTGGCATCATTTCATTTGATCTCAGGTCTACTTTGCTGAGATACTCAAGCTATTCTATCAATGCCCCTTTTTTTATGACTGGAATTACTAGCTTCACATTAGCCCTTTGATCCCTTCTATTTACTTCTCAGAAATCTCAGATACCCTAAAGAAATGGCTGCAATGCTTGAGCCATTGCACAGCTAACCTCTTTCATTGAAGACTTATTAAGAGATACATTTGTGCCTTAATATCTATCTTTTGGCTTTCATGATTGAACTTAGTTTTTTTCTTCTTCTTCTTCTACTTCTTTATTTTTGTGTCTTTGGATGAATTCCGGTCCTGCTGTGAATCTTCCTTGTGTGGCTTGAAAATTATTTCTTCATCGAGATCATTCTTAATGAGATTGTTTATTGACCGTGAGATTAACATTTTGCATGCGATCATTTTATTGGTAGGTTTTGCCCTGGCTTACTGTTTTAATGCTCTTTTTTGTGGCATTATATTATATTAGGTACCATCAGGTGATGTGGCTGACGTAGCCACGAGGGCAACTATGCAAAATCAAAATCTTAAGGCGCCCGCCCCGATATCTCCAAGTCGGCCAAATCGCCCCGACCTTCCCTGGTCGGCCCCGCTCGGCCCCGGCATTTCCAAGTCGGCCAAGTCGGCCCCGACCTTCCACGGTCGGCCCGCTCGGCCCCGGCATCTCAAGTCAAGTCGGCCCCGACCTTCCCTGGTCGGCTCCGCTCGGCCCCGTCATCTCCAAGTTGGCCAAGTCAACCCCGACCTTCCCCGGTCGGCTCCGCTCGGCCCCGGCATCTCCAAGTCGCCAAGTCGGCCCCGACCTTCCTCGGTCGTCCCGCTCGGCCCCGGCATCTCAAGTCGGCCAAGTCGGCCCCGACCTTCCCCGATCGCCCCGCTCGGCCCCGCATCTCTAAGTCGGCCAAGTCACCCCGACCTTCCATGGTCGGCCCCACCCGGCATCTTCAGGTCGCCGAGTCGGTCCTGCACGGCCTCGGCGCCCTCAGGAGGGTCGAGCTGTCTCAAGTCGGCCCCAGAACGGTCCTGGCTGTTCATGCCGCCATCCTTCTGACCCGCGCCGCCTGGCATCCCCAGGCCTAACTACCCACTGGCCATGCCGCTGATGGGACTGGACCTAACTACCTGTCAACCCCACTGACTGATGGACGTAGCTCACCAACCGTCGTTTTCCCTCTCCGATGGACATGACCCACCAACCAACCCAAATTCACGCAACCCCATGAACCCCGCGGACATTCCTTTCTTACTGAACTCCACGTGGTTGTGCAGGTGTCAACCCCCTATAAAAGGGTAAGTCCACTCAGAACAAGGTACGAAAACTCATACACTCGCTACCCTGATACCCAAAAAGGGATTCCCCCTTTTTGAGAACTCATTCTTTCTCCCCAGAGCTCATCTGAGCTCTCCCTCAGCTGTGACCCCGGTTACTGACTTGAGCGTCGGAGGGTCCCCACCGGAGCATCCCTTCGGTCTTGAGACTTTTTGCAGGCCATCCGATCAGGCGTGGGACCGCGGATTAAGCAGCTCTCTTCTCCTGACGTTCAAGATCGGTGATCAGGCGTCATCAGATTGGCGCACCAGGAAGGGGAAGGCAAGCAAAGAAGGCCCAAACCCTACAGTATACTTCTCTTTCTCTCTCTCTCCCAACAATGGTGATGACCCAAGCTTAGGATGCCTTAGTCAGTCACTCAGGGGGGCATCTTCCTCTGGCTAAGCAGCAGGAGACCAACCTCCCTGCCACTGATCCTCCCATCATTTTCCTCAACCGGAAGTGGCTGCCCCGGCTGCGGAGCAGCTGGCAACTCTCACTCGACAAGTTCAGACCCTCACTGCCATGGTCCACGGACTTCAGCAGTAGCAGTCCATGGCCACCCAGCATCAGACCGCTCCCCTGCTAGCCAGCAGTCTGCGAGGGAGGATCTCCTCAGCGAGAGGCCGGTCGTCGCGACTTCTCCAAGGAAGCCTCGCCGTGAGCCCCCCAAGCGGCCGCGATCTCCAGATTATGGCCCGAGCAAGTTTCCTCCAGAGCCGCATAGCCAGAGGAACCAAAGCAAAAATCCCACCTTCCGCGTCCTTCTCCTTCTTCTTCGTCTTCCTCTTCTTCATCCTTCGAGCTGCCTCGGAGGGCCCCGACGATCAGCCGTCAGGCGAAGGAGCGCCTGACGAGTACAACCGGCGACTAGACGAGCTCGCCAGGAAGATCAACAATCAACCGGAGGAGGAATATGACACTCGTCCTCCTTATACTCGAGGAATACTAGAGGAGCCTATCCCCTCTTGATTCTGATTCCCTCAGATATATCCGTACGATGGTACGACGGATCCTCTCGACCACCTCGAGAGCTACAAATCCATGATGCAAGTCCAGGGTGCCTCAGACGTCCTTCTCTGCAAGGCTTTCCCTGCCACTCTACGGAAAGCCGCTCACTCCTGGCACTCGCGCTGTCCCCTCACAGCATCGACTCTTTTCGAGAGCTGGAAAGGGCCTTTCTGGCACATTTTGATGCTTGCCGGTGGATCCTGAGGATCGCGATAGCCTCTTCTCCGTGTGTCAGAAGGTGGGGAATCACTGCAGGACTTTGTGTCCCGGTTCAAGACCGCCGCCCTCGAAGTTTATCACCTCGACGATGCGGTGGCAACGCTGGCGCTGAAGCGGGGACTCCTTCCATTCCGCTTCACCTTCTCTTTGGACAAGAAACCTCCGAGTTCCTATTCCGACCTCCTCCTCCGGGCCCAGAAGCACATCCACGCGATGAGGCTGACCTCACCCTGGGAATCATCAAGGAGCTCCAGCTGCAAGCCTGCTCGCCCCGAGCCAAACGGGCCCCCTCATCGCCGGTTGTCTGACCCGCCTCGCCGATCCGACAACAGTTGAAGCCCCATCCCCGATGAGAGCAAGCTCACGCCTCTTCTCGCTCCTCGATCTCACATCCTGATGGAAATCGAGGGCGAGCCTTATCTCCAGTGCCCTCCTCTTATGAAGAAAGGTCTTCCCGCGACAAGAGTCGTTATTGCCAATTCCATCAGGATTACGGCCATGACACCGACAACTGCTTCAGCCTGAAGCGAGCCATTGAGGAGCTCATCCAGCAGGGCTACCTCAAGTATGTTCAGAAGGCGCCGCAACCACTGCCGGCACTCATGGGACCCCCGCCCGCTCAGGCCGCTGTCGACAACACCCCCACGGAGCGGACAGTTGGAATGGTGTCCTGGGGAGCGGCTTCCGCATCTAAGCACCGAGAGGGAAGGAGGCACCGGGTAATGTAGTTCTTGGGGGGGATCGGTAAACATTGAGAATGTAAATAATGAAGGCATCGTCGTCTCCATGACGATCGCCAAGCACCCTGTAAAAAGGATATTGGTTGATAGTGGCAGCTCAGCTGACATCCTTACTTATGACACTTTTGTTCGGATGGGATTGTCTCAGACTCTCTTCAGCCTGTGGCAACCCCTTTGATCGGATTCACCAGGGATTCGGTAAGGGTTGAGGGTGAGATACCCTTGCTGTGATAGCCGGAACACTGCCATGCCAAAGCACGGTGATCATGAAGTTCCTGGTCATGCGGGTCCCCTTGGCATACAATGCCATTCTCGCGCCCAGGCTTAAATCTATTGGATGCGGTTATCTCCACCCGGCGCCTGTTGGTGCAGTTCCCTACTAGCGAAGGAGTTGGGGAGATGAAAGGCGAGATCGGCTCAGTTCTGCCCTGCTATCACACGGCGTCAAGCCCCTTGGAGGCCAAGCCGGTCCCAGAAGCACCTGACCTCAGGGAGTCCGGCAGGAGAGGGGAGCCGGCCGAGCACCTTCTGACCTTTCCCCTTGGGGATGATCCGGCGAAGACGTGCACATCGGCGGACTCCTCCCCCTAGAGGATCGCGATCGCCTCCTAACTTTCCTACGGGCCAACTCAGACGTTTTCGCTTGGTCAGCATCTGACATGCCCGGCATTCCTCCAGAAGTAATCACCCACAAGCTCAACATCGATCCGAAGCACCGTCCAATCCGCCAGAGGAAGAGGAGCTTCGCTCCCGAGCGGCAAAAGGCCATCGATGAAGAGGTTAACAAACTGCTCAGTGCCGGCCACATCCGAGAGATGCATTACCCTAGCTGTTGGCCAATGTGGTCATAGTACGAAAGGCAAACGGGAGCTGAAGAATTTGCATCACTTCACCGACCTCAACAAGGCGTGTCCGAAAGACTGTTTCCCCTTGCCAAGGATAGACCAGCTGGTATATTCCACTTCCGGCCACGAGCTCCTCAGCTTTATGGATGCCTTCTCTGGATATAATCAAATAAGGATGGACCCCAGCGACGAAAGCACACATCCTTTGTAACAGAAAAGGGATTTATTGCTACAAAGTGATGCCCTTCGGTCTCAAGAATGCGGGGACACCTAGCAAAGACTGATGAATAGGGTGTTTCAGGATCAGTTAGGCCGGAACATGGAAGTCTATGTGGATGACATGCTGACCAAGAGCATCCGCGCTTCTGATCATGTCTCCGATCTAGAATAAACCTTCAACAACCTCCGCCGCTTCCAGGTCAAGCTGAATCCCAAGAAATGTGCCTTCGGGGTCACAACAGGCAAGTTTCTGGGTTTTATGGTGACTCAGCGAGGGATCAAGGCAAACCAGAGAAGATCAGCCCATCCTTGACATGAGGCCACCATCCAGCAAGAAGGAAGTGCAGCGGCTAACGGGGAGGGTGGCGGCTCTAAGTCGTTTCCTCTCCAAATCAGCCGAGAAATGCTTGCCTTCTTCAAAGCCCTGCGGAAAGTAAACATCTTCGAGTGGACGGACGACTGCTAGAAAGCCTTTGACGGGCTGAAAGTGTTTCTGTCTTCTCCGCCGCTCCTGTCTAAGCCAAGAGATGGGGAAAGTCTCTTCCTCTACCTAGCTGCTTCTTCGGAGGCCGTTAGCTCAGTCTTGGTGCGTCTCAACGCTAACGAGACCCAAAGGCCTGTTTATTACGTGAGCAAGGTGCTTCATGATGTGGAGGTCAGATACTCCAGAACAGAGAAAAACATTTTTGCCTTGATCGTCTCCGTCCAGTATCTTGTGGTGCTCACGGACCAGCCTCTCCGAGCCATCCTGACCCGTCCGAACCTCAGGCTGACTCGCCAAGTGGGCCATCAAGCTAGGAGAATTTGACCTTCCTTCCAAGCACGGCCGGCCTTGAAGTCCCAAGCCCTGGCCGATTTCCTAATCGAGTGCACTTGGGCGGATGAGGAGACCAGGGAGGTTTCGTGGAGCAGCATGAGCCCGGGGCAAGGAGCGATGGAGAAACCTGATCCTCCATGTAGATGGCGCGTCAAACTCGCAGGGAAGCGGTGCCGGTCTCATTCTTACCGGACCGGGTGGAGAGAGAGCAGAATGCGCCCTGCGGTTTCTATTCAAAGCCACCAACAACCAGGCCGAGTATGAGGCTTTGCTAGCAGGATTAAGGCTAGCCCAGGAGTTGGGAATAAGGCGTCTCAGAGCTTTCACTGACTCACAACTCATCTCCGGACAAATCAACGAGGAGTACGAGGCGCGTGACCCCGTTATGACTTAATACCTGGGCAAGGTTCGGCTCTTGGTCTCCCTGTTAGCTTATTTCAGCATCAGTTACATTCCCCGGAGTGAGAACGCCAAGGCTGACATCCTTTCCCGCCTGGCTACCACCGCCGACGGCATCGCAAGGGACGCCTAAGTCGAGTACCTAGAAAGGCCCAGCATAGAAGATGGCGAGGAAGTCCTCCCGCTAACCCAAGAGCCTACATGGATGGATGCCTATGTTTGCTATCTCACTGACGGCACCCTCCCTGAATGACCGAATCCAAACTGCTTAAGTGGAGGGCTTCAAAATTTGTCCTCTTAGATGGGCGTCTATACAGGAGGTCGTTCTCCTACCCCCTGCTCAAATGTGTAGGACCCGCCGATGCCGACTACATTCTCATAGAAATCCATGAAGGCATCTGCAAAAATCACCTGGGGGATAGGTCCCTAGCCCAGAAGGCCCTTCATCAGGGATACTTCTGGCTCACTATGAGGGAGGACGCTGCCAAGTTAGTTCAGAAGTGCGATGGTTGCCAGCGCCACGCGCACATCCAACATCAGCCGTCCACCCCGCTAAGCCCGCTCTCGGTCCCCTGGCCCTTCGCTCAGTGGGGAATGGACATCCTCGGGCCATTCCCCCAGCCTCGGGACAGCGGAGATTCTTGCTAGTAGCCATCAACTACTTCACCAAGTGGGTCGAGGTCGAGGCGTTGGCTAAGATCACCAAAAGTAAGGTCAAAGCTTCTTCTAAAAGTCGATCATATGTCGCTTTGGCCTACCTCACACCCTCGTCATGGACAATGGTTGCCAGTTTAACAATGAAGCATTCAAGACTTTCTGTGGCGAGCTAGGCATTCACCATCGATTCACCTCTGTCGGCCACCCCCAGACCAACGGGGAGGCCGAGGTCATGAACCGCACCATTCTCAGAGGGCTCAGGACTCGGCTAGATGGATCAAAGGTCGATGGGTGGAGGAGCTCCCCAGCGTGATATGGGCTTACCACACGACCCCCAGAGCCCCGACGGGCGAGACTCCCTTCAGTCTCATCTTCGGATCCGAAGCCGTCATCCCTGTTGAGATCGGACTGCCCAGTCCGCGCATGGAGTCCTTCAACGAGGAAGACAATTCCACATTGATACGAGCCAACCTGGACTTTATCGATGAAGCACATGACCGGGCAAGGCTGCGTATGGCGACTTTCCGTCAACGGGAAGCCAAGTACTACAACGCCCGAGTTCGTCCTAAGGTATTTCGCCATGGAGATCTGGTTTTAAGAAAGGCTGAGGTATCTAAGCCTACGGAGGGGGGCAAACTATCCCCCAACTGGGAGGGTCCTTATCGTATCGCCGAGACACTCCATTGGGGGGCATACAGACTAGAAGAGCTCAACGGACAACCCATTCCGCGTACCTAGAACGCGGATTATCTCTGCCGATATTATCAATAATGTATCCCTACCCAGAATACGAGCAATAAAAGGGTCCCTTCCAATGCCACAGCCTGCTCTCCCTTGCATTCAAGGACCAGATCTCGCAAAAGGAGCTTGCCGGTATCGCGGCCTATGGGACACCACTCGGCCCCAGAACGGAGGTGCCCCCAAGGCGGTTAAGACCCTAAAGGCTTCGTACCCACCGAGTTGCCCCTCGAGCAGCACACAAACCCCCGATGTGGTTCTAAAGGAGCTCGCCGGCATCGTGGCCTACGGGACACCACTCAGCCCCGGCACGGAGGTGCCCCCGAGGCGGTTAAGACCCTAAAGGCTCCGTACCCACCGAGTTACCCCTCGGACGGCACAAACCCCCGAGTTGGTTCTAAAGGAGCTCGCCGGCATTGCGGCCTATGGGACACCACTCGGCCCGGCACGGAGGTGCCCCCGAGGCGGTTAAGACCCTAAAGGCTCCGTACCTGCCAAGTCATCCCTTGGGCACACAAACCCCTAAGGTGGTCTAAAGGAGCTCGCCGGCATCGTGGCCTACGGGATACCACTCGATCCCGGCATGGAGGTGCCCCCGAGGCGGTTAAGACCCTAAAGGCTCCATACCCGCCGAGTCGCCCCTCGGGCAGCACACAAACCCCCGAAGTGGTTCTAAAGGATCTCGGCATCGCAGCCTATGGGACACCACTCAGCCCCGGCACGGAGGTGCCCCCGAGGCGGTTATGACCCTAAAGGATCCGTACCGGTCGAGTCGCCCCTCGGGCGGCACACAAACCTTCGAGGTGGTTCTAAAGGAGCTCGCCGGCATCGCGGCCTACGGGACACCACTCAGCCCTGGCACGGAGGTGCCCCCAAGGCGGTTAAGACCCTAAAGGCTCGTACCCACCGAGTCCCCCTCGGACGGCACACAAACCCCGAGGTGGTTCTAAAGGAGCTCGTCGGCATGCGGCCTACGGGACACCACTCGGCCCCGGCACGGAGGTGCCCCCGAGGTAGTTAAGACCCTAAAGGCTCCGTACCCTCAAGTCACCCTTCGGGCGGTACACAAACCCCTGAGGTGTTCTAAAGGAGCTCGCCAGCATCGCAGCCTACGGACACCACTCGGCTCGGCACGGAGGTGCCCCCGAGGCGATTAAGACCCTAAAGGCTCCATACCCGCTGAGTCACCCCTCGGGCGGTACACAAACCCCCCGGGATGGTTCTAAAGGAGCTCGCTGGCATCGCAGCCTACGGGATGCCACTCGGCCTCGGCACGAAGGTGCCCCCGAGTCGGTTGAGACCCTAAAGGCTCCGTACCTGCCGAGTCGCCCCTTGGGCGGCACACAAACCCCCGATGTGGTTAAAGGAGCTCGCCAGCATCGCAGCCTACGAGACGCCACTCGGCCCTGGCATGGAGGTGCCCCCGAGTCGATTGAGACCCTAAAGGCTCCGTACCCATCGAGTCGCCCCTCAGGCGGCACACAAACCTCCGAGGTGGTTCTAAAGGAGCTCGCCAGTATTACAGCCTACGGGACACCACTTGGCCCCGGCACGGAGGTGCCCCCGAGGTGGTTAAGACCTTAAAGGCTCCGTACCCACCGAGTCACCTCTCGGGCGGCACACAAACCCCGAGGTGGTTTTAAAAGAGCTCACCGGCATCGCAGCCTATGGGACACCATTCAGCCCCGGCACAAGGTTCCCCCGAGGCGGTTAAGACCCTAAAGGCTCGTACCCACCGAATTGCCTCTCGGACGGCAAACAAACCTCCGAGATGGTTCTAAAAGAGCTCGCCGACCCTTACGGTCTCCAAATCTGCCGAGTTGGCCCTGACCACCCCTGGTCGGTCCCACTTGGCCCTGACATCTCCAAGGTCGATCGAGTCGGCCCAGACCTTCCCGGTCAAACCCTACTCGGCCCCCGGTGCTCTCAAGCCGATCTCGACGCTAAGTTGCCCTCGGATTTCCAAGTCCTTATAAGATTCGAGCACAGACGAATTCCCCTTCAAATGGCCTGCGATAGCTCAAGGCATCTTAAGTAACCTCCTACATGGCCGGCTTATACCTCGAAGATGCGTCTCAACATTGGCCAACTTGATGCAACGGTTCGGCCACGGCATTGTCAACATGCGCAACACTCAGAGTTAAGGAGCACCTCAGAAGAAAGGTCCCCTCTCATCAACAGGTACGGGGCCCATCTTATTGTTAGTCACACAACGAAATGTTCGGCCCAGAGGAAAGAATAAACAGGCAAGACAAAGTACAAAAGCGTCTTCATAAAAATCTTTTCTTCATTGATAATAAAATGAAGTACAAAATTTGGCCCGAGGCCAGTTACAAAAAGGAAAAGGAAAAAGAAATGGCAATTCTTCAGGGCTCGCTTAGGCCCGGCTCTCCCTCGTCGTCCTATTCCCCCGCCGCTCCTCATCAAATTCCCGGGGCGGATCCCCTCAAGCTCGGCGATATCGATTTTGAGAGCCGCGGACACCTTAGTTTTGCACATGTCAAAGCCCTTGACATAGGCATCGAGACTAGCCTTGAGGACCTCCTTCTTGAACTTCGGCGAGGACTTGTAGCTGGAGATGGCCTGCCCCGCCTCGGCCTTGGCTCACTGTGCCCTGGCCTTGGCCTCCTGGGCTTGTGCCCCGGCCTCCCTGGCTCGGCCCTCGGCTTCTTCGGCTTGTGTGTTGGCCTCATCTGCGTAGGCCACAGCCCCAGCCTTCTCGTGGCCCGCCTCAACCGCCACCTTCTCCGCGGTGGCTGATCTCTCCGCAGCAGCTCGAGCCTCATTTCACGCAGCCCTGGCCTCCTCCTCGGCGCATTGAAGCTGGCGGACCAGCTCTTAATTCTGTGCCGCGGCGGCCTTCAGCCGATCCGAGACCAGCTCCAATTTGGCCTCGGCTACGGATGTCCGGCCACTCTTGGCTTCGGCCCAGCATTCCGCCTCCCTTATTCGGCCGCCCAGGTTCTCCTCCCGGGCCCTAGCCTCCTGATGAAGTCGAGCAAGGCTCTGGGACTGCGCCATGTTCTCCTTCTTATACTTATTGGCCCGCGCCATGGACTTTATAAGCGCGTCCGCAGAATGAGACATCGCCTCGCGTAGGGCGATTGCACCGTTGGCCATCTGCAACAGAGGAATATGTTAACCACAAGAAGACTGAGATATCGGAAGACACGTCCGAAAACAAAAGGAACTCAAAGGATTACCTGGACAACGGAGACCATCACCATATCTAGGAGCGCGGAGTGGCTCATCCCCCACGTCTCCTCCTCAGACTCGGCAGTCCAAAACTTCGACAAGAGACAGGCGGCCCGCCCGGCGTTTGTCATAGAGCTGAGCATGGGTGATGGCTACGCCGTCTTCTTCTGCGGCCCTTCAGCCCGAGGGCGAGTCGAGCGGCGCGCTGATTGTTGGGATGAGCTCCCCAGCTCATCCCTCTGCTTCTCGTCGCCTCCGTCCCAGCTCTGGACCTTCTGGTGACTAGCTCCCCTTCCTCGAGTTGGGGAACACTCTCCATCTCCGGCTCAACGGTAGTCGGAGGGCTGATGACAACTGTAACCTGCCCCGCCTCAGGCACGTCAACGGCGGCAGGGCTTCCTCTTCAAGATACACAATCACCACGGTGGCTTTGGTGGTGACCAGAATCTCTCCTTCCTCTATCTTGGTCCCGGCCGGCCTTAGGACCACTTCTCCAACCGCGCTTCCTCAGCCGGCTCCTCTGCAGGCGTTGGAGCCTTAGGGACTTCAGCGGCTTGAGCCGGCTTGGCCTGCTCCTTCCTTCGAGCTTTCTTCACCGGCCTTAACGTTTCCCTGGCTGCCGGCCTCTTTTGTTTCAAGGTGGCTTCAAACGCACCGGCGGAGAACTTCATCGCTGCATCCAAAAACGAGGAATGTTAGCAACAATGTATAGTAATCTTCCGGTCGAGACAGAAGGAATCGAGCATCGTGCTCACCAACTGCCGGGGCCAACTCGCTTCTATCAGGTTCTCCTCAGACAGGAGTTCCTTGTAGCGAGGGATTTGGCAGTTGGACAATTGGGTGAAGAGTTTCCTATCTCTCTCCCCCACGGTGGCATTATCATTGGAGCTGTGTCCGGCTCCATCCAATCGGTCCTCACCCCCTCGACATGGGCAAGGAAGCGAGATTTCCATCCCCTAATCTTGGACGAAGACCTAGGGGGAAGGCCCTACCCGGCCTGGCGGTGAAAGCCCACCAGGCCCCCTCACCTTGGCGGCGGAGCTTGTAGAAAGCCCGGAACAGTGATAGCCCGGGCCGAGCCTCCTGGAAATAACAAAGAACAACAAAGGCACAAATGATCCGAATCGAGTTCGGAGTCAACTGCGCCGGCACTAGCCTATACCTATCTAAAAGGTTCAGAAAAAAGGGGTGGAGAGGAAGGCGCAGCCCGCACCGGAAAAATTTCTCATACAAAGCGACCCGACCAGGGTAGGTGGAGGTTACTCTATCTTCGGGCCCTGGTGGACAGATGAATGAAGCCGGGGACCATGTACTTAGCCCTAATGGCCTCTACGTCTTCGGGGGTCACAGTTGAGGCTACTCCTGACGGACCTGCTGGATCAAGACTCACCGCCGGAGGTTGTCCCGGATGATGGAAGGACACGAGAACTGCCCTAATAAGGGAGGCCGAGGAAGACGGAGGTCCGGTTGTCGTCGGTCGATCACGATGGTAACGCCACCCACCGACCGGGGAATCTGGCTAACTGAAGGGGTCTGGTCTTCACTATTTGAATGGGAAGTTTCTACTATATGCCTCTTACCCTCCTAATGGCATGGCGGTCCATGGATGAAAATGAAAGATGAAACTAACCTGGAAATCAAAGAGAATTTGAAGACAAAAAGGGGCTCAGTTGCAGAAGAATTCAGAAGAAGGAAAGCTGGAAGAAGGCGATGGCAATGTAAAAGCTTTCCCTAAGCCCTTGGGGCGCTTTTATACCCCCATCTCTGGACAACGATGATCGAGGCCTCGCCACGTGACACTCTCCTATTGCGCCACGAGCTGTCCGCCGGAAATCTCGCATGCGCCCGAGACGTGCCGCCTCGATTCGCTCCTAGGAGCGTGATCCCCGACCAATCGCGGGGCATAGAAAACGGAGAGCGATGATGACCTTTACCTTTTTCCATTCCCCCAATAGGCTTCCTCTTCGAGGCATTCGGTGCTAACGTCAGCTCCCACCTACCGCATGATTGTGGAAGATTTTCGAAGCGACACTGTCTCGGGATGATGCGCCAGCTCACCAAGCTATTAAAAGCGCACTAAAGAGCAATCATTTTTTGAATTTTTGCGCCCCTCTCGTCCAAAGGGCAGCAGGCGCGTGGCCCTTCGCGCTCAGGGGCGGGGGGCATCTAATGTGGCTGACGTAGCCACGAGGGCAATTATGGTAAAATCAAAATCTTAAGGCGGCCCCGCTCCGGCATCTCCAAGTCGGCCAAGTCGGCCCCGACCTTCCCTGGTCAGCCCTGCTCGGCCCCAATCTCCAAGTCGGCCCCGCCTTCCCAGGTCAGCCTGGCATCTCCAAGTCGGCCAAGTCGGCCCCGACCTTCCCTGGTCGGCCCTGCTCGGCCCCGGCATCTCCAAGTCGGCCAAGTCGGCCCGACCTTTCCTGGTCAGCCCCGCTCGGCCCCGGCATCTCCAAGTCGGCCAAGTCGGCCCCGACCTTCGGCCCCGCTCGGCCCTGGCATCTCCAAGTCGGTCAAGTCGGCCCCGACCTTCTCCGGTCGGCCCCGCTCGGCCCCGACATCTTCAAGTCAGCCAAGTCGGCCCCGACCTTCCCGATTGGCCCCGCTCGGCTCCGGCATCTCCAAGTCGGCCAAGTCGGTCCCGACCTTCCCTGGTCAGCCCCGCTTGGCCCTGGCATCTCCAAGTCAGCCCCGACCTTCCCTGGTCGGTCCCGTCCCGGCATCTTCAGGTCAGCCGAGTCGGTCCTGCACGGCCTCGGCGCCCTCAGGAGGGTCGAGGCTGTCTTAAGTCGGCCCCAGAATGGTCCTGACTGTTACATCGCCGCCCTTCTGACCCGCCGTCTGGCATCCCCAGGCCCAACTACCCACTGGCCATGCCGCTGATGGGACTAGACCTAACTACCTATCAGCCCCACTGACTGATGGGACGTAGCTCACCAACCGTTTTTCCCTCTCCGATGGGATATGACCCACCAACCAGCCCAAATTCACGCAATCCCACGAACCCTGCGGACATTCTTTCTTACGAAACTCCACGTTGTTGTGCAGGTATCAACCTCCTATAAAAGAGTAAGTCCACTCAGGAACAAGATATAAAAACTCATACACTCGCTACCCTGATACCCAAAAAGGGATTCCCCCCTTTTTGAGAACTCATTCTTTCTCCCAGAGCTCGTCTGAGCTCTCCCTCAGCTGTGATCCCGGTTACTGACTTGAGCATCGGAGGGTCCCCACCGAAGCATCCCTCCGGTCTTGGGACTTTTTGCAGGCCATCCGATCAAGCGTGGGACCGCGGATTAAGTAGCTCTCTCTTCTTCCAACATTCAAGACCGATGATCAGGCGTCATCATCAAGCATGCCAAAAGAATATTTTTCTAAGAGATTAAACTAGTAGTTAAAGCCGCTAGCATACTAGGTTGATCAGGTCAAGGAGACAAGTCCAATTTATTTTTCAAAATGGATTTAAAATTTCTAATATAAGTGATAACTATAAAGAATTAAATAAATAAGAAAATAATAATCTGCAGATAGAGAAACAATATGATAAAAACTTAATTATATGAATGAAAGGTAATTCAATATAAGACAAATATTTTTCAGGAAATGGCCATAACCTGCACAGAGGATGAAGATACAAGAATAAATTCATTAGATCTCTTAAAGAGCTTTTATTATGTTTTGTTCCTTTTTTTTTTTTTTTTTGCAGTAGCAGAGATAGGCTAAAGTGCGTAGGAAACTAGACACTCCTGGCATCAGTATCTAAGATGTGAACTAGTTCATTGGGGTGATGATCATTCCAACAAGTATTATGGAAGAAGGTATTTCCTTTACAGCCAATATTAGCTTCTTATGAAGATGTGTCTGATAATTATGATATTTTTAAGGAGAAGTAGGAACTTCTTAACAGATCGAAAAAGGAGGTGAGGATAATGAGTGGAATCATGAAGCTAACCAATAATTGTAGAAGAGTCTCCTTCAATAAGACACACAACTTTTGCCTGATATCAATCCTTGATGGCTCCTTGCATGTGATCCTATCCATGGACATTCACATGAGTAAGAAATCGTTATTAGATAAATCTAATCTATAATATGGCTTATAAATTAGACTAATGACATGCAAAAAAGCGAAAGGCTCAAGAATGCAGGCAAGAGCCATACTGTTATGCACTCATTGATTGATTTGATTTACGAACCGCATGATAAATCAAATTTTTTAATAGTAGCTCAATCTTAATATAGCCATCATACACCATGTGGCTGGTTACGTTCTTTAGTTTTCAAGCATTTGAAATTTTGACAAAAAAATCTTTCCAACCGACCTAGCTCAAGATTTTCACATGTATGATGGTCCATACCTGAATTGAAGGGAAGGATTGAGAGGGTTGCAAACTGGATCTCTGAGGGTGGATGGAGACAAATTTTCTATGCCGGCACGTGGATGTCTGATAGAACATGGAGATGGTGGTTTAATCACTATCATAATCAGCTACAATGCTTTACTTACAATAGTTTTCTGACAGGTTACCCCACCTTTTGATGACTTTGTTAATCCAATTCAATTGCAGCCAGATGAGATGGGCATGTGTGTGCATGTGCCTACCCCCAACATTAAGTTCTTTTTAGGTTTAGGCCTTGGCCGACCAGTCACAACCCACCAAACCCCTCACTGTTCATATATATATATATATATATATATATGTGTGTGTGTGTGTGTCTTGTTTAATAAACAACCATGTGTGGAGGTGAGCTAGCTGGTTTATCCTCTCTTAGGCATGAGAGAGTGCTGATTTCTATCACCAACCAAATCCCCACATCCATGTTCTGAGTATGGATCCTATGTTCTTGGTTCTTTGTTGCCTATATTAGCTTTGTTTGGCCAGATGAAAAGGTCATGGGAATCAAATATGCTCAGAAAGTAAAAAAGAAATGCCTTTTATTCGGTTGAAGCTTTTAAAATAATCGATACAAAAAGAGAACCTTTCTTGCAAGCTCTTTCTCTTATGTCCACAAAAAGAGTAGCTGCTAATGGTTCGGGAGACATAGATAAGCCGTACTTTCTTATGAATTAAAAAATTAACTAATTTTTTAATTCTTTCAAAAATATTCTTAAATCAGTAAGCAAAACAAAAATAAATTTTTATTCATAATATGCTATAATTATTTTATATTATATTTTGTCTATTATTATAATATCATATTTTAATTTTAATTTATAATTATATATATTGCATTAGCATAAAAGTAATATCAGAGTATTTTTATCTAATAATTAAATATAGTTAATTTAAGTTAACCAAATGTGTATTTATTTGTAGAGGCATATATGACACCTTTATTTATTTCTTTGAAAGTAGGTAGGAAAGTATCCCCTTTATCCAACTAAATATATTAAGATTATTTTTCAAATTTTCACATGAACCCCTTTTTAAGGCATAGAATTCGTAAGAATTTATTTTTTAGATATTATCTTTTCATTTTCCAAACGAGGCCATTATCCTAGGAAACTTTCATCATCATTGAAATGCCTTTGACGCTATAAACTAAATGATTTTTTTTGGTACAAACGGACGATCGCACTAGTCTAGTACGAATCAGCCCAAATAGATCTAAGTACAAAATTTGCTGTAAAAGAGAAGGGCAGAGGTCGCCCGGCCTTCAAGTCCATGATCCAGCATGCTGAGCCACAAAAGTAGCCATCCACTCCATCGCCGAATTGGCTTCACGGTAAATATGACGAATCTGGGCACAATCCACCTCCCGCAGTATAGTCCAAATATCACAGAGAATCGGATTAGTAAAACCAGGAGGGCAATTCTCCTTCTTCTACCAAGAAATGATCGACATGGAATCACTCTTAATGAAGAGCCTCTGAGCCTGAAGAATTCGAGCAGTATAAGAAATACCTGTCTAGGCCGCATAAAGCTCAGTCATGGGGACTGAGGAGTCAAGAGTACCAAAACCTTCCGCAGCCAATAAGTCACCATGAGGACCACGGATAATAAAACTAGAACCAGCAGCTCTACCACGAACACTCCCGTCAAAGTTGATTTTGACAAACTGGAGGGGGGCTCCGAGGAGATGAAAACCGTATGCCGGTTCGCTGCCGAAGCAGCAGGGGATCCCCAGAGGCCAGAGTCGTCAGAACCAACATGGGCACAGTCCGCTACCAACAATCTAATCTTCCTCTCAATCTTGTTAGGAGAATAGCACCATCAGAGAAAATGAGCTGGTTCCTGGACAGCCAAATCTGATATGTCATGGCAGCCCAAAGACCTTTCTTCTGCTGAGAACCCTTCCGAAGATCAAAAAGGAAAGAGGAGCGCAAGGAGCCCGAGCCATCCTGTCTAATAGAATAGCCAATCATATGCCAGACCCATCTAGCTCTGGGGCAGGTGAAGATAGCATGGTCAGACGATTCCTCCTCCAAACTACATAAAGGACAGATCGGCTAGATAGGTAGACCTCTCCGAGAGAGAAGAACGCAGGTTGGGAAATAGTCCCACAGAAGCTTTCAGATAAATAGCTGAACCCTGGGAATGATAGGAAGCTTCCAAATCCACGCAGCATCCTCCGACTGCTGGGGCTGAGGCCTGAACAACTTCATCAGATCCCTAGAGGGGGCCTTAGAGAGACAGGATTTTTGCTAGAGCCTGGAATTAGATAAACGGCCAGGAGTAAGAGGCATCGAGAGAATCCGCCGAGATAGTTCGACACCAAAGAATCTCATCACCGAAGGGACATGCCAGGCAGGGGGATCTGAGGAAATCAAATCCTTAACCTTTAAACAGGCAGGGGCCTCAATACTAATAAAGGAGGGCCACCGAGAAAGAGGAAGCTCAGAAATCTAGGTATCCTGAATAACATCAATCAATGATCCATCACCAATCATCCATGAGATATTATCCGAGATAGCTTAACCATAACGACAAACCTCCCTCCAAAAGGAGGAGCATCCTCAAGGCGGTAAAATGTGCAAGACGGACGACCAGTCTCCATACCTCGCATGCATCAGAGAGCTTCACAGGCAATGCGGCTCCAGAAAGAATCTCAATGCATGTCTGCAAGAAGGGCATCACGTCTAACAATTAGAGACTGAATCCCAAGATCACTCTCAAGGATAGGCATACAGACCATGTCCCAGGATAGGAGATGAATACCATGACCTTCTTGCATAGAAGTTCATAGAAAATCTCGAAAGCATTGCTCAATTCTTTTCAAACAAGTAATCGGAATGACAGCATTAGATAGAAGGCATAGGAAAAGAAAGGACAGAATTAAACGATCATTTCAAAAGCCTTTTTGTGCTTAAATAAATTTTATATTTTAATATATCGCATCTGACTTGTGTCAGAATAATATGATCATTTGTTTAAAAAAAAGGGGTCCTCGTTGATAGTTGATGTGCAAGAGCTATTATTTTTAATCTGTGTGTTATGTTAATACCATTGTATGGGTGGTGGCTTGTGAAAACTTAAATGGATGGTGAATGTTGCGACATGCTTTTCGTGGTGTGGTTCTTAGCAATGGTAAACGTCGACAATGCCAGTTGTTTCGCATGGCTCGCTGGATGTTGTCCTTTGCATGACATGACATACCTGGTAATTCCATGGTTATTAGCATGGCCATTATAATATTACATTTTAATATGGGTCTTGCAGAACTTTTTTTTGTTATTTTAACAATTATTTAAATAATTTTTTAAATAAAATTATTTTTAATATTTTATTAATAAATTGATTGACCTAGTTAACTAATTAATTTATTTTTGAATTTTCAATGGATATTCGGTGACTTTAGATGCTATTTCTTTTCATATTTTTTTCTAATCCTAACTTTATAGCTTCTTAAAACATCAAGCTCTAATTTCAGCTATTTGCTTTCCTACCCTAAAAAAAATTCTAGTCTTGACTTCAGATTAAGTTTTTTTCTAGCAAGTTCGGCGTTAAAACACAGCAAAGAATTCAGCAATATCTTGCTCTACATATTTACCGCAGCCATATATCATAACAAAATGTTCTTCATTTCGTTTTAATCATGCACATCAATCATTATTTAACCACTTTTTTTATACAAATTAAAAGTAAATTAATCATTAAAAAAGTTATTGAAAATAAAGAAAAAAAAACGCATGGTGCACCATAGCAAGAGCCTTTTAATAATTTTGGATGGCAGCCTAGATTTTTAACATTGGTTCTGCATGTAGACGGAGGTTGAAGGATAATTACACATGGCTGTCATATTTGGTCATGTTCGTGATTGTTAATATTAGGCTGGCTGTCACAGGTGGCTATGAATTTAGGTATGGCTGTCATGTCATTAAATGTCATATCATCATCGTCATTTGTACATGTGGATCACTTTGCATGTTCCTATTTATTTTTGTGGCAACCATTGCAAGCATTAATTCATAGGTGAGGTGATTATTTCCTAAGGTTTACTACTCAACTCCTGGTAGTTGTAAGTTGTAACACCCTAAGATCTCATCTAACAAATCTAGCTGAGAGACTTTTATTTGAATTTTGTCCCTATATATCTATCTAAAATTTACCCCATTGTGCATCTTGTGTGGGACTAAACATATGCTAGATCCTGATATTCTCAATAGACTAAGGTAGTGTTTAAAATAGGGGATAAGAGGGGATATCCCCGGGATATCCCCTCTTATCCTCAAAAGTCATAACTATAAGGGATAAGTAGGAATAAAGTTAACCAAAGGGATAATCCATGGTTAACCATGGGATATCCCCTCAATTTATTCCCTAGAAAATGCAGGAATAGCTGGTTATCCCTCCAAATAAGAGTAAAAAAAAGTTATCCTATGGATTTACCTTTTTGCATTTGATATGATCAATGGGATAGCCGAGGGATATCCCTAAGAATAGCCAGGGGACAAACTATATCCCGTACACTTATCCATGGATAACATTTTTTCTATCAAACACTACCTAAGTGTCTAAATGCAATCAAATCTAGTTATAAACATTATCATTAACATTTAATCAACTCAAAAAGAGCCTAACTTATTATAAATTAGGTATTTTTTAGATTTTTAAATTCTATAAATGCATTCAAGATTTGTTCAATGTAGAATTAATATGAGATTAAACATATTCTAATAGAAGCTTTTATGGCCTTTTGGGTGGTGGCATATTGACCATTATTTGATCATTAACTGTGAAGTAGTAGTTATGAATGTAAAGGCTTTGAGACCATTGGTACGTGATATTACCAATAATATCTTTTTTCTATTTCTATCAATTATATAAGTCCTCATATTCAAGTGTATATCAAGTAAGATTTCATTGCTTCACATGGTTATATTCCTTAAAATATTTTTATTTTCAAGCCTCAAACCAAATGAGATGTATGGGTACTTGTTTTGTGGTACGCGGCCGCTACATTGCTAAGTGAAAAAGTTTGTACTGAAGTGTACTATCATGTGGGTCTAGAAAATTCTTAACAAATATAATGCATCATCTTCTCCTAGAGACATAAGCTAGATATCTTCTTTGGGACTCTTTAGGTAATCACTATAACAATTTTCTTTGATGATAGAAAGGTAGGATCAACAGTAATCTAAGATCATCTCATTGTATATGAGATGTTTCAATAATCAAATATCACTAGGAATCACAAATCACTGTATTTAATATATTAGAGAATGAAAGATCACCCTGCATGCAATACTAATAATACTTTCAAAAAATATTTGCATAATATATGAATATAAAATCTAAAATTTTAATATAAAAAATACAAAATTATATAAAGAACATGCCATAAAAGTTATCCTTTCATTTCAATTTAAATACCTAAAATAAACACCAAATTAATCAAATGATCATCAAATTAAATAACTATAATGTAAATACCAATGGTTGTAATTTTTTATTATATTATAGATAATCTTATCCTTTTAATGCCAAATATAGGGATAAATTGTTCATAAATTTTAATGCATATCATGATCATTATGATAATCCAACGTTCTCGATCTATTGTTGGGATTAAGATCACCCCCTTAAATGGTGGTCTTAACTTATATATAATCATAAGTCACTATCGAAACAAGGATATCAAATGGAATGATTCTATCGCTATTCCAATATCATATTTTAAATGTCACCCTATACTAAATACTATTTTTATTATATTATATTATCTTTTATGCATGGAGGTATCCAATAGCACTTCAGCTCTAATGGTTAGCATACTATGATAAAATCCTAATGACTTCTAATTTGGTAAAAGGAAGGATCAAAAAACCTTAAAAAAAGTATCCATTGTGCAACTTTGAATAAGAGACAATTAATCATCTAATGGTGGCTTATTTATTCTCAAAAACATTTTGGAACATACTACTTTATGACTCCAATATTCTTTTATTGAAGGTAAGATATGCCTTAAAACTATTTTCATATTTTGCATCCAAAAAAGTTTTTAAAAATTTATAAAAGAGTTCACTAGTGCTCCAAAAGTTTATTCAAGTGGTTGGGGATCCATGGTCAGAATTAGATATTCCTCAGTCCTCAAAACTCCTTTATAGTTAGGGGTGAGGTTGGACAATGAATTTTCAAGCCTTCTAGAATTAATAATAATAGCATGAATTTCCTCAGATAAGCCCTTGCACCTATAAGATTGTATTATATTATCTTTCAATAAAATACAAATTCTATTTTTCAATTTTGCAAAATCTCTAATTTTTTAGTAAACATTTAAACTTTATTAAAATCTAACCAAAGTAATGTCAACACAGGAGTTTGTGTGTGTGTATATATATATATATATATATATATATATATATATATATATATATATATATATATGTATGTATGTATGTATGTATGTATGTATGTATGTAAAGGACATGTACGTTATCTTTTCCAAAAGAATGAATAATGGCTTAAACATTTAAAATAATAAATATTAATTTAGTGATATTTAGTTGGTACTTAATAATTACTATGGACACTCCCAAATTTAAAAAAATCATTAATAAAATAATAATATTTAATTTAATAAATAAATGGATAAGTTTATATTTTAATTATGGGATAATTACAATAGAAGTACATTTAAGGTTTTTAATTGAGTTTTTTATACTAATTTATTTTTTTAGTTGAGTATACCAACTCATGTAAGTTTTTCAATTAAGTACATTTTTAATGACCGTCGATGAAGACTTGATGAATGACATAATAATCGTTATAATAACTTAAGTATACTTTTTTCAATTAAGTAGACCAACTTATAAATTTTTTTAATTGAGTAAACCAATATATAGTAGTTTTTAATTAAGTATACTTGTTTAAATTTAGATAGCAAAAACATGACAAACTAATCAATCAAAAAATTTTACATATAAAATTTTATACAAAATAACCTAAAATAGAAATAATATTATTTATTTATGCATAAAAAAATTATATGCATGGAAGGTTAAGCAGCAAATAGTGACTTTATATTTACTTGCTTAATATCAAATGAATTAATAAGAAAATTATACTCTAAGTATATATCTTTTTTATGTTGTTATATTTTTTGATGCATTACTAACACATTTTTTTTTTAAAAAAAATCTTATCATAAAAGCTATATGATTTGGCTATGCCCATAGAGCTAGATATTAAAAGGATATTAATGGTAACCATGTAATTCTTCTATCCATATTCTCTGTACTTGATTAAAAAACTTGTATAAGTCGATATACCCAATTAAAAAACTTTTATAAGTTTATATACTTAAATCATCGTTAACGATCGTTATGTGTTTTATCAAATAAGCATTAACAACCATAAAATATATACTTGATTGAAAAGCTTGAATGAGTTGGAATATTCAATTGAAAAAAAAATAGCATAGCATAAGGATTCAATTTAAAACCCCAAATAAGTTTATATACTTCTTACGTAATTATTCCTTTTAATAATAATTAGCTAATATTACAACTTATATATTGAAACAACAATTAATGATAATAATATTATTTTATTAATTCAACATAATTCATATAGACATCAGACACATTTTATGTTATATTCATATATTTTTGAGTAATAAATAAGAAATTATTAATTTTTAGAAAAACTATTCAATTATACATATTTCAAAGTGTTGATGTTATGTTTACGTTGTTATTAAAATAAATATTTTATAAATTACAAAATGAGATAATCTCACCATTCACTTTATCGACAACCATATTTCCTCAATTTTATGCCTACTTAATGTTCAACATGTTTAAGAGTGATTATACACCTTGGAACCAAATATCGTACATGATAAAAGTTTCCTTCAAAAACTCTCATTTTTGCAACATAAAAGCAAAAATCACACCTTTTCAGAGAAGATTCGGCTGGCTTTATGGAACCTTGGTCCTGATAAAGCTCCGGGACTTGACGGGTTTCCTTCTTTCTTCTTTCATCACTATTGGACTATTGTGAGACAAGATGTGGTGCAGGCCATCCAGTTAGTCTTTCAAGCCAACTCTCTTCCTCCTGACTGAAATCGGATCCTTATTGCTCTGGTACCAAAACGGCCTGATGCTTCCATGCCACAGCACTTTTGCCCTATTAGTCTTTGCACTACCTTATATAAGGTTTGTGCTCGTCTTTTGGTTTCTCGTCTGAGATTGGTGATACCTCGCATTATTTCTCCTGAGCAAGGGGCTTTCCTCAGAGGATGGTGCATCTCTGATAATGTCCTATTAGCCCAAGAGGTTATGCATAACCTCCACAGAGCTCCTACTCATCACTGTTTGATGGCTGTTAAGTTGGACATGAAGAGAGCTTATGATAGAGTGAGTTTGGAGTTTCTATATAGATCTCTTTAGGAGTTTGGGTTTGATGAGCTCTTTGTAGCTTGGATTAGGGCCTGTATTCATCGGCCGTCCTTCTCTATTATTATTAACGGTGGCCAGACGGACTACTTCCATTCAGCTGTGGGTCTTAGGCAGGGATGTCCCCTTTCCCCTTTCCTGTTCATTTTCACAGCTGATGCTTTTTCTAGGGCTCTATATCGGGCTCAGCAGGCCTCCTCTTTAGCTCCTTATAGTGCGGGGCCCCAAGGGCCCTCGCTATCTCACATGTTATTTACTGATGATTGTATCCTACTAGGGAGGGCCACCATTAGCAATGCTACAGCTTTTGCTTTAGTTATTCAGTCTTATTGCAGGGCTTCTGGACATAAAGTTAATTTAGACAAATCCATAATTAGCTTCAGTCCGAAGACCAACCTTTCTTTGAGGGAGACTATAATGCAAATATTGGGTATCTCTGCTCAGGCTAATCGGCTATCCTATATGGGTATTCCCATTACGAGGAGACGGCCGCGGAGTTCTGATTTTAGTGATCTTGAGCGTCGTGTCCGCGATCGTTTGGATGGGTGACAGGTCACTGGGTTATCTATGATGGCTAGGCTCACCCTTATTCGCTCTGTGCTCACTTTTCTTCTCCTCTACATTCTCTCTAACGCAGCTATTCCGGTGACTTACTTGAGGCGAATGGAGAGATCGTTTAGAGACTTCCTCTGGGGTTCGATGTAGAATGGCCATGGGATCCACCTTCTGGCGTGGGACTCAGTCTGTATGCCGATTTCAGAGAAAGGGCTTGGGATTCAGCCTCTCACTATGAGAAGGGAGGCGTTGACTGCCAGGCATGCGACGAGATTCTTGCTTGACCCTGATTGTCTTTGGAGCTCGTTCATGCATGCAAAATACGGAGACTGGGCCCCTTACACACTTCCTCAGTCTACTCGAGGCTACTCTTTCTTCTAAAAAGATGTGTGTCATCATGCACTGGCTATGCTTTCTCGTATCTCATAGATGATTGGTGATGGAGCTTCTGTTGATGTGCTTAGGGATACGTGGCTGGCTGATCTTCCTTTGTCCCGGTGGCCTACCTTTGTTAGCTCTGACATTGCTAGTGGTATGAGAGTCTCTGACTTAATTGCTCAGGATCACACTGCCTGGCATACCTCCCTTGTCACTACTCTTTTTAGGCAGAGCTTTTCCGCCGTATTCTCTCTATTCCTCTTACTTCGGATCATGCTTCGGACATCAGACTGTGGAGGAGATCCTATATAACTCGTGCTCCGATCAGGGATCTTATGCAGGAGTATAGGCCTTAGATTAGGCAGATGTTGGATAGGTCTTGGATTTGGAAGCTTTCCATTCATCATAGACTCCGGCTATTTATTTTAAAGATGGCTTGGGACTGCCTTCCTACTTGCTCCCTGCTCTCGGGTAGGGGCATGGCAATCTAGCCAACGTGCCCTTTTTGCGGGCTTGAGGAGGAGACTGTTGATCATGCTATCTTTATTTGCGATAGAGTGAGATTAGTATGGCAGATAGCAGGTTATCACTTTTGGGATGATAGCAGTACTCCATCTTGCAGTTCTTTTTTGAGCTGGATTCGGCAGGATATGTGTAGGGGCACCCGTCGGCTCTGTTCCATTAGTGCTTACATTGCTTATCAAGTTAGCTGTCTCGGAATCGGCATATTTTTGCAGAAGTGGTTGACCCTCCCTACAGGATTGTTAGGACAGCTCTGTCCCTTTCTTCTGAGTACATGCTCCACCAGTCAGGCCATGATTCTGACAGCCCTAGCATCTGGGGTTCCCTTGCTTCCTCTGCAGCGAACCGACGTACGATCTTTGTTTCCTGGGAACCCCTCCCACTAGGGTCTGTCAAAATCAACTTTGATGGCAGTGTTCAAGGTTGATTGGCTGGTTCGGCTTTTGTGATCCGTGGCTCGGATGGATCGTTGCTTATGGCTGGTGGATTTGGTTCTCTAGTCCTTTCAGTGCCGCTAGCTGAGTTATATGCTGCATGGGCTGGCATATCCTATGCTATCTGCAGTCTAAGCATTCGTAACCTTATTATTGAGGGAGACTCTATTACTGTTGTTCGCTGGCTCTGGCAGGACTCAGGCGATCCTTTGCCTACCAACCCTTTGATATGCAACATCAGGGTTATGCTCCATCAGGCTTATAGTGCCCAAATTCGGCATGTTTACCGGGAAGCAAACTTAGCGGCTGACTGGGTTGCTACTCGGGTTGCCCACCATTTTGGTTCCTGGTTATGGAGGCCAGGTGACTCTTGCCCTATGGTTCTTATCCAGATTTTGTACTCTGATATATCATGCTTAACTTATCCTAGATTGGTGTGATCGTCTGCCTGCAACCAAAAAAAAAGTATATGCTCAAAAAGTAACCACTTCTCACTTTTGCAACCAAATAGATTAGGAGAGTATTAAGCAAGCTAAAAGACATGAAATATTGAGTCAAAAGGCTTCTCAATTAGTGTAATACAAGTAGCTTTCCACTCCTTAAACATGGGGCCACTTGACGAAGTCCTTCATTACAACAATGACAATATTTTTAATTATAAGCACTAAAGTTTAAAAAGCAAAAGTTGAAAGCCACTTAGGAGGTGCCTTATCATGAACAGTTCCTTTAATAATACCCTCAATTTTATTAGCCATGACTATTAAAATAAGTATTTCATTTTTCTTCTCGTTCTCATGCATATGAATTATTATTATTATTATTATTTTCACTTGCATATTTTAATTATTCTACTTCTCTCTAAAAGATTACACAAGTAAATTCCTAATGTAAACATCAACCATAGTAACATCATCATATTCTACTGGAATCTTGGTAATCAGAAAATCAATAAGATATGTTGACCTATCTATAGAAAGGACAAAATACATATAAGGGAACTCTCCAGCTAGCTAAATAGATTTAGGTTACATTTGATGCATCATCAGACAATTTTAAATGGTAATGTAGATTACCTACATGATAAATTATCACTTAATAGATTACCAGTAATGTTGATTACTGTATTTGATATACACAGGTAATGCTACAGTCATATTGATTACTGAGTTTGGTATGACAAATAGATTACCAGTCATATAACATCAAATTTTTAAAATACTCCTAAATTAAATTTATTAAAAATTTATATATTATTATATATTTGATTTAAAAAATTATTTTTATAAATGATAATATTTAAAAATTTTATATTTATAAATGATATTCGAAGTGGCCGGTGAGGATGCCAGAGGCTACCGATCGAAAGAAGTTTTGCAGCGTCTGAAGAGACTAGGCGATGGAGATCTATAATCCGACTTGATGGAAGAGGGTGTGGGTCGAAACCTTCGACACGGAGGTTTCAGCGAGGTAGATAGTGAAGGAGTTGAGTAGAGAGCGATCAAAGAAAGCAGGGGCAATTTTATCAAAAAAAATTATCAGATTATCACATCTTTGGTAATGTGGATAACCATCCCTTCCTAAGGTTCATGAGGTAATCTAGATTACCACTATAAGATAGATTGTCATTTAAAATATGTACCAAATATAATTATCTAGTGTGCCCCATTTAAATTACCAGTAATTTGAATAGATTATCGGCTACCAAACGTAACCTTAGATCAATCAGCCAACAAGATTGGAAGGCCTTGGTATCATTAACCCTACATAATTTAGTCAAGCCCTTCTACTAAAATGATGGTGAAATTATTTCTTATATTACAAAAATCATGGAGCATTTTGATTTAGAAAATTTAGTTCCCTCACAAGTTGCCCACATACCAAAGATTGGCAGTAAGAGATACCTCAACTTTTGGAATGACCTATGGTTAGAGGGAAGTGCCTAAGTTCATATTTCCTAACAAGTTCATGCTAGCAAGGAAGCCTACACTATTCAAGTAAAATTCACCTTCCAAAGAGACTGGATAACCAATTTTAGGGGCCCTTAAAACCATTTCTCCATCAGGGGGTTCTAAGAACTATCTAGATTGCTACAACACACACCTATTTCACACCAACAAGATAGAATGACATGGAAATGAAAAAACCTAAAAGGTTTCTTAGTTAAGCAATGCTACAACTACTTCATCCATGGAGGTATTGGCTCTATAATATGGAAACAACTAGTACCTAAAAAAGTTAAGATCTTCATATGGTTAACGTACCATGATAAAATCCTTTCAACATCTAACTTGGTCAACAGAGGGACCAAAGGACCTGAAAAATGTTGGTTGTATAGCTATGAACTAGAGACAACCAATCATCTAATGGTGGCCGGCATATTCTCAAGAACATTTTAGACATAGTACATCGCAACTTTTGTTTTAGGTATTCCTTAAATGCTATTTGCATGTTTAACTTCTAAAATAGATGAAAAAATTATGTCTATCTCCTATCTATATGATCATATACAGTATCAAATATGTGTCACACATTAGTTGTAAAGCTAGAAATACTTTGAGGGTTTATTCAAGCAAACAAATGAAAGGAAATAATCCCTTGACCTGATCTATCCTATTAGATCTTAGTTGACACATATCCTAATACCAAATCAACCTAATCTCTCCTACTCCAATATAATCCCTATGTATCCATTCTAATCAAACCTAATCCCACCACTCTAACTTGATCTATTATGAACATTTCTGATCAACCTAAACCTTGAGGAGACAACAACAAATATAGATTTATTGTAAAGGTAATTACTGAGACATAGGCAAATCCTGCATAGATGGAGGTACCACCATCAATAACTATGATAGTACCATATGTGAAGGTGGGAGAAGGCCCCAAAAATGATAGGAGAAGGCATAGCTAATGTTGTTGGTTCTTTCAATTTTATAGTGGATTTCATTGGTCCAATTCCTTATGCCTTATATTTAGGTCCATGTCATGATCAAGACCTAGTTCTAGTTCCCACTATAGTTCATCATTGTGTTTTGAACCTCGTAACCTAATGAAGTATGAAGGTAAACCAAATTAGATATATAAGCTGAGTTAAGGGGGCTATGAAATCTTATGTATGAAAACGAGCATTTCACTCCATAGAAGAACAAGTAGAGGCCTTTCTTTCTTCTACTTAGGATTCTATCCATAAAAAGAGTTGTTCCTGTTTACCTTTAACCAGCTTCAGACTTTACTAAAAATTGATTCCCATCTTATATTTCAATCCTTAGGATTTGTTTAGAGGGTCCGGTGAAGCCTTTTAGTATGGAATAATTTGAATTGAGTTCCTTCATCATCTACTATTTGTTCATATGCTTTTTTTTCTTTTTTGGTTTTAGTAGATTTGAATTTGATTTAAAGCTTTCTCTATTTAAGGAAAGAGCAAAGAAAATAAGGCTATAGCATACTTTTTAACAATTGCTAATGTATAGCATGATGCTAGAAGTATGCTTGCTGCAAAGGAAAGATAACCTAACCGTATCAACTCCTACTAAGATATGGCCTAACCACTGCCTTCTATTATTTTTCTTTTTATATCCATCATACGGTAAAAAAAAGTAGAAGTCCTTTATCCAATAAATAAAGATTTTTAAAATAAACTATTTAGGAGTGAAGGTAGGATGAAGTCATTCAAAGAAGCTATTTTTTTAGATTTAGAAAGCAGAAGATGACACTAGAGAATTAGCAACCCTAGAATATAGGTTTTCTAAAAGGTTGATTAGCCCATAGTTGAACTTGTTTTTTTGACTTATCAACTACGAAACCATATTTATTTTTGGATAGGCCTTTATTAGGTTGATTCCTACTAAATGAGCTGAGTGATTCCCATAACCTTGACAAAAATATTAGTTGTAATGAGCCTTTCAACTCATGCTACACTTTCTAATATATGCTATTATGAGTTGAGTGAACAACTTTGTTACGTCTAGAAAGAGTGAATATAATTTTGACACTGAATCATTTAATTTGAAAGGAGTTAACAATGTTTCTCACACTCGATCACACCAACTCGATGCAATCACGCCCATATAATCTAATCATACTTAATCTAACCTAAACTTAGTCAATTAATCTATCCTAATTATACATGATTTGTCCTAAACTTAGCTATTTGAATATACCTGATTTTTTCCCAAATTAAACGTAACCACACCAAATTGTATCTAATCTTACTCTATTTGACTTGATTTGGCCCTTTGATCATACCTAATCACCTCGATTGTACCTAATCTAACTCCATCCAAACCCAATCTAATTAACCCTAGCTTGATCCAAACTTGATTGACCCAATCTTAGGTCAAGCACAATGTATACACTGAAAAGCCTAAAATCCCTCATTTGTATTAAAACTGAACTAAACTTGAATCTAATATAGGATTGGATTAGATCTAATCATTATGATAATGCTTATGACATTCTTACCCTCTCTCTTTCGATCTAAATCAAATCATAAAGAAAATTTTCTTTCATACATACATGCAACTAGTTAAAATCACCCTTCCATTTACTCTCCATCATCCTCTCCCTTAGGACCACTGGTCTCTTAGTATAATAAGTGGCACCCTATTCTCCATGTATGAGCAATCCTATTCTCCATCACCTTATTCTAATCTAGAGTTGCCATATTTCTAACTTATAATAATATTTAAACTACTTATCTCCATGTATGATCAATCCTATTCTCTCCAAGAAATGACAGAAATTAAAAAAATATACACATGACTAAAAAAACTACCAAAGTTTTCTCTTAAAATCTTAGTACCATATCTTCTCTTACCTTTATTCAGCATCATGAAACCCTTAATCCTACACTTTCATAACCTTCTACAATCAAGAACGAAGAAGAATTAATAAGGATTTGGAGGCTTCATAACCTTCATATCTCCCCTCCCCCATCTTTTACTTTTTTTTTTTTTTCTTTTTATTCTTACTTTCTTTTTTATCTCATCTTGTATGAGTTCCTAGGTTATAATAGGAGACATATTTTACGTTTAAATCTCTTTCAAAGAGAAGTTTTCACGTACCATTGATTTATATCAACCTCAAAAGCTTTATCTCATTTGGGTTCTAGCTCATCTCAAGCTAGATTATGGCTCTTATACCACATAGAATAACTTATAAGCAACAATAATATGATCTCATACTCATCAAGCAAACTATTTGATATACGTAATAATGATAAGGTTCAATTCACCCTATTTGAAATTGGAGAACTATTAACTAATCTTCTTTGAATTTTATAATTTAAATTTTTTGATTTTTTAATATATTCATTTAAGAAAATAAAAAGTCCTTTCTAAGGGGCTATACTATTAACTATTAACTAATGTTAAGTCTATGAAAATTAAAGTGATGCTAAACTCCATAGTGATTGTGGAAAGCCTAGGTGAATTCGGATAAGTTTTTTATTATTATTATTATTAAAGAGATACGACTTATCTTATACTAAGCAGCATTCAACAATAATAAGGGAGAAAAAAATGTTTATGGTCATGCCAAAATTACTTTGACCATATGATCTTAGTATTTCCAAGTTAAATTAGGAAGGCAAATCCAAACCAATATATTTCAAATAGCCTTGACCTCTCGGATAAATTCTGAATGCGAAGGCTCCAGCATTTGACCAACTATAATAAGAGACCTTAATGTCTAAACAAACATCATATCAACCTTCAATCAGAAACAAAACCTAGAGATATTAGTTGATCCTTTGAGGACCTTGAAATCGCAACTGATCGTTTAAGGATAACTTTAAGGGGTCATAAATGATAAATGCCATATAAGGGCACTGACCCAAGAACTTGATGAAAAGACTCCCAAGACCATGGTAGGTGAAAGTGTTTTAAGTTCGTGAGCATTAAAGATGGTACTTTTCATAAAGTAAGCTCATAATCACTCTACCTTAAGTGAGGCGATCATTCGACTCATTCATTAAGAAAGTTGACCTTTTCAAATAATTGCAGCCTATAAATATTTGCTGTTTTAAGCGTACCACTAGGGAAAGCGGATGATCATGAGGTGAAGTTAAAAGAGTATGGCCACCAACAAATTTTGGGTCACAGTTCTGGACGACCTTCATCACGTCAGTCTCTTAGTGGGGGAGGGTCGTAGGGGCCAAAGACGATATTGTTGATGATATTGTTGGAGAAGTAAGGGACATCCTAATCCTCAATCGAGGATTGCACAGAAATTAGAGGGCAAAGAGAGATGTTCAAGTGGTATTAAGAAAAAAAAAACTTAAATTATAAGAACATAGATGAGCAACGGCCAGATTTTCTTTTTCATAAGTATAGAAAAACTTGAATCTTAAAATTGATATATGAACGTTAATTACTTGATAAACTTCAGTGGATTATATAAACAGAAATTGGAAAACATGTTGCATCGCTTAACCTAAAAAAAGACAAAACCAGAGAAAGGATAAATGATAATTTTCTCGTAGGCTTGAGGTCGTTCAATGTACAATTTTCTAGATGAAAATTATGGGGACCATCCGAATGGTGGTGAGAACAAGTTCACAATCGTTTGCCTGTTGGGAGATTAGCACTTACGTACACCTGTCACTCGCTGGGCCTATCAAGAGCATAGGTGGCATGCATCCAGCCAAGGAAGAAGTCTCCTTGATGCCCTAGTGCTACCAAACCCGCGTCCCCTGCTGCATGGGCCTCTCCTCTCCGGCCCATTGGCATTGTTAACTCCGGCCTCCACGTGGTTCGGTTCTGCGTCTCGAACTCCGATGCCATTTTAAAAATGCCACCCTAAAGTAATCATAAACACCCGCTGTTCAAAACTCTCAAATCTCTCATCTCCTCCCTGATCCTGATCTGTCTGTCAGTTGCTCGCTCAGTCGCTCACTCCTGCTCCGCTTCCCCTCTCGCTCCTTCCTTATCCTCCATCTTTTGGAGACTCTGGTGGTCATACTCATCGTCGTTCCTTCCATCACCGAGAGAAAAAGGAGGTGCGCTTGGGTGAGTAAGAAGGGAATCCGTTTCAGTGGAGAGAGAAAAGATCAAGAGAAGGAGGAATCAGGAGGAGGCGGACCAGAATATATGGGAGACAAGAGGGTGGTGGTGGCAGGGGATGACGGGGGTGAAGGGATGCAGTACTGCAGCGACCACCCCTACCGTAGCAACCCTGGCGGGATATGCGCCTTCTGCCTACAGGAGAAGCTCGGCAAGCTCGTCTCCTCCTCCAAGTCCAGCCCTTTCTTTGCCCCTCTCCCTTCCTCGGCCTCCTCTTCTCCCACATCTTTCCCCCCCGACGGCTTCGGCTTCGACTTCGGGGTCGGTGCTGGAGGGCTGGCCGGATCCACCTCCTCTAGTGCTGCTCGAACAGCTGCCGGCGGTGGGAGCCGGACCAGGATCTCCTTCCTCGCGGCCGCCCACAAGAAGAAGAGTAGCAGTTACCTCAGCAGCGGCGGCAGCAGGAAGGTGATGGCCTCCACCACCATCCCTTCGTCGTCCTCCTCGGCAGCCAACAATCTTCTCACCTTGAAGAGGAGCAAATCGGTGGCCCCGAGACCGGTCGGGGGCCTCGCAGAGGGCGGGTGTACTGGTATTCCGGACGCGGTGGACAGCCCCCGGAAAAAGAGCTTCTGGTCCTTCCTTTACCTCTCCTCTTCCTCGTCCACCTCCACTTCCTCCTCCTCGGCCAACAACAACAGCGGCGGTGGCAGTAACAGGAGGAGGTCCACCTCCTCCTCATCGGGCGGCGGCGGCGGCGGAGGGGACAAGCACCACTACCACCATCAGCAGCAGAGTGCATCAGATAAGGCGATGGCTAAGGAGGAGACAAAGACTCCGAAGCGGGAGCACGGAGGCGGAGGAGGAGGCGAGGAGGTGGAGAGCCCAAGCGGGAGCCAGGCGTCGTCCTCGTTCGGGAGGAAGGTGGCCAGGTCCAGATCGGTGGGGTGCGGGAGTCGCAGCTTCTCGGGGGACTTCTTGGAGCGCATCTCCACGGGGTTTGGCGACTGCACTCTCCGGAGGGTGGAGTCCCATCGGGAGGCCAAGCCCAAGATGCATGCGCTCCACTTGGACGATGACGGCGAAGACGACGAGCAGCAGCGGAGGATCAAGGAGCGGGTCAAGTGTGGTGGACTCTTCGGAGGGTTCGGAATGATCTCCTCCTCCTACTGGCTCTCTGCCGACGATTTCGAAAGCAGCAGCAGCAGCAGCAGGATCTCCTCGGCTGCACCTGCGGCCCATGGTGCTGCTGCACGAGGTGGAGCGGGCGCGCCCGGTGGTCGAGGTAGGAGCTGGGGCTGGGCCTTCGCCAGCCCCATGAGAGCGTTTAGACCCGTCCTCTCTTCCTCCAAGCCCAGTTATGCCATCAAGAACGGCACCACCGCGGCCACCACAGCCAGTGTCATCACGGCCATCAACGCCAGCAACAACATAATCAACGGAGCTGGAGGAGGCAGTACTACCAGCAACAAGTTAGGCGCCAATCCCTCTTTGCTGGCCGTTGGAAGCTAGATACGCGCTGTTAGTTCCCTTCCGTCTTCTCCCCAAACTAAAAAAAAAAAGTTTACGGTCAAATCAAGCTCAGAACTCCTGCTAGTATCTTCTTGATTTAACTTTTTCTTTTTTCACTATACCCCTCGTTTTGTTCGTTACATTGTAATTCTGATCTATCTATATCTGTTCATTTTGCTTCCTTTTATTTATTTGTTCTCTCTCTTTTTAAGGTTCATTACATTCTATTTTTCTCTCTTCCCGAGTATATTGTATCCTTTTATCCAGAGTTAAATGTAGGTTCAGTGGATTTGGTTGGTGGCTTTCGTGAACACGCTTTGAGTTTTTTTTTTTTTTTTTTAATCGAGGATGTGCAATTTTGATTGCTGTTCATCTCCTCTCCCTGAGATGGCTGGCACCTGAGGGCCGAGATGGGAAAACTCTGTGTCTTATTTGAGCTCGAACGGATCGAAGCCGACAGAGGAAAAGGTGCTGGCCGTGGCGGGGCCTCGCCCTTTCAGCGAGCACTCAACCATCTAACTTTTTACCGCCCCTCTTGCGCAGGGGGAGGAGGTGATGGGAATCCTGTTTGGAGAAGGGATAGTCATACCGTGGGGAGAGTGTGTTCCTTGTCATATCATTGCTCTTCTCTTGTTCCTTCTCTGAAGGGGGTCGGGTTTGAGAGCGAGGGATCGTTAGCTGTTTTGTCCTGGAGCGTTGATCGTGAAGAAGGCCTGGCTCGGGAGGAGGCTGCCATCGGGCACATGGTGTCACTCCCCTGATCCGAGCCATATGGGATGTGGGTTGTCCCCTTGCTTTCGTGGGCCCGAAGACCCATGATACCCAGACCACTCGCTTGTCCTTTAGCGCTACGGTATCCGCACTAAATAAACTCGCCACTCCGCCCTCGCCCCTACCTGAAAAAATACGGACCCATATTTTGGGCATCATGTTTTCCAAACCAAAATTAACAGCCATTTCTAACACGCTTTCTTTTCTATCAAAGTCGCCATCCCGCACTGCAGAGAATGCGCGGCGGTCGCTCGGTTAGCGAGTGCCCGCCGGGGCGATGGGCGTTTCTCCTTCGGTGCTCGTCTTTTATTCCAAGGAAAAGAGGACGAAAAAACGATGCACTTTCTGACCCCAGGATTCTTATCAGCCTTTCCACCGCATTGCTATGCCACTTCATCAGAGAACGAGAATTAAGCTTTTTTTAAGATAGGTCAACGATATCTTGCTCTTGCTCTCCACTTCCCCAGCCTACCATCCGTTCATGTGATGACTATATTCGTTGTCTTCTACCCTATTATTTGTTAGGATGCGTTTAATATGAGATTAAAAAAACATAAAAGGAAAAAAAGGTTACAAAAACAATATTAAAAAAATAAGTTTTGCTTTTCATTCCTCTTAATCTACTTGTGGGTTAACAATTTGATGATTAAAAAGAAAAAAAAATTATTCTCCTGAAAAGAATCTCATATTATATATAATATTTATTTTTTAAAAAATTTATAGATGTTATAATTTTTCATCTTCTTCAACCTCGTACCAAACGGTGATGCATGAGTTCAACATTGGTGTAACATGTTTCGATCGCTCGATTCTTTATTTTAATCAACCCGGAAAGTTGGCTAGGCATCGGATGGCTATATTCGTCGTCAGTGGCTCCCCGACCCCGTGCAGGTAGGGCTAAAGTTTGACCGGCACAACGTGCCCGCTCTCCCAAGCGGCCCCAGGACAAACGAAGGGAATCGCGGCCAGCAAGCCCAACCATATCGGCAGGTGATGTAGTAAATTTAAGCCAGCGGTCTGACCGCTGCTGCCGGACCGCCTCCACCTACCAAACATTCACTCCCATTCATTCGATCTCCGCACCTGGCCGCCTCCTCACTCATTTTCTTTGGGCATCGTCGTTGTTCGAGTCTGGAATTCTCGTTGCTAATTTTCTGTTAAGCCATCGCCCTCAGCCGTCAACAATTGATGCCGCTATTTCAATTTGGAGCCCACCATGCATGATGTCTCGCCGGAGAGGATGTTAACGGAGACTGGCTTTGTCTTCGTCCGAGAACCTTTCTTTAAAAAAAAATAATAATTGAAACCCAGCGGCAGCCCGCCGTTTCGATCCTAAGCCCCTGTCCAGGGTCTCTCGCTCGTGGTGATCGGAGGATGGAAAGATGGAGGGACGGAGGAGGCCTGGGGAGGAAACTAAAGGGTATTGCAGCCCAAGCGATGGCTCTCTGATCTCACAGTGACCGCTCCGCCCTCCGCCATGTCCAGCTCCGCGGGCATCCAGATACTCGAAATGCTACTCCATCGCTGCTGGTGACTCCTCGAGACGCCGCGCGGGCGGTGTGGTCGGGGGATGGGGCTAGGGTGGTCGCAGCGGTGCGGCAGTGACGGCGGCCGCAGATGGTAGGCGCTGTGGGTCAGTGCTGCACACGTAACATAAAACAATTGGTTACAAAGGATTCGCACTCTGTTATTAGACTATTATTATTAGTGATTGTTCCGGCTCAAATCTGACCTCCGACTTGAGTGTAACCTTTTCTTGGATAGATATATAAATAGTCCTCATGCGAAAAAAGTTAGAAAAGGTTTTTTATGAAAGACCCTTCGATGCTCAAGTCAGTAAGAATTAGTAACCAACAAACAAGAGGAGAAGGCTTTCGCTGAAGAGTCTCTTCAAGAATGGCCTTTGAGAGCTCTGAGCAGAGCGCTAATTGCAAAAATAAGAAAAGTCAAGACAGAAAGAGTGTGCCAATGAGCAAGTGCGCATACCTGAAGAGTCGGCAGACGAATCTAATTATAGAGGATCACCTGATTCCCTGGAAGCGTCGTGAGTCCGAAAGTCATTAGGATTTGAATCCAGTTCGTTATGAGGTCAGTAAGATTCGCATCTTGTTGGTTAGAGAATCGACGACTGGGAGAGCTGGATGACGTCTCGAGATTTGGCGGGTATATAGGCTCCAGTGCTCTAAGCCACTCTCGCGGGGTCCTGGGCCACTCTTGGATATGATTTCTGTTTGGAATCTTATGAATTTGAACTCTCCTGCGCCGAATTCCGCAGAGGTTCTTGAGTGTCCGGATCTAGTTGGTGTTAGACTTAATTTGCTTAAACATAATTACCTTCAGCCATTATTATTTAATGGTGGTAAGGAATCCGATCTTCCTGGTTTTCTTGGACTGCACGGGAGATCTTCTTTTCTTAACGATCTCGATTGATCTTCCCTTTGATCTTCCCTCTTCCTCTCGATGGATCGGTCTTCTAATCAACGAGCTCTCGCATTCAGATGGTGTATGCCTTCATGATTGCTCTTGATCAGGGACTCAATTCCAATGCCTCCGCTTTTAGGTTTCTCTCTTGAGAACCTTAGGATCTCTCTCGAGAACCTTGTTCTGAAACTTTAGGATCTCTCTCGAGAGAACCGTGTTTTGAAACCTTAGAGAACCATGTTCTGAAACCTTAGGATGGGTCTCTATTTATACCCATTTCCTTCACCGCTTGCCCCATCAAGCGAGCGTTTAGGAATTAAGGGAGGGGGGCTGTTATCACTTTAATAGGAGATACGTTTAGTCAATAAAATTAGGACCATTATTAAGATGGGTTACTACATTCTCCCACTTGGTCCGTATATTTTATCAACACTGAACAAGAAACTAAATACATGAATCATAGCGATAGGTCCTCTATAATTGAGTATTATCTTCTATGTATTACAATGCATTCAATTTCTTTATCACCATTCCAAATGTGACAACATAACATAATGAATAAACCATATGTTTATTCAGAGTCCAAAAGAAAAGTTTGTCATTTCTCAAAAGTCATATAACGTGTACACCTGAATGAGAAATAAACAAACGATTGAAATAAGAGTTTCTTTGTACAAATTGTTATCAATACAATTATATCATGGAACCAACTCCCATTCTTATCACATGATCCTTAAACTTCTTAATTGGCATGCCTTTAGTCAAAGGATCAGCTATCATCAATTCAGTGCTAACGTGTTCTATGACCACTTTATTCTCTTTAACACGTTCTCTTATGGCTAAATACTTAATGTCGATATGTTTACTTCGACTACCACTCTTGTGGTTTTTAGCCAAAAATACAGCAGCTGAATTGTCACAGTACAGTTTAATTGGCCTAGTAATGGAGTCAACAATTCTAAGCCCTGAGATGAAACTCTTCAACCATACACCTTGCGATGTAGCCTCAAAACAAGCAACGAACTCCGCTTCCATAGTAGAGGTAGCAGTCAAGGTCTGCTTTGCACTCCTCCATGATATGGCTCCACCAGCTAACATAAATATAAATCCTGATGTTGATTTCCGAGAATCAACGCAGCCAGCAAAGTCCGAATCTGAGTAGCCCTCTATCTCCAAATGATCAGTTTGTTTATACATGAGCATGTAGTCCTTGGTCCCTTGAAGATACCTCATGACCTTTTTAGCAGCTCTCCAGTGGTCTAAACCTGGATTACTCTGATATCTTCCCAACATTCCTACTGCAAATGCTATGTCAGGTCTTGTGCAAACCTGAGCATACATTAGGCTTCCAACAGCTGAAGCATATGGAATGTTGTGCATCTGTTCCCGTTCAAGTTCATTTTTAGGGCACTGGTTCAAAGCGAACTTGTCACCCTTCACTATAGGTGCAACACTTGGTGAACAATTTTTCATCCGAAATCTCTCCAAGACTTTATTGATATAAGTTTCTTGAGACAATCCCAAAATGCCTCGAGATCTTTCTCTATGGATCTTAATGCCAATGACATAAGATGCCTCACTCATATCTTTCATATCAAAATTTTTAGAGAGAAATTGTTTCACCTCATGTAGCAACCCTTTATCATTGGTTGCAAGTAGAATGTCATCCACATATAGGACCAAGAAACAAATTTTGCTCCCACTAACCTTCTGGTATATACATTGATCCATGATGTTCTCTTCAAAACCAAAGGAAGAGATCACATCATGAAATTTTAAATACCACTGACGTGAGGCTTGTTTCAATCCATATATGGATTTCTTAAGTTTGCAAACCAAATGCTCACCATCACTAGAGGAAAATCCTTCAGGTTGTTTCATGTAAACCTCTTCCTCTAGATCTCCATTAAGGAATGCGGTCTTCACATCCATTTGATGTAACTCAAAATCAAAATGAGCTACCAATGCCATAATTATTCGGAGAGAGTCTTTCTTGGATACAGGAGAAAATGTCTCCGTGTAGTCGATTCCTTCCCTCTGAGTGAATCCTTTGGCAACGAGTCTTGCTTTATATCTCTCAATGTTGCCTTGTGAGTCTTTCTTTATTTTGAAGATCCATCTACATCCAATGGCTTTTACACCATCAGGCAACTCAACAAGATCCCAGACTCGATTAGATGCCATAGATTCCATCTCTTCTTTCATGGCATTGAACCACAAGTTTGATTCCTTAGAACTCATGGCTTGTGAAAACGTTTCAGGATCATTTTCGGCTCCAATGTTATAGTCAGATTCATGTAGATACACAACATAATCACTAGGAATTGCTGATTTCTTTATTCTAGTTGATCTTCTTAATGTTGTGTCAATGACCTCTTGAGGAGTATCTTGCACAACTGATTGTTGATGAACAACACGATCTTCTAGATTACCATCAGCTTGTGAAATCTCAATGACTGGTTGTTGGGCACTTAATTGAGTTTGAGGAGTGCTATAAATAACAACCAATCCCTCACTTGAAGTGGAAGCTGGAATAACTGAATGATCTTTCTCAGAAGAAGCCAAATACTGAGATTGATCACTCCCACTGATCAAGTCATTCTCAAGAAATTTTGCATTTCTTGATTCCACAATCCTAGTGCTGTGAGATGGACAATAAAATCTATAACCCTTGGACTTCTCAGCATATCCAATAAAGTATCCACTGATAGTCCTTGGGTCTAGTTTCTTTTCTTGTGGATTATAGACTCTTACTTCAGATGGGCATCCCCAAACACGTATATGTTGCAGACTCGGTTTCCAACCTTTAAATAACTCAAATGGCGTTTTGGAAACAGCCTTGGTTGGAACCCGATTCAATATATACGCAGCAGTTTTAAGAGCTTCAGTCCACAAGGATTTAGGTAACTTAGAGCTGACAATCATGCTCCTTACCATGTCCAATAATGTCCGGTTTCTCCTTTCAGCTACACCGTTTTGGTCAGGAGACCCTGGCATGGTGTATTGTGCAACAATTCCATTTTCTTCAAGAAACCGAGCAAACGGACCAGGTGCTTGTCCATTCTCAGTGTATCTACCATAATATTCTCCACCTCTATCTGACCTCACGATTTTAATTTGCTTGCCGCATTGTTTCTCTACTTCTGCCTTAAATACCTTAAAGGCATCTAATGCTTCGTTCTTATTATGAAGTAGGTAGAGATACATATATCGTGAATAGTCATCAATAAATGAGATGAAGTATCTCTGACCATACGAATCCATATCTGGGCTACAGATATCCGTATGTATGATCTCCAGTATTTCCGAACTTCTCTTGGCATTTTTCTTGGACTTGTTGGTTTGCTTTCCCTTTATGCAGTCCACACAAGTGTCAAAATCAGTAAAATCAAGAGTATCAAGTACTCCATCTTTTACTAATCTTTTAATTCTCTCAATGGAGATATGACCTAATCTCCGATGCCACAAAATAGAGGAATTCTCATTTATAACACATCTTTTCATACCAGTTTGGGCGTGCATCACATTATAGGTGGTATTATTTTTCAGATTGATTTGGAAAAGATTGTCTGACAATGTACCATTCCCAATAAGCTTAGATTTATAAAATAAATCAACAGAGCTTTTATTAAAATTAAAGGAATATCCTGCTGGTACAAGCCTTGACACTGAAATCAAATTTCTAGAGAAACTTGGAATATAAAATGTCTTTTCCAAATCCAAAACAAAACCAGAATGTAAAATAAGTCTGCACGTTCCAATTGCTTCCACATGTGAACCCATCTTGTTTCCTGAATAGATGCTTTGTTCACTTCCCAATGGTTTCCTTTGATTTAGAAAACCCTGCAAGGTATTTGAAACATGGATTGTAGAACCAGAATCAATCCACCATGTGTTATGACATATAACCAAATTGGATTCATGACATACGAATGAGGTTAGAGTACCTTTCTTGTCAAGCCAAGCTTTGAATTTGAGACAATCTTTCTTTATATGTCCTTTCTTCTTGCAAAAGAAGCACTTGGACTCCTTCTTGTCTTCTGTATGGATGGATACTTTACCCTTTCCTTTGCGTTTGGCTTTGGGAGCTTTAGTCTTTCTCTGAGTGACTAAATGTGCACTTTCTCCCATTTCTAAAATCAGCCTCCCTTCCTCTTGAACACACATGGTCAGAAGTTCATTAATTGACCATTTGTCCTTATGTGTATTGTAAGATATTTTGAAGGGACTATATTGCTGTGGGAGTGAGCTCAAAATAAAGTGCACCAAGAAAGATTCTGACATCTCAACCTCTAGGGATTTCAACTGAGCCGCAATGTCCCTCATCTTCATGATGTGCTCACGCACACCTCCAACCGAAGTGAGCTTCATTGATGATAATTTTGTCATTAGGGTGCTAGCCATTGCCTTATCTGAAGACTCAAATTGTGCATCAATAGCCTTCAAAGTTCCTTGACATTTTTGCACTCAGGAATTGAACCACGTATACTAGCAGAAATTTTAGTACGTATGAACATCATACTGAGGCGATTGGACCGTTCCCATCGTTCATACGCAGCAATCTCAGCCTGAGTGCTAGTAGATGTAACTAAATGTGGTTCATCCTTCCTGATAGCATAGTCAATATCCATGCACCCTAATTGAAGAAGAATTCTCTCCTTCCATAATTTATAATTATCACCACTTAAATCGGGAATGTCACATTTCATATCAGAAATATTAACAGGCAAAATAGCTGCATAAAAAATAAATCATGTTCATGTAATTGAATTTGAGGCATATAACTTGATGTCATGTTTTACCAATGTAAACATGCAATAACATGAATCAATAACATACAATAACTACCTGTGGGCTAAGTTATTATACTCAAATAGACTCATTAGCTTAATGATGTGACTAACAAATTATATTCCTTTCTTAATTCCTGTGGGTAATTAAGAAAATAATTTGTTATCGCATCCTAATTAATTATATTAGTGCAACAAAAATTCCTGTGGGATAAGATTCATTACATTAATATAATTAGTCACAATTAATGTCATCTAACCTTATGTGATCTTTGCAACTTAATATATAATTTTGATTAATCAAAGATGCTGTGGCTACTCCTCAATTAATCAACATCATATTGATCACATGACATTATATGCATATAGATTAACCAATTTAGCATGATTATTAGGTAGTGATCTTAATCAACGTAACATTTCCAAATCAAGATCCGAGTTAGTCAAATTGGCCAGGCCAGTGAAAGAGAAGTGGGGGTCCCCCCGTTGCTTTCCTTAGGTCAGTCAACGGAACCAATTAAGTAACCACAATCTCTTTACCTTTCTAGACACCAACTGACCAATCAGACCTTGAAAGGATTTGCACTGTGATTTTTACACTACCACCAAATTCATGCATAGAATAAATCTAGTATGCAGAACAGAAGATAACATTTCAATATCTATTTAATGAATTTTAAAATTATCATCTTAAGAAAAAATTTTGTTAATTAAAACACGTCCGGCCGTAGCTCATTATTCCCTTGGGCCAGTCTATGCAAAACACCGTAGGCATAGAGACTCAGGAGGCGTATTTTAATACAAAAATTTAAACTCAAGAAACAAATGATAAAAATAAATCATGTTACATGATTTAATAAAACATTAAACAGATAATAAATGCATTTAAAATCCAACCAATCCATATTTTAAATCCCGTGAGAGAACGGAAAGACCATAAGCGAGAAAAACGAAAACCGAAAGTTTTCTCTCCCTTTTTAATATTTCACCGATGTGGTTATTGAAGCCACGTTTCCGCTGCATTTCTCTTCTTTAATGCTACGTTTCTTTTCTTTTTCTTTCTTTAATGCTATCTCTTTAATACCATAAAAAGAAATCCGGGAAACCTTTAATGCTAGAAAGAAATCTTTAATAGAAAAGAAAGAAGCCACGTTTTGTTTCCGCAAAATCGGAATCTGAAATAGGTTTAATGGTTTCTGTGATCAGAACTGATCGAAACCAACCTGAGATCCGAAAAACTAAAAACGGAAAACACGCGGCATTAATTGCTTGAAAAGAGAAACTTAATAGAAATCTTTGCAAAATAAGGCAGAGGTTTTAACCTCGCTCTGATACCAAATGTTAGACTTAATTTGCTTAAACATAATTACCTCCAGCCATTATTATTTAATGGTGGTAAGGAATCCGATCTTCCTGGTTTTCTTGGACTGCACGGGAGATCTTCCTTTCTTAACGATCTCGATTGATCTTCCCTCTTCCTCTCGATGGATCGGTCTTCTAATCAACGAGCTCTCGCATTCAGATGGTGTATGCCTTCATGATTGCTCTTGATCAGGGACTCAATTCCAATGCCTCCGCTTTTAGGTTTCTCTCTTGAGAACCTTAGGATCTCTCTCGAGAACCTTGTTCTGAAACTTTAGGATCTCTCTCGAGAGAACCGTGTTTTGAAACCTTAGAGAACCATGTTCTGAAACCTTAGGATGGGTCCCTATTTATACCCATTTCCTTCACCGCTTGCCCCATCAAGCGAGCGTTTAGGAATTAAGGGAAGGGGGCTGTTATCACTTTAATAGGAGATACGTTTAGTCAATAAAATTAGGACCATTATTAAGATGGGTTACTACAGTTGGGACATAATAATGACTCGGCTGACGAGGCACAGTCGGATAGCTCGATCAGGGGCGAGAGAGACGATATAGCTAGGTTGAGGCCGAGAAACGATATAGCTCGGCTGAGGCTGAGAGATGTGATATGCGTCTTAGGAATTCTTGACTCGATGAGGGGCTAAGACGCTTCTAAGTTGACTTATCTTTAGTGAATATTATTCAGCATATAAAAATTAAAATTAATTTTAATCTATGATTATTTATGCAATGATAATTTTACCCTCACAACAGTGATAATCTATCATTTTAATGCCACCGAATGCTTTATCATGAGAGAAGGGTGAATCGAAGAAATATTGATGACAAAACTGGGCAACAGAGGAAGAGGCAACTCAAGAAAATGCTTTATCGTGAAACGCGGGAAAAAGGAAAAGGAAAAAATAAAAAATAAAAAAATCGTTTGATGCGTGAAGGTTGCGTCGGATAAAATATTTTAGCATTCACGGGGAGCGAGATCCGTCCCATTCACATGGCCCCGATTTAAGAAGCCCACTCCCCTCGCTTTAATGCACTTCTCCGATCAATGGCCCGACCTATCCGCCTAGGCTGGAGTGCGCCGGTGTTTCGCCTGGGACTTCGGGCCCGAGATGGCGAAGCAATGAATGGGCCAGCTCATCCGTCGTCACAGAGCAAGCGACAAACGGATTGTTTTTAGAAAAAAAAAATTGTAAGAGATATTTATTGTCTTTAAATTTATAATTTCGCTATTTTTTTAAAAAAAAATTTCAACATGTTTGATGTAGTTTTTTGAAATTTTGATTGAATTATCTCCCGTCCTTTGCAATTTTTTATTTTAAAAATCTTGCTTTGTTGTCAATGCTTGCATAAATTTTCCATATCTTTTATATAAATTTTGGATAAGGCTTACAAAAATTTATAAAGGATAGAATTCAGCAGCGCATCTGACCTAACTAATTTATATAGTTAATCAATAATAATGAACAACTAATATTATAGCTATTTAGAAAGTTAATATGTTGACAACTTACGCTTATTATATATATTATATTATATTTATTATATTTACTCATAATTTCTACACCAATTCGATTCAAAATCTTTTGAACACGAAACAGTATTACACCTCTGTACCTTTGGCTTGATTGGCTGGTTCTCTTTTTCTGCCTTGTCATATCGGCATGATGAAAACTTACACGCAAGCTTTTAATATAATTTACTTAAATTTTAGAAAAAATTTACATATATTTATAAGAAAAAGTTTAAAGGTTAAATTATAAAATTAATCCCGTACTTAAAAGAGGTTATGTTACTTGATATTAAACTTTAAAAATTTATAAAATTAATTATAATTTTTTAATTTTTTATTATTTTAATTTTTATTATTAAATAAAAAAAGCATCATTTATTTTTATCTTATGTGACAGTATACATGGTAGCACATATGGCATCTAAATGATAAAAATAAATTTATAATTTATAATTAATTTATTAATTTATTTTTAATAATTTAAAAATATTAAAAATAAAAATAATATTTTTATCCTAATTTGTTTTAATCGTGAGTGCTTATGTATTCGTAGCGGCTCGCGTGGCATCCAAGTGATATAAAATAAATGAGGTCTTCTCTATTTAATGATAAAAATTAAGATAATATAAAATAGAAAGTTCAGGATTATTTTTATAACTTTTAAAAGTTTAAGGATCAAAGTGATACAAAGTATAAGTGTTAATTCTAATTTAGTCAAGTTCAAAAGTATTTGTTATATTCATAATATATGCAGATAGTATTATAATTTATTAAAGTAAAATAAATAAATAGAATATAAAGCTAATAATCTAACATACTGACCAACTTTCACAAAATTCGTTTAAGCTTTCTATTATGCTAATTATATTTTATAATCAACTATTTACAACTTTGTATAAATTCCGTAGAAAGCATGCGCCTCCAGAACTAAAATTTCAGATCGGTGAGCTGGTGTAGAAGCAACAGCGAGTATTTCATCCTAAAACAAATTGTACCACATCTATAAAATAAAAATATATAAAGTAACAAATTAAAAAGTGACAGATCTTTTATAAAATTTTATTTTGAAAAAGCTAGGCTGTATTTCTTCTTTTGCTTTCTTTTGAAAAACATTAATGATTTGATGCACGTCTAATAAGCTCAGGATGTTAGTTTATGATGGTTCCTTCAAGGTTGGGTCCCAAAATAAGAAATCCTAGCTTGGAGCAAACCAAGAATATAAGGTTTATTTGAAAGAAGAAAAGAGCAGGAATATATATATATATATATATATATATGTTAAGCTAGCAATTGTTGCTACAACAAAAGAAACACGTGAGGAGCATTTCATTTGCCATCTTCATAAGTCTCTTATATAAAGTGAACTTAAATCATCTCCACCTCTCAGGTTACTGATCGACTTAGTAAAAATATTTATCTTTGAAGATGAATATCTAAGATTCTTTAGAACAATGACCTTGGCTCAAATTTGTAGATTGAAATACCTCTTATTTATAGAAAATACACCCAACAAAAAATACCTCAATATTATTTTCATATTAATTAATATTCTAATATATATAATTATATAATATTATTATCATGATTATTATTATATATTATATTATTATAATATTATACATTATAATAATGTAATATAATAATTATGATAAATAATATTAAATAATAACATAGTATTATAGTAGTTGCAAAATATATCGAGTTGCTACATAATCTTATATTCCTATATCCATCCTTGAAGATTAGTATCCCATATTATCAAAGAATAGTAAACTTGAACTAAGATTTAGGAATCAAAATAACCTACATATATAGAAAGAGTGTGCACAATAAAGAACTTTAATATTAGGAAAAGACTTTGTACACCGCATTAAGTCGTACGTGGGCTGCACCGTCCCTTCTTATTAATCCACATGCTTACAATAATCATTAAAAAATATTAAAACAACCTTACGATATTCCGAGAAAAAAATTTGCGACACCCCAGTTTTAATCTTATGACATTGTAGTTATAAAATTAAAACACCCCTTTGGAAAGCAAAAAAAAAATTTACGATGCCCCAATTGTAAACTTACGATACCGTAATTATAAATTATGACATCCCTTCAAAAAATGTGTCTATATACAAATTTAAAAAAAAAAAAGCTGAACGGGTATTAATGCACGTCAAAATTTAAGATGGCACCCAGTTTAAACTTACGACATCGTGTTATAAAATTAAGACACCCATTAAGAAAGTCAAAAAAAAGTTACGACATCCCAATTGTAAATTTAAGACACCATAGTTATAAAATTAGACACCAACTCAGAAAACGTGTCTGTATACAAATTTCAAAAAAAAGCTGAACGGGTATTAATGCACGTCAGCTTTTTTTTTTAGAATTGTGTACAGACACGTTTTCTGAGTGAGTATAATTTATAACTATGATATCGTAACTTTACAACTGGGATGTCGTAATTTTTTTTGTTTCTGAACGGGTGTCTTAATTTTATAACTACGGTATTGTAAGTTTAAAACTAGAGTGTCATAATTTTTTTTTTCTTTCTGAACGGGTGTCTAATTTTATAACTACGGTATTGTAAGCTTAAAACTGGGGTGTTGTATTTTTTTTCCCTCGGAATGTCGTAAAGCTGTCTTAATATTTTTTAATGGGTGTCGTAAGCATGTGGACCAATAAGAATGGGCGGTGCAGCCCATGTAGGACTTGCTACATCTGATGCAGTGTATAAAGACTTTTCCTTAATATTATTTTCATGCTAATATAAAAAATTTAATATTATAAGATTATATTATATTAACAAATTAATATATTATACTAGGATATTATAATTATAATATTACAATATTATAATAATATAAAAATATTATAATATTATAATAAAAATATAAAATGATGATAGCAGTTACAAAATATATCAAAGATAATTTAAATATTATATCGTAAGCGTTGTTGGATTTCTATTATCAAATAAGTTAACTATAGATATCTTAAGATTTTAATCACTAGAACTAGAAATCAACCATGATAATCTTAAATTATCGAGATGATATCATCTTGGGATAAAGATTAGAGGTGATGTAAGATTGTTGCAATTATCTCATTTGGGTTGTCAAACGCCTCTTTTAGGAGGAGGATTGATCAGATTCCGTAATACCAAGCATTATTACTTTGTAAATAAGTAGGTGATTTGGACCTTTTGTGAACAAGTTGTGGGTTTTTACCTAGCTCATTGCTTCAAATCTATGACATTCAAAATGTGAAAAGATTTTAACATTCTTTCACATAAATTCTCAAGGGCTCCATGAAGCTAACCTTTATTAGCAAGATGATTAGAATGGAGCTTAGGTGTAGTTTTATACAAAGGAGTTATCAAGCTTGAATCTATCCCTGCCCCCAAATTTTTAAACCACTTTAGTTGTCACCTCAGCTTCATATGATAAAAAAGTAGAAGAGATAATCACAAATCAGATGGCCTGCATATATAGAACCGTACCTAAATTTCATCCAAATGATTATTTGAATGATTACTAGGGATGTTGTCTTCTTTAAAAATCAATAGGCCACTCTTGTAGTTCTTCAATATCAAGATCGCTGGCTCGGTTCTGTCCTCTCTTCCCTTATCTTATGTTGAATGCTGCTATTCCTATTACCTGCCTGAAGAGGATTGAAAAATGCTTTCGTGACTTTCTGTGGGCTTCTATGCAAGGAGGTCACGGGATGCATCTTTTATCTTGGGATATGGTCTGTATGCCTATCCAAGAGGGTGGTCTTGGTATTCAGTCTCTTATTACTCGTCGAGAGGCCCTTCTTGCTAGACATGCTTCGAGATTCCTTCTGGAGCCGCATTGCCTCTGGAGTTTGCTGATGCGATCGAGGTATGGTGATTGGTCGTCTGACTCGTCTATTTCGCCGCCTCGTGGTTGTTCCTCCTTCTGGAAGGCGGTTTGTCATTATGGTCAGACTATTTTGGAGCATACTTCGTGGATGATTGGAGATGGCTCATCGATTGATGTTGTCCAGGATTCATGGATTGCTGAGCTTCCTCTTTCTAGGTGGCCATCCTTCATCAGCATTGATGTCCCATCTAACTTAAGGGTTAAGGATTTGATCTCTCTGATCCCCCAGCTTGGCATATCCCTTGGTGACCAGTTTCTTTGGATTGGATCTCTCTCGTCGGATTGTCTCTTATCTCTGAACACTCTTCAGACACCAGGATCTGGCAGAGAACCTGTCTTTCTAAGGCCCCCTCTAGGGATCTGGTCAACTTGTTTAGGCCTCAGTCCCAGCGTTCGGTTAATGCAGCTTGGATTTGGAAGCTTCCTATTATCCCCAGGGTTCAACTGTTCATTTGGAAGCTCATGTGGGACTGTCTCCCTACTTGTGGTCTTCTTTCGCGTAGGGGCTTATCTATTCAGCCGACCTGTCCTTTATGCTTTCTGAAGGAGGAATCTTCTGATCATGCTATCTTTGGCTGCCCCAGAGCTAGACAGGTCTGGATCATGATAGGTTACACTAGTAGCCAGGATGACTTGGGCTCTCATCATTCTTCCTTTCTCTCTGATCTCCGGCAGTGCTCCATTCAGAAGAAAGGTTTGTGGGCTACTACGGCGTACCAGATCTGGCTATCCAGGAATCTGTTCATCTTTACTGGAGAAAATCTTTCCACTCATAGCATTGTGAGGAAGATTAGACTCTTGATGGCGGACTATGCCCGTGTTGGCTTTGACACCTTTGGCCTCTGGGGTTCCCCTGCTGCTTCGGCAGCGAACCCGCAAACGATTTTCATTTCTTGGGAACCCCCTCCTCCAGGGGTGGTCAAACTCAACTTTGACGGGAGTGTCCGTGGTAGAGCTGCTGGATCTGGCTTTGTTATCCGTGGTACTCATGGTGGTTTATTGGCAGCTGGAGGATTTGGCTCTCTTGACTCCTCTGTCCCATGTCTGAGCTTCATGCAGCCTGGGTGGGTATTTCATTTGTTGTTCGTACTCTTCATGCTCAGAGGCTCTTCATCGAGGGTGATTCCATGACGGTCATCTCTTGGCTGAAGAAGGTGATTTGCCCTTCTGGTCATACCAATCCGATCCTTAGGGATATTTGGTCTATGCTGCGGGATGTGGATAGTGTCCAGATCCGCCATATCTTCCGGGAGGCCAATGCGGCGGCGGACTGGGTTGCATCCTTTGTGGCCCAGCATGCCGGGTCGTGGACGTGGAGTGTTGATGATCCCTGCCCTATTCCTTTGAAGCAAATTTTGTACTTGGATCTTTCTGGGCTGACTCGCACTAGATGAGTGTGATCGCCCGCTTGTACCAAAAAAAAAAAAAAAAATCAAGATCGCTATATGCTTATATGTGCTAAAATTACCCAACTTGAAATCTGTTAGGCTTCAAGGAGAAAGGGGATTGTGGTCATCAGAAAAGCTAGCTAGCTAGAAGGCATATTTTAAGATCCTTTAATGATCACACACACACACACACACACACATAATTTAGAATACCAAATAATAACATAAAATTCATTAGTATACCTATTTTTATTGTTATGGAAAAGCGTTAAAAAATAAAGAAGCACTTATCAGGAATGGTAGGACTAGACTTTTCTCTTTCTACTCTTCCAATAGACAATATTCTTAATGAAGAAAACTAATCGCAGATATGATAAGAGGAGATGGCCTATCCTATATATATAGTGAAATCCTAACAAGCTCTTCCATTAAAAATCACCATTAGGTTTCAAGCCTGCATAAACTGTCAATCACATCATCCAATGGAAAGTGCATATAAACCCAAACCATATGAATTGCATGCATCAATAGTGGGCTCATCCCACATATATTTAGTTAATTATGTAAATTCAAAATTATTAACAATTAATGATAGCTCATATATAAAAAATTTTCAACTTTCATAGCTTGTTTAAATATCAATCATCTATTCAATGCATAATAGATGGGGAAATAAATACACACCCATATGGATCCTTATATGCTTTCCTTTTAAGTCATCTTTAAAAAGCTGAGGATACAATCTTCAATGCAATCATAAAAAACAACCCACACTATAGTGTCACCTAGTTCATATGAATAATGAGCTCTAATACCATCTTTAATAAGAGGTAGGATTGCACCCAAATAGGCTCATCAGAGATTATCATTTAGATTTATTTATCCCATGTAAATACCCAAAATCCCTGCTGTACAATTAATTATAGGAGCAAAGTCACATTTGCACGAGGCCGTCTCACATTTGTTCTTGGGAGAGGTCTTAGATACCCATGAAGTATCAAGGAATCCAAATGACTACTTTTTGCTAGCTGTGTTTGATTAAGTTCCTTAATTGTAACCTAGTAAACACTTACAGGTTAAGTTAAATACATGTGCAGAGGTTAAGTTAAAATCGATGGATGCCTATGGCGAAACTGTCTCAAAGAAACTCGTATCAAAACAGGCTTTATTAGCCAATGATCATGTAGAACTTTCGATAATCGTTTGTTGCACAGTACGTATATGCTCTCTTGAACGTAGTTGATGCTTCAAAGGATGAGGTAGTTCTAGGAATGGTAGCAATAATAAATCAACAATTGCCTTTGCTTAAGTTTAGCTTCCTCTATTGAAAAAATGAAAAAAAAAAAAAAAAAAAGCTTCTTTGCTATCTTTCAACCCCATTTTTTTGAGAAAAACTTAAGGTTCTTGACTGTTCGTCTCACGGGTTTCTTCAAACAAAATTATGATGTTTGTCTTTTAAAATAGGTTTATGAAAAACAGAGAGTCACATTCTTCATAAACTTTATTTTTTAGATTTTGTGACCTTTTAAATTTTACCAAGCTAGTTTAACAAAATCATCCAGACAAATGTTTTCATAAAACTCATTCATTTTAGATTTTATATCAACTTTTTTAAGTCAAACTAGATAGCTTGTGTATAACAATACATGAAAAACTAAGGGTCCATTGGGCTCTTTAGAGGATAAGAAAGGAAAGGGGTAAAGAGAGGGGAGAGAAGAGAAGAAGAAAGGGTGAGAAAGAGTTATTACCATTCTCTTATCTGGAAAGAAGAAAAGAGGGAAAGAAGGTAATATAGGGCTCATTCTTCTCTCTCTTTATCCTTTAGAGTTCATTTGGATCTTTAGCAGAAAAAAAAAAGGAAAACAAATGAAAGAGAAATAGAGAAAAAGGGAAGAAGGAAAATGAAAAATTGTTAATTCAAAAGAAGGAAAGGAATAAAAAAAAGATAAAATTTATAAAATATTTTTTCTTTTTTATCCTAAAATTTAAAAAAAATTAGTCTTTGAAAGAAAAATAAGGGAATGAGTAGCTTTCATTCTTCTCTTTTTTTAGTTGATAAAATAATGATTCGATCCTTTTCCTTGCCTTTCTTCATCCAAACAGTCCCTCGTTAGAAGATGAAAAAATTTAGCCTTTAAATTAAAAAAAATGAAATGAGGAATCTATTTTTCTTTTCTTTTTTTTTTCTTCCTTCCAAAGTTTTTCTTTCTCGTCCTTTCATGTTCAAACGTGCCGTTAATGACGACGCAAGCTCCGGAGGGAAACATTTTGCGCAAATTATGATGAGGTTGAACAATTTAATGAACTCACTCTTTCAAAAGACGGGTCGCTTATTATCAATACAACTACTTCGCCCCCCCAAATTAAAATAACCTTGAGGTACTTGCCTGATGGCAGTATTACATCGCAATACTTTTATAACTCATCTTTTGGGAAAGAACAAGGGGCAAAGGTTGTCTGGCTTCCAACTCCAAAATCAGAATGAGAAGTCATCCTGACAGCAATCCAATCAGCCGCTGAGTTAACTTCCCGATAGATGTGCCTAATCTTGGCGCAAAAAATACCCTGGAGTGTAGAATGAATGTCGCTAATCAAGGGGATAGTAGGCAAAGGGGCGCTAGAATCCTGCCTAATCCAGCGGATAACAGTAATAGAATCCCCTTCAATAATAATGATGCGAGCTCCCAGACTACGAATAGCATAACAGATACCAGCCCAAGCAGCACAGCTCAGCAAGGGGCACCGTGGAGTCAAGAAGACCGAATCCACCAGCCGCCAGCATCTCACCATCAGGCCCATGAATCACAAAAGTGGAGCCTGCACATCTACCACGAACACTACCATCAAAGTTGATTTTAACAAACCCTGGAGATGGAGGCTCCTAAGAAATGAAGACCGTGCATCGGTGCACTGCCGAAGCAGCAAGGGAGTCTCAGTGGCCAGGGGTAGCAGAAACACGAACTCTTTGATGGAATGTATACTCAGCAGCTAAAGAGAAGGCAGCCCTAACAACCCTACAAGGATGAATAGTCTCATCAATGAACACGAGCCGATTCCAAGATAACCAAATCTGATAAGCAGTGTAAGCCCTCCTCGAAACCAGCAGATGGAATCCTCTACCCATATCCTCCCTAATCATACTCAGAAAGTAACTACACAGAGAGTCGGACCCCTGATCCCAAGGACCATCACCTGAAAGCTGCCAAATCTGTCTCGCTTTAGAGCAAGTGAAGATAGCATGATCAACCGTCTCGTCCCCAATACCACATAATGGGCAAGTAGGCAGAATGCTCATATCTCTTCCGGAGAGCAGAGAAACAAGTAGGAAGTGCGTTCCATGCAAGTTTCCAAATAAAAAGCTGCACCCTATGATGAATAGGGAGACCCCAGATCCACTTCAAATCAATCGAATGCTGAGGCCGAGGGCTGTAAATCTCAACAAGATCCCTAATATGAGCATGAGAAAGACAGGATCTCCTCCAAACCCTAATATCAGGGATGGGAACCGGAGTAAGAGGAATAGCAAGAATGTGATGGTGAAGCTCAACTCCAAAGAAGCTAGAGACCATAGAAGAAGACCAAGCAGAGTGATTCGGGCTGAATAAGTCAATCACCCTCATGCCATGAGGGATGTCAGAACTCACAAAAGTCGGCCAACGGGACAGTGGAAGATCAGCAATCCAAGTGTCATGAACAATATCAACAGAAGCATTGTCACCTAGAGACCAAGAAATGCTGTCCAGTATAACCGGAGCATGCCAGCAAACCTCTTTCCAGAAAAAAGAGTGCTCAAGAGAGAGCTGAGGAAGAGAGGAAGAATTCTAGTCTCCATATTTGACCCGCATAAAGGAGCTCTACAAACAGTACAGATCAAGCAAGAACCGCATAGCATGCCTAGCAATCAGAGCCTCCCTCCTAACGATAAGCGACTGGATCCCGAGCCCACCCTCAGTAATCGACATAGAAATAATATCCCAAGCCAAGAGGTGAATACCATACCCATCCTGCATCGAAGCCCAGAGAAAATCCCGAAACTGTCTCTCAATCTTCCTCAAGCAAGACAAAGGAACGGCAGCATTGGCTAGCAGATAGAGAGGAAGGGAAGATAGCACCGAGCGTAACAGAGTAAGCCTCGTCATCATAGAGAGCCCAGTGACCTGCCACCCATCCAATCTGTCACGGACCCGGCTAACTAAGTTACTGAAATCAGAGGTACGAGGTCGCCTCCCCGTAATAGGTATTCCAAGATAGGATAGCTGATCAGCCTGATTTGGAATACCCATAATCTGTGAGATAGTCCCTCTAACTGTAGGATTCGTTCTTGGGCTGAAGTAAATCAAAGATTTAGAAATATTGACTTTCTGCCCTGAAGCACTACAATAAGACTACAAAATAGTCACAAAAGTGATAGCATTGCGAACAGTGGCCCTTCCCAGAAGAATGCAATCATCAGCAAACATAAGGTGGGAAAGGGAGGGCCCTTGGGGACCAGCAGTATAAGGGGCCAAAGAATAGCTATCCTGAGCCTGTGATAGCGCCCGAGACAACGAATCAACTGAGAGAATAAACAGGAAAGGCGAAAGAGGGCAACCCTATCTCAACCCAACCTCCAAGTGAAAATAATCAGTCTGACCACCATTAATAAGGAGAGAGAAGGAGGGTCGGTGAACACAGGCCATAACCCAGTCAATAAAAAGCTCCGTAAACCCAAACTCAAAAAGTGTGTGGCGCAGAAAAGTCCAGCTCAATCTATCATAAGCTCTTTCTATATCAAGCTTAACAGCCATAAGACTCTGACAGCTAGGAGCTCGCTAAAGGTCGTGCATGAATTCTTGAGCAAGCAGAGCATTATCAGTGATACTGTGCCCCCTGAGGAAAGCCCCTGCTCTGGAGAGATGAGGCGAGGCATCACAGAACACATACGGGATACCAAGATACGTGCACATACTTTATATAAAGTAGTGCAGAGACTGATAGGCCGAAAATGCTGAGGAGAGGAAGCATCAGGGTGTTTAGGCACCAGGGTGATAAGAGTCCGATTCTAATCAGCTGGAATAGCTTTAGACTGAAAGACAAGCTGAATAGCTTGCACCACATCCTGTCCAACAATATCCCAATAGTGGTGAAAGAAAAAAGCTGGGAGCCCATTAGGCCCAGGTGCTTTATCAATACCAAGATCCCATAAAACCCACCGAATATCATCCTCAGTAATCGGACGGATGAGAAGAGCATTCTCCACATCGGAGACCCTGGAGGAAGGAGAGACCGGGAAAACAGGGTACCCCTTACCAGAATGCTCAAACCATCTAGACTGAAAGAAATGGAATATCTGATCGTTGATCATCTGGAGATCCTCCTGAGGGTTGCCCTCCTTGTCAATAAGCCGTCTAATACGGTTCACAGCACGGCGTTTTAAAGTGACCTCGTGAAAGAATCTAGTGTTGCAGTCCCTTTCCTGAATCCACTGAATGCGGGACCTCTGCCTCCAGAATGTCTCCTGCTACAATAAAAGAGAATGATGAAGAGCCAAACTGGTTCTAAGGGTCAAAAGATCAGAATCAGGAAGGTATCATTCCTGATCCTCCTTGGACTGCAGAGAAGAAATAATAGACTCAGTCTGCACAACCTGTCGAACAATGTCCCCCACCTCCCTTCTACTCCATCTACATAGTCTGCGTCTAGCAAGAACCAGACGTCTTGAAAGTCTGTAGGTGGCACTCTCTCTGATAGGCAATCGCCAAACCTGTGAGATGACAGATCTAGCAGAAGAATAGAAAGTCCAGAATTTCTTGAATCGGAAAAGCCTACTCTGCTGGAGAGACACATCAGTAGAGATAAGAATAGGACAATGATCCGAAGCAATTCTGGACAGATGAGTAACAATAGCTAAGGGAAAAAGCTGAAGCCAATAAGAATTGGCCAAGGCCCTATCCAGTCTTTCCCACACCCTAGCTGAACCCTGATGATTGTTACACCAAGTAAACTGAGACCCAGAGATTCCCAAATCCAAAAGACCAGCTGAAGCAATGAAGCTCCTGAACTCAGCTCTTTCGAGTGAACCAACCGCCTGCCTGCCACCTCTTTTCTCATTGGCCCTGACAATGTAGTTGAAATCACCCGCAATGAGAGAGGGAAAACCCTGGGATAGTAAAGAATGAATCTCAGCCCATAGCACTCGGTGCACCCTAAAATCAGTGCTAGCATAAACACCCGATAGAAGCTAGGGACCATGAGATCCATCAGAAATGACTAGAGCAACTTGCTGACCACAGTAGTGAAAGGCATCCACTTTGATATTATCAGCTCTCCACAGAACCATAATACCGCCAGAGAGACCAACAGAGTCAATAGCATAGGAAGCCCAAGATCTGGAGACCATACGTCGGAAACGAACAAGACTGGTCCTCGACAACCAAGTTTTTAGAAGAACACAAATATCAAAACCATGAAGCTGCAAAAGCCTCCCAAACACGGAGCGAAACGATGGTTTCTAGGCTCCGCGCACATTCCAGACAAGAATCTTCATTCCAAAGCATGAATGGGGGGGACCCCAGCCCTATCCCCCATCAACTCATCAACAAGATGGTCATCAGCTGGAAGAGAACCCACAGCATGTTCCTTACCCCTACAATCCTCTGAATGGGGCAAATCCATGGATACGACCTCCTCGTCTCGGAGAATGGAATCCTTCGAGCGGGATGACTCCATGGCTTCAACCTCCTTGCCCCGAAGAATGGCCTTCTTAAGCAGAAGGACTACCGAATCATGACTAACATCCTCCATTGAGCTGGCAAGGAGAGCCCTGAAGCAGACCGTAGACCTGACCCTTCCTTGCGACGAGACTTCTTCTTCCCTAGCCCCGTTAGGTCTAGAGACCCCCAGGAAGAGTCAACCGATGCTAGAAAAGTGAATGACCCCTGCGAACTAGCTTTCCCCCCAACATAGGTTTTCCCTTTTCCTTTAGTGGTCCTAGAGACCACTCGCTGCGACACAAGCTCCGCAGGCCGGGTCCTCTTGGAAGGGCCAGAATAGCCACCCTCCCGGGACTTAGGCCGCGCAGTCGAGCTATCAGACCCCAAGCATGCAAAAGGATTAGAGACATTGTCCCCTTCAGTCACTGTCAACAAAGCAGGCTGAAACTGTGCTACAGTGCTAACCGGCACAAGCAACCCTTCAAACACTGCCTCATTGCTTTCCTCAGCTCGACTGCCTGGGTCTTCGCTGCCTAGGTCTTCAACACCCATCAATGGAAGACTCGATGCAAGCTTCTCCCCATGGAACTTCACACCTTGGGTCTTCATCTCCACCGAAGGAGAGAACGAGGCAATCCCCCTACTCGGCTGCTGGCGAGCCAGTTTTTAGGAACTTGCCAACCTTCGGCCAAAACAGGGGACGACCTAGGAGTACTAAGCTGCTCACCCAACGGAAGGTCATGGGATGATTTCAGCACCTGATAGCAGCCATCCAGGGCCCAAATCCAAGACCGGAAGATGAAGAAGAAGAATCCGGCACAGCCTGGCAGGATCCAGAGAGATGCACTGTTCCACAATCAACACGGATTCCTTCAAGATTTTCATATGAAAACTGTTGCCAAAATGGAGCTCTGTTGCCATGGATCCGAGCTCCTGGCCGGAGAGGTTTACTCAGATCTACCCGGACACAGGCCCAAGCAAAGCTTCCACGCTTCCTTGCCTTGGTTGATTCATGAGAATAGAGGAATTGCTCGGCCACAGCAAGGATGGAAGACATAATTCATCATTCCAGAACTCAATTGGGAGCTGGAGCAACCGTATCCAGAGCAGAGCAAGATGGATAGAGCTTCCACAGGAACGAATTCCGGAAGCCACCCTGCAGTGATGATCGGTTGTCCATTGACAACCCAGGGTCTTCCCAAAGCAAGAGCCTTGGCTCGGATGTCAGAGAAATGAAGATGTAATGCTTATTCGCCAGAGCCAGAGCTTCAATATCACCTGGCAACCCCGCTCGGTTGAACTCTCGAACCATGATTTCCGATGGAATCCATCGAGAGAGGCAGCAAGCGAGAATAGTATGACTCCCCCATCTATCTTCTTCAACCTCCAGAGAATGCACCGGTACTTGAACACTGTCCGGAAACCTTCGTTCCAACTCAGTCACCACCATCGAAGAAGGCGATGGTGCAACTCATTCAAACCCACTTCTATGGGCACGATGCCACGCCGTGCTAAATGTTCCTGCCCCAACGGACTCGCCAGAGCTGCATAGCTGGAGCCACCATCATCTGAAGAAGACAATCGGAGACAATCAATCAGAGCATAGATAATCGAAGAAGATAAAGATGAAGCCTGAATCTTAAAGCAGAATCACACATCTTCTAACCTCAGAAGTGGTGAGACTCTCTCAAATAACTCATCTTTAACCCATATATTCATTTTGGCGTTAATTTGGACGATTATCTTCATGCCATGCCATCCAAATTTATATTTCTAAATAAACATTAAAGAATGCACCGAGCCACGTTGCCTGGCATTATTCTTTTCACCAATAAAAAGGTAAATTTCAGTGAATGATAAAAGCTATAACCAGCAGTGAAAATTAGCCTTTTCAATCGTAGTCATTGGCCTTGCTGTAGTCAGTAGTACTGACCTAGTAGTCATTGGCTTTTAATTAGAGTCACGTGGAGCGCTCGTGACAAAGCGCGTCCGTCCGGCCGGGTCCGCTCCGTTCCCCCCCCCCCCCCCCCTTCTACCTTCTTTTCGCATCCTGGTCGCCGTCGCAGCACTGGAAGACCGAACGAGATCGGAGGAGGAAGGCAGCGAGCTCCGCGCGGGACAGGAACTGGGCTTGGGTGCGACATCGGTGGACGGGGACGGTGACGGGATATGTCGAGGGCGCGTCTCCCACTCGTCTTGTATCTGGCTTGCTTCGCCTCCCTCTGCTGGATCGCCCGTCTTGTTGGGGCTCAAGGCTGTGAGTTCCTCCTTCTCTCATCATATCCCTTCTCCATTTCAATTATATTCTTGTCCACCTCTCTTTGCCATCTGGTTGGTTGGTCTGACCCAACTGTGTTGAATGTGTTTCTGGATAACTTGAAGGAGGAAAGGTTTAATTGCTTTTTTGTTTTTTTTGTTTTGAATAACGACTCATCAGTGATGCTAGAGACTATGTATCCCCGTGATCTAATAGCAGAACGACTTCCTGTCGGAAAAGTAGAACGAGAAGTAAGAGGGAAACAACTGAAGAGAAAACTAGGGATTGGTAAAACTGAAACTAAGGGGATCTGCTTTTTTTGGTGACTTCGATGAAATGTTTATTTGTTTACTTGTTATTAACGTTCTGATAGCTTTAGGAATCCTGCTCAATCCGAAGGAAATTGTGGAGGTTGCCAGGACCATGGACACTCCAATTTAATAGAAAAAATAAATAAGGATGGAATAATAGAAGTGAGCGAGCATGCTTGATTTAGGTAATTCGGTGAAACGCTGCGTACATCTCACTATGAGAGAACAGCCAGTGCAAGAATATAGCAGTTATGTTTTTATCCCAAAACTCAATCACAAGATTTCTTGTACACCCTCTCTCAAAGAATAGTCTGTCACTCTCACTCTTGCTTGCTCACCAAGTCGATTGCTTACTTCTGAAGTTTATAACTTGGTCAGGCTATCAAGATTATGAGCCACACACACTATAGATTCCATAGTTTGTTTGTTTTAGATTCCCTAAGCTTTGCTAATCATTAGCTGTTTGCATGTGGCTCTTATTTAGACATTCACTCATCAGACTATTTAGTAATCTTGGATGCTGTTAATGGGGCTTTTAGTTGCTGAGCTAGGTAGCAATATTGACATGCAGCAGGCGTAGGGTGTATCATTACAGGCAGGCAGATAGGCAATTGTTGTCATGGTTATCTTCAATGGATTTGTGGTAAAAGAACAAGGGATTGATTTATTCCAAGATCATCTTATAGCAAGTTTGATGTCTAGATGTAGCTCCTGAATGTAGGTAGTTTTTTTTCCCCCTCTTTTCTTGTTCCATTGCTATGGAGGATGACAATCCTAGGTGCTGGTAAAACAAAGAGTGCTGTTGACACAGCCATCTGAAATGCTTCAAGTGGTGCCCTCTGATTGTAAATCATCCTTGGACTACAACAAGATCCTTCATTCTTCCAATAATTAATTAACATGTTATCCTTGTCTACCGAGTCAAAATGTAAGTCTTGATCAGGCCAACCATGGACAGAGATTTACCAAATCAAGTACTTCTAGTATTGGAAGATCTAAGTTCTTATGTCTTACTTGAGAGGTGAATTCTGAGAAGAACATTCATTTTGCTTGCTTTACAAGTCATAGGTCAACATTACCATCAGGAGTGGAGGTTCCTACCGCCTTTACTTGTTTTTAGATGTACTAAAATGAGAATGATGTTACTCTTTGTGCTATTGACCGGTGTACATATACTTGCCTATTGCATTGCTGCAAAGCTAACTGATGAACAGATCTTGTTGGAAATATATTCTTCATGTTCAACATCACTTTTATTAAACTGTCAAGGATGCCCATACTTGATTGTTGAAAATATTGAGCTATAAATTATATAGCACATTTCCATATCTTTCAAATTGATACCGTATATTTTCAAGAACTCATCCACTTTTCATCAATAGATATCAATCAACACATAGAAGTCAAGATTACATTAGAGATATTCAGACAGGATTTTTTTAGCATAATTATAAATCATTAAGAATTGGCAATAAGGCTATTATGACACTTATGAAGAAGTTAATTACTGCAGGAACAATTGACATGTACTAGAACACATTTTGTTTAGAATAAGAAAAAACATTCTTTAAGTTTTACTTTTTTCTCTTTTTTGAAATAATGATAGTGATCTTTTTGAAATTAATAATAGTGAATCTGGTAAACTAAGATATGCATGGAGGTCTGACCCTCCGGTATGTATATCTTCTTCTTGGGAATGGGTTGGATTTCAGCTGTGTAACCTAAAACAGGTTACTGTTTGACGCATGTTAGCTTTCAAAGATCTTGTGGGTTGAATTCAAAAGGAAGATCTTTAACAATTATTCTTTTGAATTTCATGATAACTAAGTCACTTAAAATCTTGAATGGACTCAAAGAAGGAGAGATAAGAAAAATCAAATGCCAAATGTAAACAACCTTCCTCTTTTCTCATTGAAGGACATGAAAACACTAAGATAGTCTCCTTTGTTTATTCAACGATATGTTAACGTTCACCATGTAAAGACTACAATAAGTTGAACTTTGAGCCATAGACAAAAGACTCCTGATATAAGGTTGTTTATGTACTCAAGTTATTGGAAATGTAGTAAAAAATGGAAGAAAGATGAGAAAGTGTGCTAGATTTCAAAAAAGTAAGAGATAGAATAGTAATATGTGACAACCCCAGAATAGGGCATCTCTTCGGTAAATTCTGGACATGCATGATTTTGCACATTTTTTCCCACCTTTCTTACAAGGTAGGGGAGATCTCTGCATATTCTGCTGTTCTTCTCAATTATTTTTTTTAAAATTTTTTCTTACCTAACAATGTGGCTGAACTTAGAAGAAGAATGCATTGTATTATGACATAATATAAGTTCATGAAGATAATAGAAGTTTATACATAATATGAGTTTGGTTCATGCATATATCAGCAATCCTTTTATCCTGTTGTCCTGTTGATTGTCATACAGGTGATTTTAACTCCATCTATATATAAAGTTTTATATATAGCTAGTCTCAAGCTCGAATAAAGGACGAATATTGCAATAGATTGATAGCGAGTGTAGAACTATAGTTACACCTTATGAAAATGAATCCGATAGCAAAAATCATTTGAATGTTCCCTACTTGTGATGTGTTACATCAAATCACGCATAGTGAAAATATTGTAAGGATAGCTTGGGTAGTCTCCAAAGAGATGCATTGCGTCAATATTCGGGTGTGGTAGAAAGTAAGGAAGGATTTTCACACTTTTATTGACAAATGTGAGTAAAGTAGTTAATTCAAAAAAAATAAAATACATTTAGCAACTTAAAATATCCGGTAATTAACAAAAAAAAATAATGAAACAAATAAATATAATGGCTAAAGAAAGAATTAACATAGCTTTCCTATAAGAGACTAAGTAGATAGGTGAAAAAGCAAAAGAGATTGATAGTTATAAAATTTGGTATATAAGTGAAGAGAATAAAAATGGAGTAGGGATTATTGTATATAAGAGCTTAAAAGTTGAGGCCGTACATATTAAGAGAATAAAAATAAAATAATTTTGATTAAATTGGTATTAGAAGATGAGTCAATTAATATTTTAGTGCTTATGCTCCTTAAAAGGTTTAGATAATGTCACGAAGCCAAACTTTTGGGAGGACATGGATGAAGTAATCCAAGAGATTTCTAATAGAGAAAAAATATTTATTGAAGAGATTTTTATGGACATGTGAGGAAATATAGTATAAGTTTTAAAAGACTATATGAAGGTCATGGTTTCAGAGAGAGAGAGAGAAATGAAGAATAAGATATCATTTTAGAGTTTGCAATGGCATATGATTTAGTATTAGTCAACACATATTTTAAAAAAACTTTATTTAATAACTTTTAAAAGTGAATATAATGCTAATCAATTAGATTTCGTCCATACTAGAAAGATTAATGTAGTTTTTTTTTTTGTAAAAATTGTAAGATTATACTAAGTAAGAGATTAATTACGTAACATAAATTAACGATTATGGATGTATTTATTCGGAAATGAGGACAAAAGGAGTAGAATTCGAACTAGTATTTTTTAAAAAGGGAGAGGGGCTGAGTTCGTGAAAGATGGCCTGACAGTGAAGGCTATTGCTTTGGCAATTGCTACAGTGCTTTGTTAGGCAACTGCGACAGTGCTTTGTTAGGCATTTGCTACAGTGCTTCGGGAGGCGATTGCTACAGTGATGGCTGAAAAAACAGGGGAACTCTGAGACAGAGGGACCTTCTCCAGCAACGGTAGAGGAGCTTGCGCGGCGATTTCCTGAAGTCGTCGAGCTGCCGGATGTTGAAACTCAGAATGCAACCGAAGAGTGGCTAGTGACAAGCCTTACTGTTCGGTCATTGGGGCGGAGGGTCCCAATTGAAGTTGTTGTCAGGGAAATCCAGAGACGGGGGGGGGGGGGGGGGGGAACTGAAGAATAAAGTCTCTGGTTATGATTTGGAGGAAGGCTTCATCCTCCGTTTCGCAGAGGCAGAGGACCGAGCTCGTGTTGCGGGTTTGCCGTGGACTATCAACGGCCAAGCCTTGGCCATTGAACCGTAGAGGCCACGGTTTGTTCCATCATCAGTGGTGATCCAAACCGCAGTTGTCTTGCTTCGTCTCCCTTTGCTGCCGGTGGAGCTTTGGGGTAGGGAAGTTCTACGTCGCATCACCAGCTAGGCAGGGGATCTTGTCGCCTTGGATGATTGCACAGTCCAACGCCGGCGACTTGGTTTTGCCCAAGCAGCTGTCCGTATCAGTTTGGCACAGCCGCTGCGTCCGGGTGTGCTGGTGGCCGGCCTTGGGGGAAACAAATGGCAGAGGTTTGTGTATGAAAATCTCACTATCGTCTACCTCAAGTGTGGTATGTTCCACCAGCCAGTGTCCACTTTGCGGCCGCCAGCAACGGGGTACCGATGAAGCTTCAACCAGAAAATGTTGGCAGCCAGTCTGTGCTGGGGGGAGGAGGCCTCGGGCAGGAGTCACCTCGGTCCGTGGCTCCTAGCTGTTCGACAGTGGCTGCCACCATCTCTACCGGGGAAGAGGGAGGCTGCCATGGTGCGGGAGAAGGGTAAGAAGGTGATGTCTGAGGCTGGTGATCCTGTGCCGCAACCTCCTACCAGTGAGGCGTGGTTTAAACTGGCGAAGATTGCCCGTCGTCGGTCCCTGCTCCGTTCGTCATCTTCATCGCAGGTACATTATGGGTGATTTCAATGGGTCATGGGTCGTGCCGGGCCCGAATTTTTTTTTACCATGCTATGCCTAGCACAGTCCGTTTGTTACTGGGCCGTGTCAGGCATGCCACGGCAATTGGAGCGGCATGATGGGCCTGGGCCGTGCCGTGCCAGACACGGCCCAATGCCCACCTCTAATTGTTGGCCCTTATGAGAAGATGGGAGGCAGACAATTTGTGGACAACATTGATTCTAGAGAATTCAAGGAGTTTATAGCCGAGACTGGCCTAATTGACCTTGGCTTCACAGGCTCCCGATCCACCTGGTTTAATAATAGGTTTGGGGCTTCCCATGTTTGGGAGAGGATTGATTGGGCCCTTGGATCGGCAAATTGAATGCAGCAATTTTTTGGATTCCAGGTCCACCTTTCGAGGATTGCATCTGATCATTATTCGCTCCTCATCTCCACTGATAGCATGAGTCTATCGAGATCTCTTTTTCGTTTGAGAAGTTGTGGACCTTCTATCCTAGATCCTGGAATCTGATTAGAGAGATTTGGAGTCTACCTATTCGTGGGGATGCGAGATATCGAATGTCCTGGCGTCTGGAGCTGGCGAAATGCAGACTTCATTGGTGGAATCGAACGAAGGTGGGCGATATTTTCAGGCGGCTCGAAGAGGTTAAGGCTAATATTGCCGAGCTCTAGAGGAGGGAGGTTCAGGAGGGGGGTCTTCATGAAATTGATCTTGGGAGACTACGCCTCTGCATCTCCTCTCACCACTCTCTCCTCAAACAACAGGAGACTTTTTGGAGATAGAAATCTCGTGTTTAGTGGATTAGGGAAGGCGATCGAAACACCAAATTTTTTCATCAAGCCACTATGGTCAGGAGGTTAGCCAATCGGATTCGGCAGCTGAGGGAGGAAGAGGGACCATGCTGACTGACAGTAAATGTGATTAGAGACCGGATACTCCAGTATTTTAGATCCAGGTGGAATCTGACTCTTGTGGATGGTTCTTCTATGCAACTTCCCCGGCCTTTAACCAAAGTCACTGAATAGGAAAACTTGACCCTTACTCGATATGTTTCCTACATGGATGTGCGGGATGCTCTTTGGTCTTTAGGGAAATAAAGTGCCTGGCCCAGATAGTTTCCCCCCTTTTTCTTCAGGAGGTATTGGGCTATTGTTGGGGTGAGGTGGTGGAGGCGGTTCAGGCTGCTTTCCATTACGGCATCCTTGCTGACTGGAAGAAAACCTTAGTTACTCTTATTCCCAAAAGAGATGGAGCCTCCTCTCCTTGTCACTTCAGACCAATCAGCCTTTGTACTACCATTTACAAAGTTTGTATCAAAGTGTTGGTTGGGCGATTACAAAAGATGATATCCCGTCTTATTAGCCTTGAGCAAGGAGCTTTTGTCAGACATCGTGGGGTCACTGACAATATCCTTCTTGCTCTGGAATTTATGCATGATCTCAGGCGTGCCCCATCTTGGAGGTGCCTTATGGCTATTAAGCTTGACATGGAGCGTGCTTATGATCGGATGAGCTGGCATTTCATTAGGAGGAACCTTCACCAATTTGGGTTTTCAGACAGCTGGTCGAGATGGGTCATGGACTGTGTGGAAGGGCCTTCCTTAGCTATCCTGGTGATGGTACCACGACAGATTTCTTCCTTCGACGACTGGTCTCCGTCAAGGGTGCCCTCTGTCTCCTACCTATTCATATTATGCGCGATGCTCTATCTCGGACTCTAGATGAGGCAGTCCAGTATTCTTGTCTGGAGCCATACCGGGTCGCCCCAGGAGCCCAGCCTCTATCCCAACTTTTGTAGATGATTGTCTCCTAATTGGACGAAGTTTTGTCCAGAATGCTAGATCTTTTGCTTTTGTTGTGGAATCCTATTGTCGGGAGTCAGGCCATCATTCTCAGTCCAAAAATGAAATCACGTTGGAATTATTAAGAAATGTAATAACCTAAAAGTTTTTAGGTTAAGTAGGATAGACAGAATATATAGAATGAAATTTAGTATATTAAACATAGAGAGAATATAGAGAAAAATTAAGGAACTGAAGTTTCTAATATGATTGTTTTTTATATTTAGGATTGATTATTCATAAGAAATGAGAAATTAAAAATGCTGTTGTCCATAGGATGAAGCAGGTTGGATGAAGCAGAGAAGTATAATTGAAATATTATGTGATCATAGAATACTTATCAAATTAAAGAAAAAAATTTATAAGATAGTCATAAAACTGTTATATTTTATGGTATGGGATGTTGGGCAGCTAGAAATTTATACACACGCATATATAATATATGCTGAAATTAGAATGTTAGATGGTGTAGTAATATAAGAAAAGATAAAATAAAGATAAAATTATTTATAAATAGATGGAATTAGCACTAATTGAGGATAATTGAGAAAATGGCAACTTAGATGGGTTCGACATAGGCAATGTAGATTTAAGGATGGCATAGTGCAAAGAAATGATTTGATACATATAGAAGAAAAAACGTTAAAGATAGATCAAAAATTGCATGAAAGAAAGTGATAAAGAAAGATTTAAAATTTTTGTATATTATAAAAAATATAACTTCAAATTGAGCAAAATAAAAAAAAATTTATGTAGCTAACCCCGACTAGTTTAAAATAAAGGCTTTATTATTGTCTTCGTCATCGTTGTAGTACATGTGATTTTCTTGCATATTTATGCAGCAAAATGGTCATAAATGCTAAGCAGTCCCTAGCTAGCATAAGGATTTATCACTAGAGGTGAGGTCAGCTAATTTTCCAGCATTTGCAAAATCCATATATAGTTCAAGACAGGCTGCCATGCATTGGACATGCTGTTTTCATCCTGATAATGCAACAAGAGCTGAGCAAGTCTTTTATTTGTAATGCAAGTTTAGTTTCTTTTTAGAATTAGTATTTGTGATTACTTATTCACATCTATATGAAGATATAATTCTTAGATGGCCATCTATTGTCAAAATTTGATGTTCTATATTCTTTTTTTCAAAAAAAGAAGCATAACTCTTACTTGCAAATCCAACTTCATGTTTGCCCTGGTTTGAATAATAAAATAGGTTAATAGACGGATAGCAGCAAGCATTATAGTTTTGTTAGCTGTGCAGCGAAAGAGCAAATGTTTATGGCTCTGCATGAATACTAACTACTGTGATCTTTATAAACTTGTAATGATAATGTGATCTTTTTTTTTTCAACATTATCAGAACTCATGATATCAACATGTAAATACAGTTTTAATAAGATACAGCTAATTTGGATAGCATTGTTTGTTTTTACATGTGATCTCTCATGCGTGGATAAATTCATAACTTGACACTGAGGTGATTATGATGCTCATGTTTTTTGCTTGTTTGTGGACAGCATCTTGCCCTGTTGGTTGGAAAGCGAGTCCCACTAAGAATAAATGCTTCAAATATATAGAAAAGTCTCATACTTGGGATCGGTCAGAGGTGCTTTGTCGGGGTCTTAATGGCCATTTGGCAGCACTAACATCAGTTCAGGAGTTGAGTGTTGCCCAGACTCTATGTGCTGATAATATCACAGGGTGTTGGGTTGGAGGAAGAGGTTACAACTCTTCTCTTGGTTTTGATTGGAAATGGTCTGACAACGAGTCTCATCGGAGTGAGTCAGTTTTTACTGGGGAGCCATTTCGTATCAACTGTACAAGAGCTTCATGCAACAGCATCAGCCCAACTGATTCATGTACTTTGGTAACTAAAGACCGTGTCCGTCTCGTCACAGAAAGATGCAATGCATCTCATGAATTTATTTGCATGATTGACCGGGGTATAGTCTGACCTTTCCATTTATCTCCTCTTAAATGTTTTATCCAGTTTGATGTTTATTTTGCAAATTTTGTTTATTCTGCAATCTGCATCAAGTGAAAAGTAATTTTATTGATTGTAGCATTTCGGTTTCAATAGTTCCCACCGTGGATGGATGGCATATCGCTTATAGTCATGTTTTTTTTTTCAAACATGTGTTGTTTTCTGTCCTTTGTGCACTCAAAATTTTCAAAAATAATAATTTTTTTTTGTATCAGAGAACAAATGTCACCAGAAGCACTGCCATGAAGAATATTTCATAATACTTGCAGTTGTGAGTGGTTTGATTCTTTCAACCACTTTAGCTGTCGTGATATGGCTCCTTGTATACAGGAGAAGCAAGAAACGCAGAAGATCGCGCAAAGTATCTAGTCCTTCAGCCGCTGCATTAGTTCCTCCATCCTGGAAGGTGTTTACCAACGAAGAGCTGCGATCAATCACAAAGAACTTTAGTGAAGGAAATCGACTTCTTGGAGATGCCAAGACTGGTGGAACATATAGTGGGCTGTTGCCAGATGGATCAAGGGTGGCAGTGAAGAGGCTGAAAAGATCTAGCCTTCAAAGGAAAAAGGAGTTCTATTCTGAAATTGGAAGAGTTGCAAGGCTCCATCATCCCAATTTGGTGGCTGTGAAAGGTTGTTGCTATGATCATGGTGATCGCTATATTGTTTATGAGTTTGTTGCTAATGGGCCATTGGATAGATGGCTGCACCACATACCCAGGGGGGTAGGAGCTTGGACTGGGCAATGAGAATGAGAGTTGCCACAACTCTTGCTCAAGGAATTGCGTAAGTATAACCCTTTATTACAAATTTGAAATGTGACCACAAACCATCATGTGTCCTTTTTTATTTCATTTGCAGATTCTATAATTTCATCCCTTGGTCTTGCATAATTCTATTACAAGTTAATAAAGGAAACAATTGTTGCTAATTAATAAGTTAGAAAAAATAATTTTTATTCTCATCATATCTCTAAACAATTTATTATGTGCTTCAATATTTGATATGACATGATTCTGTCCTTATTGTTTGTTTAAATATTTATTTCTTGACATGATATGACATGCTTTTTTTCAAGGGGCTTCTTTTGAGAATTGATAGATGGTTCATTGGTAACTAGTTGAAAGAGATGGAATTTTCATAACGACTAGAACAAGAGGCTGGAGAAGAGGAATTTCATGAGATGAAACATGGCTCTGATAACATTTTGTACACTTTATAGTTGAAAAAAAATGAAAGGGAGTATATTGGATGAGAAAGCTTGAAAATGAGAATTGAATGATGATTTCTCCTTACTTCATATAAGTTTTTGTGTTAGTTTTCCACCAAAGGAAATAAGTTTAAAGTCTCAGCAAGAGGGGAGGCATTTCGGCCATCCTGTTCCGTTCCTATGAGAAGACTAGGGATGGCGATATTTCTTTTTTTTTTTCAATCCCTATAGGGGACCCGCCTCGAATGGGGTGGGAATGGAAAAATTTTTATCCCATGAGGATGCGGATGGAAAAAAATTCTATCCCCATAAATGGAGATGGGATAGGGATAGAAAGGGTACTCCCTACCTCACGGGGTTTTTTGTAAGAAATCTCGGATGAACAATCTTAGAAGGATTTTTAGGAAAGTTTAGTGGAGGAAATTAGAATCAATAATCTAGAAAAAAATCAGGGTCAATAGTCTTTCCAAGTTTAGTGAAGAAAATCAGGGTCAATAATCTTTTCAATTTTAGTGAAGAAAATCAGGGTTAATAATTTGAAGGAAATCATGATCAACAATATGTACCTAAAGTTAAGAAAATTAGCTAATTTTTTTTCTTATTTAGTGCAATAGAAAGTTGTATATATAGAGTAGAATGAATTGTAAATTTTTTCATACAGAAATAATAAAATTCTCAAGCATTTTTTTCTTCATGGTATCAAGTCCTAGGGTTTCATACCTCTAGGATTTTTTTCGGCCTTCATTGCCAAGTTTCTTTCTACTCTTTCTCGGCCTTCATTGCCGACTTATTGATGGCCTTCATCGCCGATTCAACCTTCCTTTATTCCAGTCTTAATTGCTGATTTTTTCATCATTCTCTTCAGCCTTTATTGCTGATTTTCCATCTTTATTCCCTACTATTATTCAGTCCTTTTTCAACCATGACGGATACATCTTCAACACCATCACTTAAGTATCTTCAACTATGGAAGAAATTGAAAAGCTTAAAGGACTGTTGGGAACTATTAAAAAATCATCAACAAATAGCAATCCTCAGCCGATGAATTAGGATATGTGTTCATTGAAGCTTTCGGGTAAGGCTCTAATCTCTCTTGGATTAAATGCTCTAAGTAATGAGTTTAGGAATTCCTGAATACTTGACTCCGGTGCTACAAACCATATGACCCATATTTCAAACAAATTTAAAACCTATAACCCTTGTCCTATCAATAAAAAGATTTTCGTTGCTGATGGTTTTACTACCACAGTAGCAGGAGTAGGAGATGTCCAAATTATCCCAGAAATTGGTTCTTAAAAATGTTCTTCATGATCCTCAATTATCCATAAATTTGGTTTCCATACAAAAGCTTACCAAAGATCTAAATGGCTTTGTTATATTTAATGCTTCTTATTGTGAATTTTGGGATCAGGTTTCAGGAAGGAGGATTGGACTTGCTAAGGAGCACAATGGACTCTATTACTTAGATACATTAAGTCAATCATAATTGAATAAATCTGCTTTATCTAGCTTATCTTTTTCTTCCAATAAAGATGTTATTTGGTTACATCATAGGCATTTAGGTCATGTGCCTTTTTCAGCATTGAAACTAATGTTTCCCTTTTTGTTCAAAGGATTTGATATTCAGTCTTTTTATTGTAATGTTTGTAAGTATGCAAAACACACTCGTGTACCATTTCAATCAGCAATAAAAAGATCTTTTTTTCCTTTCTTCTTAATCCATAGTGATATTTGGGGACCATCAACTATTCCAAACATCTCAGGATCTAAGTTGTTTGTAACGTTTATTGATGATTGTGCAAGAGTCTCTTGGATCTTTTTACTCAAAAATAAATCTGATGTGAGTTATATTTTTCTTATCTTTCATGCAATGATTCAAAATCAGTTCGGTATCAAGATAAAGAACTTTCCCTCGGATAATGCTCGTGATTTCTTTAATCAGACCTTGACTCCTTATTTTCAAAAAGAAGGAATTATACATGAATCATCCTGTATCATCATTCCATAACAAAATGGAGTGGCGGAAAGAAAAAACCATCTTCTTGAGTGCACTAGAGCCTTATTATTTCAACAAAATGTACCAAAATCATATTGAGGAGAAGCTGTACTCACATCAGCTTATGTCATAAATAGAATTCCTTCCAGGGTCTTGGGGTTTCAAAGTCCATTAGAGGTTTTGTCTAAATTCTATCCTAACATACGATCCACCTTCAATCTTACTCTTCGGATTTTTGGATGTATATCTTGTGTTCATGTTCATAGTCATAACTGAGGAAAGTTAGATCCTCGAGCTCTTAAGTGTGTCTTTGTGGGTACTCCACTCAGAAGGGTTACAAATGTTATCATCCACCCACTAGGAAACTGTCTGAGCTGATGTTTACATTTGTTGAAAATAAGCCCTATTTTTTCACTTCTTATCTTCGGGGGGAGTTACCAATACTTGAAGATAAGAAGTCAAATTTTTCACCGCTAGATACATCTTCCCATCTGAGTCGTCCAAATCTAAATATCGAGAGTCAATTCCATAGTTTGAGGAATTAGAAAAAAAAAGGAAAGGAAATAGCAAAATCTTTGATTCGTTCTGGTTTGATCAAGTGTATGCAAGAAAAAGATTCCATCATGACTACAAGGAAAGAACAATCTTCTGAACCAAACTTTAGAAATGAGGTAACAATAAGTGAAGCAAATCTGGATTCTACACTAAAAATAGATTATCTTTCCGATCATGAACCACCTTATCCTGAGCCTCCTAACCTTGATCAAGATCTACTTATTGCTGATCCTGAACCACCGTGTCTTGAGCCTCCTAACCTTGACCAGGATCTACCTATTGCTGTGAGAAAAGAACCCGAAAATGCACTAAAAGACATCTATACCCATTATTTCACTTTGTATCTTTTGAGAGGTGTTTTTCAAACCATCGAAGTTTCTTTCAACCTTAAACACAGTTTCTATTCTTAACTCATTGTCTGAAGTATTATCAAAGAAAGAATGAAGACTTGCTATAGAGGCAGAAATGGATGCATTACAGAAGAATGAAACTTGGGAATTGGTTGATTACCTTAGGGTAAGAGAGCAGTGGGCTGTAAGTGGGTGTTTACAGTAAAATTTAGGCAGATGGGTCCCTAGAACGCTACAAGGCGAGGCTGGTTGCAAAAGAATATACTCAGACATATGGAGTAGACTATCAAAAAATGTTTGCTCCAGTAGCAAAGATGAATACAGTGAGAATTTTGTTGTCCTTGGCTGTTAACTTTGATTGAAAATTGCAGCAGTATGATGTGAAAAATGCCTTTCTTCATGGAGAATTAGAAGAGGAGATTTATATGAATATTTCATTAGGATTTAGTGGGGTTGATGAAAATAAAGTTTCGATTAAAAAGGCATTATATGGGTTGAAACAATCCCCATGTGCTTAGTTTGGACGGTTTGCTAAGGTGATGTTAGCCAGTGGTTACAAATAAAGTCAAGGAGATCGTACGCTTTTATCAAGCATTCAGTTTCAGGGGGAGTCATTATATTAATTGTGTAAGTGGATGATATTATAGTGACAGACAACGATGAAGTGGAGAAGGAAGCCTTAAAGCAGTGTCTTGCCAAAGAGTTTGAGATAAAAGATTTGAAAAAATTGAAGTATTTTCTGATAATTGAATTGGCTCAATCAAGACAATTTTCATTTCTCAGCAAAAGTGTGTTACGAACCTGCTTAAGGAAATAGGTATGATGGCTAACAAACCAGTTGGAACTCTTATTGAACAGAATCACAAATTAAGCGAGGCCCTTGGAGATAAGGCAGTAGACAGAGAAATGTATTAAAAGCTTGTTGAGAAACTTATCTATCTTGCGCATACTAGGCCAGACATAGCCTATTCGGTCAGTGTTATCAGTCAGTTTATGCATGATCCTAAAGAAGTTTATCTACATACAGTCTACCGAGTTCTTCATTACTTAAAGGCAAATCCAGAAAAGAAAATTTTATTCAAGAAAGGATCTACAATTGATCTGGCAGTTTACATAGATGCGGACTTCGCATGATCTTCAATCGATAGGCGGCCAACGTTAGGCTATTGTACATTTCTTGAGGAAACTTAGTATCTTAGAGGAGCAAGAAACAGAATGTAGTAGCAAGGTCAAGTGCAGAAGCCGAGTTCAGAGCTATGGTAGCAGGAGTATGTGAATTACTGTGAGTCAAAATTATTTTAGAGGACATGAAGATTCAATAAAGCAGACTTATGAGACTACTGTGATAACAAATCAGCTATAAATATAGCTCACAATCCAATGCAACATGATTGAACAAAATACATAGAGATAGATAGACACTTCATTAAAGAGAAGTTAGATAGTGGACTGATTTGTACTCTGCATGTACCGACAGGACTTCAACTAGCAGATGTGATGACAAAAGGGCTGTGTAACAACATGTTTCATGAGAATATTAGCATGCTGGGAATGAAAAACCTATATTCACCAGCTTGAGGAGAGTGTAGGAAATCTCGAATGAGCAATCTTAGAAGGATTTTTAGAAAAGTTTAGTGGAAAAAATCGAGATCAATAATCTGAAGAAAATCAGGGTCAATAATCTTTCCAAGTTTAGTGAAGAAAATTAGAGTCAATAATCTTTCCAAGTTTAGTGGAAAATCAGAATCAATAATCTGAAGAAAATCAGGATCAAAAATCTATCCCTAAAGTTAAAAAAATTAGATGAAATTTTTTTCTTATTTAGTGTAATAGAAAGTTGTATATATATAGAGTAGAAGAATTGTAAATTTTTTCGTACGAAAATAATAAAGTTCTCAAGCATTTTTTTTCTTCGATTTTTATTTATTTTATATTATTTAAATACATGCGCTCATATCTTTTATATCTATTAATACTTATAGTTGGATGTTTTTGTTTCTTGTAAAGTAGCTTGCGTCATAGATTTATATTATGTTATGCTTTTTTGAGATTATGGTTTCATTTAGTTCTTATGAATTAGCTTATGAAATTTGTAATTGTAGTAAATTTATTTGAATCTATTTCATTTGTTATATGTAACTTAATACTTTATTTTTATTTTAATGTTAGAAACAAAGTGAGTAACGATCAAGATAAAAAATAAATATTTTAATATCAAAAATGAGATTGGTGATGGGGTACTTGGTGGGTTAGGGATTTTGTGAGAATCAAAATAGAGATCTTATTAAAATTGAGGTGGGGGAGGTCGGGGATCTCCATGAAAATGGGGATGGGGAGGGGATGGTGATCAGGGGCTAAAATAGCAGCAGAGATGGAGACAGAGTTGCTCACCACCTCTATCCTGCCTCACTGCCATTCTTAAGGAAGACGAGATTGAAGCAGAGGCAAGACACTGAAATTCAACCATGCAGGGAAACAAGAATATTGAAAGAAAGGAAGGAAAGAAAGAAAGGAAGAGAGAAGAAAAACGAGTAGGAAAATAAAGAGAAAAAAAAAAGGAAAGAAAGGAATGAAGGAAGAAAGGAAGGGGAGAAAAAAAAGAAATTAAGAAAAAAGAGGGACAAGGGTATCGAGATGCTCTATTAGGACGGCTATCGAGATAAGGTAGGACAATAAGAGATCCCATTTTGTAACTGGGATATCCTCATCTTATGGGGATTTAAATCCTTGAAGGAACCTATCAACATCCTTATCATGGTCCATGAAAAATTATATGTTGGAAAAGTGATTATGATAATTGTAGATTCCAAGTTCACCATGTCTTAGAAAGCTCAATTCATGCTGTAGAATTGTGGTATGTTCAACAAAGCCATTAACACTGGTGCAATGTTCACTTTGGTAAACCATCCAGATCTTTGTTTTTGTTGTTTAAGTGTATTGATTTGTTAATAGATTGTCTCATGTTTGTTGCTCTTCCTTATTATTTGTAGTAATCATTACCTAGTTTTTATACCCTTTGACTACAAATGAATTGTTTTGTGAGCATAGAAGAATTTCACACTATGAGAAAAAGGAACATTTTTTGCTATTTTATGTCCAAACATGCCAACTAATTTGTTGATCCCAGTGAAATATAACCACCTATGTAATTAAAAGAGCATCATTTGCAAAAAAAAATTCATGTGGATTACCTATCATAGAACTTTGCAAAAGTGCTCTTTAAACCTGTATCCTCTTTTCTAGATGCAATCATATATTTGATTACTTAGCTTGTCCCAAATTTAAATGGTCTCACTCCTGGGAATATAGAATCTCAGCATGATAGGAATCTTATTCAGAATTGAACTTTGTCAATATAAGGTAAATTAAAAATTAACATTAAAGGAACAATATCAGTAACTACAATGTGAAATATCAGGTTGCAATGAGAAATATCTATTGCTTCATCTTGTTCTTTCAATTCTAATTTAAACTAGGACCTATTTGGTATCACTTTTATTTTTTGTTTTTTTTCTAAAAGTAGAAACACAAAATCTGATGTAAAATATAATTGGTTACATTGTTTTTATTTTTTATTTTTAGAAATAAATTTCATTATTATGAAAAAAGTGGAAGTAAAACCTTTTCACTTGCACTTTTTTTAAAAGTAACTTTTTGTAAATAGAAACAAATTTTTGGAAAAGTAACTTTTTAAAAGCATCTCTTGCTATGAAAAATAAAAAGTAATAGTAGCCACCAAACGTGTTTTATTGTCTGAGTTGTGAGAATAAAAAACAACCGTAACTGCAAATATATTTTTATTGTCAAAAATGTTCTAAAAAATATGGAAATAGAATTTCTATTTCTATTTTTTAAAAAAAAGTGACTGATGCCAAATGTAGCCTTAGCTTATCATTTTATCTTCATTCAAAATTGATCCTCTTTCATCTTTGAATGGAAAAAAAAAAAATTCAATGGAAAGGACGAAGAGTGACATGTCCTCGTTATAGTTAAGCCTGCAAATTTGTTAGGATGAATCAAGGCATGCATGACTTTGACCTAACCTAATTTCATATTTAAGTCATGATTTCGGACTTAACCCACCCATTAGCTAATTGGCTTAGGTCAGGTCAGGTCTATGGAAAAAATCACTGAATCATTTTGGTTGGGTCAGGGTCAAATATGACTTGGACCCAACATGATATATTTGGGTTAAAATCGGGACCAAATCGGCTTATGTCTGTGATTCAAGTCAAGCATCTAGCTTTTCTTGTATAGCTAAAATATAATAATTAATAACTGAATATAAAATTGCTAAAAAATTAAAGAAAAATAAAAAGAGCCAATTTAAACTTGATTTTTTAATAAAACTTTTAATTTCATTCAAGGAATGATCATTCTTAAATTTATGGATTACGATTTTTAATATGTATCAATATACTTGATGACATTATAAGTAAGAATCCACTATTACAATAAAATATGAATGATCAAATATAATTAAGTGAAAATAAATGAGAGGAGATGTGGTTATTGAGGAAAAAGGAGATTAGTTTAAATTAGAGTTCGTTCAATGAATTGAAAAGGATATTTAGAGCGAAGAACAAAGAAATCTATATGATTCTAACTTTTGAGTCGGACTAGATTAGGTTCAGGTCAGGTGGAGCCATTTTTATTGATCTAAATCAGACTTTGATGAAATACAGGCTGGTTCAACTTAAGTCGGGTTGAAAATTACAAGACCCGGATGTGAACTTAATTTGAGAATAATTTTGGAACCCAATCGAATCCACGGGTCGTCAGATACACAAGAAGTCTGGTCTAATAGGATTAGGATCAGGTTGGATCATGGGTCAACCCGACTCATTTGCAGCCCTAGTTATAGTTTAGTTTATGCTCTCTCAAAAAAACTCTCTTTTTGCATTGTGAATAAAAAAGACTAAGAAGAACCAACTGCCCTAATTATGATTTGCATCATTTTTGCCTTTGCTTTTGCACTAAAATGGATACTTGAGCATCAAGCTAGGAAAGCAATGTGAGCCATCCTAGGAAAAATGTAGCATATTTAGCCGTTAAGATGAGCATAAAATCATTTTTGTTAGGTCTTTACCCATCATCTGATTTGTTTTTATTTTAATCAAGAAGCTTATTGTAAGGGAGAACTGTGACAATGTAGATTCTTGTTTGAAAAACACATCAACTTCATTGTATTGTGAATTGCCTAATTAGCGACGTTAGAGTTGGAAGAGGTTTGTACAATTGCACTGAAACTGAATTTGAGCAAAATGGATTACCATCTTTGTCCTTCAAAATTATTCTTTCTTCATAGACAATTATATATCCAAAGGAAAAAGTACATATTGATCATATGTCACCTACTTGAAACCTCCTATTAACATACGAGGAAGCCTTTTGATGCATTGCAGCTGACCATGAAGTCAATGTATATTGGCCACAACTATCAAAATATTATTACCAATATATCCTTAGTCTTTTCATAATCAACTCCCACGATATTCTAATTATAAATCCCTTGCTGAAGTTTGACCTTTTTTTTTAATTCACTTCTCTAAGGCCCCCCTAGTCAAACTAAACTGAAACAAAATATGAAAGTAGAGGACTTCAAAAAGGAGGAAAATATATTTATTCCTTTTCATCCATTCTTTTTCGATCTGTTTCTTCTGTTCTTAAACTTGATCCTACCTGGGACCTAAACTCAGTCTTCATAGTCTCATTGACTACCACATTTCTTAGGTCAATCTGATCTAATAATCCTATCTTTCTATCTTTCCATCTCAAGTCATATCTCCCCACCACCACACAAAAAAAAGAAAAAAAGAAAAAGAAACTAAGGTCAGTCAAGCAGCAATAAGTCCCATAAACTGCTATCTGTGTAACCCTTATCCCACAAAGAGAACCATAATCTTGACCTTGACCAACAAACCTTGCCCCATTTATATGGGTTAGCTTTATGGATCAAGGTGTGATCCACTACCACTAAGAACACTTTTGATCAACTCTGAAATTGACACTATTTTTTATGAAAAGTTGTGCCAATTTCGTTGCTAAGGCAACTTGGGCAAAAAAGGGACCTACGGTTAAACCTGAAATGCTAGCTGGCATGCAAAGAGACCCAGCTTATTGTTTAAGCTGTCCAAAGTCCAGCTCATGCGACTGAGAAGCAGTCCTTCAAAGTTCCATAAGCGGGAAAAGAGGAAAAAAGGCAAGGTTTCTAATGGTAGAAAATAGGCATGGGAAATAGAGATTCAGTGGAAAAATACCACTTGTTTAGTTGGGGGTTTCAACAAGATCAATAGGAAAGAGGATTTCTCATGGAAAACTATTTTCGATGTTCATATGGAAAGTGCCTACCTATAGGAGACACAAGAAAGCTACTCTTTTATGGGGGTTGAAAAGTTGGCTAAAATTTTCTCTCCCAAAATTATCCTTAAGATCATAAATAAAACAAATTTTAAAATTTTTTAATTCAAAAGTTTTCATATATTAAAATTATATTTTAATTATTATTATATATATTGTAATGTAATATTGTAATATTATATATATTATATTATGTTATACTTATTATTATAATATTTAGTTATAAGATTATAATACAATAATATTGTATAATTATCATATGATTTAAAATATTAAATTATATCATATAATATTAAATTATGTCAAGTTTTCATTGAAAAATGAAAATTTACTTAGCCTATATCCCATTATCTTTATATAATTATGTGGTTATTCATAAATATCCATGTTCTTCATAAAAAAGTTATACTTAAAGCAAAAAGTTAATGGCTTATATCCCATTATATTGATTTCAATATAGGATTACTTATAAGCATCCTTGTTCTTCAGTGAAGAAGTTATAATTGAAGCATCAGGATAATCTTATTATCTTATACAAATATACAATTATTTATAAAATCCTTATTCTTTAATAAAGAAGTTATAATTGAGACATAAGGATAATGGCCCATATCCTGTTATTTTTAATATAAGTATATAGTTATTTTTATACAAATATAGTTATTTATAAATATTATTAAAGTTATAATGGAAACGTAAGGATAATAGCTCATATCATGTTATCTTTATACAAATATATGTTTATTTATAAACATCCCTGTTCTTTAATAAATAAGTTATAATTAAAATATAAGAATAAGAATAATGGCATGTATCCTATTATCTTTATACAAATATATGATTGTCTATAAATATCCTATTCTTCTATGAAAAATATTAATTAAAACATAAGGATCTTGACCCATATCCCATATTATTCCAAGGGTATTTCTATATTCTTAGTTTTCAAAAAAGTGGATGGCCAATCAAACAAGCCACTCGGGAAAGTATATTTCTTCTCTTTTTTCCCATGGCCAACCGAACAATTTTTTTCATTTCCCTAGGAACCAACTTTTGAGGAATTTTTTTCTCAAGCATAATCTTCCCATGAATCTACTTCTTGGATATCTTCTTCTTATTTCTCAAACAAGGGCTAAGGATTAGGCTTTTGGGGTACAGCTTCTACCTCCGACTGACTGAAACCCAGAGAGTAGAGTCATAAGTAGCTTTCTAATATTGACTGAAAATTTAATATATTAAACATTTGTGTACTGAAATATTTATTGACTTTAGTTTACATGGTATTAAAGTCACAGAAGACAAGGTCTTATACGACCCATTTGGCTCGCATAAGGACTTTAATGAATTCTGTAAATTTGATAAAGCTTCTTGTCATTGGCTTTTGGACCCTATTTGCTTATGCTGCACTCATATGATGTTTATTGAGAAATCATTTGAAACTGTTTTTAATTGAACGGTCTGCTTTATTAACTCCTATGGGTTGTTTCTACTTGCCGTCATTTGGACGTTTTTAATTCATTTTGCTTGGTTGAGTCACAATTCAACCTATTCTTCTCCATATTGTTAAGGCAATTGCTAGGACTGGTTTTCTTCAAGCTGATGATAAGTCGGTGTCTCACCAGATTAGCAAACACTTTTCTTTCTTCTAGTATTCAGCATGCAATGCACTAATGATTGTAAATTGTTGCATGCTCAAATTTAGATTCCTGCATGACAAGGTGAAACCACATGTGGTGCACCGGGATATCCGTGCTAGCAATGTGCTTCTTGATGAAGAGTTTGGATCGCATCTCATGGGGGTGGGCCTGTCCAAGTTTGTACCATGGGAAGTTATGCATGAAAGGACTGTGATGGCTGGAACATATGGATATCTTGCTCCAGAGTTTGTATATAGAAATGAGCTGACAACAAAGAGTGATGTCTATAGTTTTGGGGTGCTGCTTCTGGAAATCATCAGTGGCCGTCGACCAGCGCAGGCTGTTGAATCTGTTGGTTGGCAGACTATATTTGAGTGGGCAACTCCTCTGGTTCAAACTCACAGATATCTTGAGCTTCTTGATCCCCTCATTCCAGACATTCCTGAGGTTGGGGTGATACAAAAGGTGGTGGACCTCGTGTATGCCTGCACCCAACATGTCCCGTCCGTGCGTCCTAGGATGTCACATGTTGTCCATCAACTGCAGCAGCTAGGATTGAAAGCCGCATCAGAGCAGCCAAGGAGTGGGACAAGCACTAGCGCCACGTCTCCAATGTTGCCATTTGAGGTGGAGACAGCCCGTTGAGCCTTGCATGCATGGCTTTTGAGTATCTTTTAATGTGGATTGAGCGGTAATCTTTTGTTTTTAAGTTTCAACAGCTGGGGTTGTTTTGAACTTAGGGTAATTGGATAGGAACCTAGCAAATGATATATATGTTTTCAGAAAACTACGTAGCACGGATATGGATACAGGATATGAATATGGTGCACTGTGACGGTAAATATTAAAAAAGGACAACATACAGTTAAAGATATATCAATGAGTGTGTATGTGTGAGAAAATTATAAGACAGTAGATCATTAAAATAACATAGTTTATGTTTTAGATGGTAGAATCTGTTTTCACAAGTTTATTATTGAATCATCAATTAAAGCTATGAATCATATGTTAATGTTAATGTCATAGATTACAAAGTTAATCATTCATCATTAAAAGGTTGGTATTTAATTTTTTTTTTTAGAAAAAGCAAATGCCTTTTTTCTCATATTTGGAGGACATTCAAGAAACGGACCTAGGAAGTACCTGGAATGTTTTTGTAAAAATTAGAAAAATAGAATATAGTTTATACAAGAATCAAATTGGTATCTGAGAAATGGTTCAGCATCATACTGATATGCATCCCATACAGACACGATATGTGATTTGAGGCATCTGCATTTTCTGGCAAGAGTATTCTCTGAGCAGATGGAGAAATAAGATCATAACTTCAATTGGTCATACTATTTCTTTTTCCCTCGTAAGACCTTTGTCTCTGCTTAAATGTGATATCATCTTGTTTCATGGTTGTACCTTTTCGTATTTTTGCATATATCCTATGCTTTTACTCATTTACGGATCCCTTATTCTATTTAGGGTGTACTTGGTTATTCATTCCATTCTAGAATTCAATATATGCATACAACTGCCAACTATTAAACAACTTATCAGAAGCAAAAGAGAAACCATACTCTCTCTGCAAGCCTTAAAAAGAAGCTACTTGCAAGAGCCAGGACAGAGTCAGAGTAATTAAGGATAGAGGGATGGATGTTAAGAAGGCCGCCTGGTTTGCATTAGATATATAGGTAATTAGAAGTAATGAATGGTATTTATTGATATTTAATTTGTTACATAGAAAGATCATAGCTAAACTTGTGTATTATTATATATTGATTAGATATATAAAATATAAAAAATGCTTCCTTTTTTAAGAATATACATAGATTATAACGAGTCTATTTTTTTCCTCTATCAAAACAAATCTCACAAAAAAAAAAAAAAAAAGAGGAATAGCTTACTAAGGCAATGATCGGTAGCTAGTCCGAGCAGGCTCCTAAAAGCCAAACAGTTGGGTGTCCATTTCGAAACTACATTTGAGACTTCAAAGCAAACCGAGCACACTTTTAATGATTCGGTCTGTACATGGAAAACATGGAAACACATCACTGTAAGCCTCCAAACCATGGAGGCATCAACTTTTTACTCTCCTTGCCTCATAATAGGTGAAATTATACTTTTGGTCCTCAAAATTCATTTTGGTTTTTGTTCTTACAAATTTTCTGAACGTTGCATTCTTGACGCCATTGCATGTACTCAGTTATCGTTCTACCTGCAAGTTTTGAGGAGCAACATGAATTTTGAGTGAATGTTTGAGGGCCAAAAGTATATTTTGGCCTCTCTTCTACATTTCCCTGGACTTACACAGATGCTCCGGCCAATATAGACGCCAGTGTCATTTAAGGCTGTTAGCAGGTAGGTTAAAGATGGGTTCCAGTTGGATTGTAAAGCAGCTTTCGTAGAAAGACTCACATTTAGTGAAAAATAGAAACACAAGATCATCGTAACAAGTTTAAGAAAATAATTCAAGCTATTTGAGCAACTTTCGTAGAAGACTCGCATTTAGTGAAAAATAGAAACACAAGAACAACGTAACAAGTTTAAGAAAATAATTCAAGCTATTTGAGAACCTGATACAACATAGATAAATAGACCATAAATCAGTCTAAGCAGTGGTCAATCCACTGGATTATGAAATGGACTAACAGGTAAGAACTCTAAATCCAAACCAGACCTCTTAATAAACATATTGCATCAGATAGATGAATTGATCATATACTGATACAGACGTTAAAAAAAAAAAAAAAAAAAAACATACAGAGCTACAAGCAGCAGAAAGCCTGCTTCCTCCTTTAAATCTGCTGCTACTTCCATGGATCCTTATGATGACTCGAGGTGGAATATGGATGCGCTGTGCTCTCGGCTTGGACTTTGGATTTAGATATGGAGAAAGAACAAATCAGGTCAAAAAAAGAATCATGATTTACTTTAATAGCTATGCAAGCCCGACTCAACCATAATAGCCAAGTTAACAAAACTCCAGTCATGTCTGAAACCGAGACCCATCTCCCACCTTTAAAAACATAGGAAACCTAAAAAACCCACACCAAAAAGAAGAATAAAAAAATCACACTTCTCATTGTCCTTCCTAATGTTGATAACATGAAACAAAACCCAAATGAACAGGTCATAACAGGAATCCAGAATTTGTTCTCTTCACAACAATGGTAAATTATTCTGGCATAGAATAACATGAGCAGATGCATTAATACACACAAACATCAGTTCCGATACATCTACAATTGACTCGATAAACACACATTATCACAAAAAAAAATGCTAAAGGACTTCCATTTCAATCGCAACTCAGATGATTGCTCATATGTGGAAGTTGGTCACATCAATCACCAATAGCCACAGGACCAAACCGAGCAGTGACTGAAGCAGTGACCTGTAGCAGTTCTCTCAAAAAAATAGCTAACATGCAACAAAAAATAGCTTCCAAAAAGATGTACAAATAGACTTTTCAATCTCTCCTCCTGTCCAGAATTAGCATCACTCAAAGATCAGACATCTTTGACTTCAGCAATTTCAGCACAGCCCTAGCTGCTAGTTTCGTTGCTGTCTTACTGTTTAACCCCGTTCGTGTTTCTTTATATACAGTTCCATTTGCTTCTACCTCAGCTGTAATTGAGCTCACACCATCCAGAGACGTTGGTAAATAAACTTTCTTATAATCTCTTCGTTTGCAAAGCTCATTAAGCTCTCTTACAGGATTGTATTCAACTGTCTCAGGAGTGACTAGAGGTTCTAGTAGCGGCCTTATAATATTCCACACAACATCTTTGTTGAAGCCAGTATCAACATAAATTGCCCCAGCAATTGATTCAATAACATCCCCAAGTACCTGTTTCAAAATCAACTAGTAGGTTTTAGACAATGTGAATTATTTAAAGTAGCTGTGCAGCCTGTGCTATGCCACAAACTTTAAGAAAAATTCAGATTGAATATTCTGTTCATAAATGGGAGAATATTCTAAAATACAAGGTGACTAGGGTGATAAGCAGGTGAACAAGGCTAATCTAATTAGCTTAATTATTCATCTTAAATTTGTGGGTTCTTTATGCTCCATCTGTGTTCTAGAAATATCTTATGGTGGAATAGATTTCAATGACTTTATGCATAAGAACACATAAGAGATTTCCATACTCTCTTCAGATATTTACCATCCATGGTTTCCCAAATAGATCTCAGCCACCAGATGTATCACTTTGAACAGCAGCGTTAGGGAACTGGAATGGAAATACATCATCACTATAAAAGGAGAAAATAGCAACCAACAATCAAAACAACTGTTTCCACTGATGATATTCAATGACCGACAGACCCAGAAGCAGTCCAAAATAGGAAGGGTGCAACCATATGGATTGCATGTAGAAAGCAACAACAGAAAGGAGACAGTGCATGCAATGAGTTAGAAATGAGGCATAGCTTTTGGTTAATCTCAGTTCTCCAACAGGGCATACATATAGAATTTCATAAAGGCCAAAGTACAATCTTCGTTGTGAAGACCCGCTGGGTATGCAAGGCCTATTTGTCAAGAAATTCTGTCTCTACCACTGTAATATGTTCCATTTTATTTTTTTTAATTATACTTGAGACCACACCATCTTCATCCGTATGTAAAACCCACACCACTGTAATTACACATCTCCAATTTCTATATATATATATATTCACTCCTTTCATGAGATAACTACTTGCACAGAAATACAAAACTTACTTCAGAATGAATTTTATATCGACTGCAGAAAATGAGATACAGTCATCATACCTTAGGAAGAGCAGCACCAGCATCCCACCCATATGATGAACCCAAAAATGACTCAGAAAAATTGTTGAGGTAAAACGACATCTGTTTATGTAACTCTGATGACGCATGAAGAATATGTCTGTTTAAGCCTGCTTTGCAGCTGCATGTGCATAGCAGTCATTGTTGACAGATGCTGACCTAAGATCGGTCAACAATCCTGGTGTCATGTCTGGATATTTGTTGAACAAATGCACTGTGATAAGGTAGTCAAGAATTGCATCCCCAAGGAACTCAAGCCGCTGCATAAGCACAACAAAAAACTCAACCATGTTTTTTTTTTTTTTTTGTTAAAAGCTAGGGCAACTTCAAAATTTGGACATAATCTCAATTTCTAAAAAATGAATAAGCAGTTGAAGATTTCTTAAATTTGTGGTTACTGTCTGCATATAATACTATTTTCTTCAAGGCAAAATAGTTTAAAGAATACAGGATTTTCAGAAACTTGTGTTCCAAGTGTGTGTCATATGCAGCTTACCTTCCATAATCATTTTCAGTTCTCTTTCCTAACACATTAATAAGAATAATGATCAATGATGTTACTCATCAAATACCAAAATTACCGAACTTCCATCTCCCACTCAAATTGTTAGTCCAATTTTCTAGCTAGAGAACACACAAAACAATGAATATACAAGTGTCATGGAAAACCTGAACCCATGCATCTGGTTATCCATTCCACTAAAAATTTAAGTTCATTCAATTATATTTGAAATCAATTAATAGCCAGAACAACACAATTCCACTACTCCAAGCACTTGCAGGACAACCATGAAACAAATTCCCAATCACTCCAGTTGGCTCATATTTCTTGAGTTTAAAATGACAAGAAAAACAAAAATGTCAGGCATTGGAAAGTAGGTCACAACTACCCTTCTAACTGAACTTTTTAATGCACCACATATTGAGAGGTCATCTAATTTTAGTCAGCAAATTCATACGTTCACCTGTTCTGATCTGCTTGGACTTTAGTCTGCACCATAGATCGAGAGGTAATCTGATTTTAGGCAGCGAAGTTTTCCTCCCTTACATAAGTTTCATAAGGTCATATGATCATAACGGCACAGATTCCATTTAATGTGCATCAAAAATGCCAAAACTCATACTACCTTAATATGGAGACAATTTGATCAATTCCCAAGTCTTGATGGCAACGGATGCAAGAAATTCTTATGCAGGTGCTTCTTTGTCATTGTCTAGCATTCATTTTATTTACCATGAAATAAAACATTAGTTTCATGAAATGATGGCATTGCTTTGAAGTCCATACCATGCCACTTTGCTTATATAGTGATAATCTGAACTGGACTACCACAGCTCCAATGACCAAACACGATTACCCATTGAACTTATGAATGTAGCTGAAGAGAAATTTAATGCATAATATTTTTCATAACTCATATTTATTGAACGCAGAACAGAGACTGACCTGGCCAAGTGTTTGTGTACTAGGCCACTGTCCTGACTGCTAGATCCTTTAATCAGACAGGGTTTACATGAAAAGTATATTTCAAAAATTATAAAAAATCAAAAACTAATTAATAAAAATTAAATATGCATAGAAATCGATATTTTTTTATATTAAATACCATAAAAATCACATGCATCAACATTCTACACTACTCTCTACTTGCACCATAAAAAGAAAATAATCATGAATTTTTTTTGAAGATATCCATAAAAAAGAGAGCATTTGTAGGAAAATATAAGGATTCTGTTGATACCATCATAAATAGTAATTTTTGAAGATATCCAAAAAATAACGTATATATATTTCCTCTTCTACTGAAGGAAAAGAAAATGATCATATTTTTTTTTGTGAAAATACACAACTCAACTCAACTACATGGGGTAACTACATGAATATGCTTCCTCCACTCTGCTCTATTCACGACTAAATCAATATTCAAATTATAAATAGTTATATCTTTCTTAATTATTTATGTCACGTTAGTTTAGGTCAACCTCTACCTCTATCAGTACCATGGACTGTTAAAAAATCACTTTTTTTAACTGGAGCATCCAAAGGTCTTTGATTTTTTGTGAAAATAATTGATTACAAAATATCTATTAGCTTCACCTAAGGAGATAGAATAAGTATAATAGACATTATAATAAAACAGTTACAAGAATTGTCATAGTAGTTGAGAGGATTCTTTGTAAATAGCACTTCAACAATTTTAACCCTGATTCACCCAGTTTTAACCTACCTGGTTTGCCTGGTTTTTCACAAAAACCAGCCGGGTAGATAGTATTTTCATGAAAACCAGAAGGGTAGATAGTATTTTAATGAAAACCAGCAGGGTCAGCAGTTTCTCTGATAACATTTCTAGTCTCATTAAAAATTTGACCAGCCAGTTGGGTCCAGGTTTGATAACATGCAAAAAAGTGATGAAAGAAAAGAACAAACTCCTTTCATACCCAAAAATAATGAAAAATGGCAGGAGCAGAATCCTATTACAATCAATGCATTAATGAAGACGCATCAAGAATAATATTATGTAACCAAAGCTGAATGGCATTTTCAAACATTTGAGTCAAACATGCCATGAATAGTAATAGAAAAATCTGGATTTCGTACTACTACATCCCAACATATTACAATGAGAAGTATGGACAAGACTTAAGCCAATGAATTCTGGAAAAAAATGATTATTATGCATAACCAAGAAGACAAGACCATTTTCATTTGGTAAAAAGAGAATGAAATCATTGCCACTATAACATATCTAGGAAGGAGCGATGTTCAAAATGAACCTGATAGCAGCTTGGAATATCTGGAATCTGATAAGAACCATGCGTCAAAGCTTCAACTAATAGTGATGAATCATGGAATGTATATTTAAGCAACGACTCAAGACCTTTGACATTTACATACTTTTCAGGGCTTTTTAATATTGATCTTTCCACAATCATCTTCTTGTTGAACTCAATCTTCATTCCCAGCCAATCTATAAAGAGAAATGCTGCTAATTCTCCAGCAGTGTTAAGGTAGGCTCCTATCAATGCCTCAATAAAATCAGCAACAACCTTACTCTTTATATATCTTGTTCCCCTCTTATAAATATCCTTTGAATTTGAAAAGAAAGTTTTGTTCTCCTCAATAGAATCAAAACAGTCACCAGGAATAACCCACTGTTTGGGATTAAATTTATCATTGCGAATAAATCCCTGCCAATCAAATCAAAGCAAAAATTTGTCTACCTTGGGATAATAGATATGTTTACAATAAAGAAGCTTGAGCATATTTTGAAATCAAGTAAATACTTTGAAATATTCCCAAGTTAACAAAATGACCACATAACATTAATACTAGAGAGAGAGAGAGAGACAAAACATATGATCAAGAAGTATCACATGCACATTCACAAAGCATTAAATATTAAATAAATATTAATAGTCAACAATGTATGCAATGAAACTCCGCAAGACCGGTCCCAAGCCCGGCAAAGAAGGAAGGTTGCGTTAGACTAGCTGACAGCTAGTGTCAAACTCCGTCAGATCTCCTAAAACATGAATCCACTAAATCAAATTATGCGAAGGAATAGGATGTTAAGAGACGCATTGCACCTACCTCCGGGTGTTTCAAAAAATGGGCCAAGAGCATCGCACCAGCACCCGAGTGCGGTGATAAATGAGTAAGGATTCCTGCACTACGGACGAGTGCGGGTAAGAAAGATATAATTATTTATAATTTAAATATCAACTTAGTCCTAAATAAAGCAAGTGGAGGAAGTATATTCATGTAGCCGACCCCATGTAGGAAAAGGCTTAGATGAGTTTAGTCGAGTTGAGAATGTATGCAATAAAGAATAGGAACAGAAACAAACAGGTTAACAAATTTTCATTATGTAGGTGTCTCCTATATGTGGAATGCACCAAACACATGCCAATGTACAAAATGAAGACTTTAAATTTGCATAGGGGGAAAAAATCTTGTTGTTACATTGTTAAGAGATGGATAAGCTTGGTAACCTCTTCACATCAAAAACATTAAAGTGAACAAAGAAAAACATCAGCTTGCTGAAATCCTTCAGGAGATTATGATTGAAAACAGCTTACACAATTTTTCATCTACCATCTGGAAGAGAGAATTCCTTCAAAATGCATGACAATCTTTTGGAAGGTCCTCTAGGCAGCTATCATATTCATATGCTTTTCAAGGAAAAGCCCATAAACTCCTATCAGGTCTCTACCAGTTCTTGTAATCAAAAGATTGACCACATATGGTGTCACTTGATTAAACAGATAAAAAATAGTGCTGCTCAGCTATATTAAGGAAGTGCCCAAACATATGACTACAGACATTAGCAAACCAATGATTTCTTAGTCCGTTTTAACCATATCAGGACACAATGACATGCAGAACAGATGAAAACACAAAACGTAGAGAGGTTCCTGTGTATAAGTGTGTGGCTGCATGTATGCAGCATGTCTCCTAAGTTTAGCATAATGAACAATTAAATAAACCAATGGAAAATGATGATGATGAGAAAAAAAAGAAAATTCAATTTGTCAGCAAGGAAAACACAATCAGAATCAGGAACACGTGACTTTCAGAAAGAGATATAATCAGCAACTTAAACCATCAAATACAAATATTAAAATACACCATCAACCAAGTTTAAGCCATCCTTAAGGTCAAAATCAGAACTAGAAATAGTATGAAATAGGTTAAATTCCTACCGGAAGAGTATGGAGACATGCCAGCTGGCATAGAACAGCATTTGAGACTAATTTCTCCTTCTTAGCACTTAAGATACCTTCATGATGATGCACATATGCTTTGAAAAGATGTTGACTTGCAGCATATTTAAGAAAGGAGTCACCAAGCGTTTCTAGAGATTCCAAAGAAAACTTCTCTTGGCATTTTTTGGTGGTAATTGCTTCCAAAACCTATAATGAATGTTATTAATCATTACTTGTCAGAACAATAAAATGTTTAGATCAAAGTATCACTAAAGGAATTTGCTTCTTGGGTTTTGCTTTTCATTTGAGTTTCTCCAATTTCGTATTAGCATGGATTTGATGTTTAAGTGTAATGCAATGTAACCAAATAAATGTAATATTCATAACTAATAACTATAATAAGTATTTATCAAGAGGAGTAAGCAAAAAACTATGACGTCCAAAGCAAACAGCTCTGCAACTTACTTTCACATACTAGGAACAAAATGGACAGATAAATAGCACTTCATAAGGCGTAAAAAAAAAATAAACAAAACAAAACTAATGAATGGCTTGAGAGAGCCTAGAGCTAAAGAAGCTGAATCGCTTGAACTGAACTTGTGAACGACCATCGGCTTAAACAATCTAACATGCATCCCAGGATAACTTGCAGGGACCTCAATAAAAGGTAGATGCTTTACTTCTGGCATATATGATCTGCAATTACCTGGAAAGTTTAGTCTGGTGGAAAGCAAATATAATGTATGCACAGCAGACACGTCTGCTGCTTCAGGATGTGCAAATAAAGGCTGCAACTACAATTATATATGGCATCAAAGTCTCAGATGCTACTCATAGGACAGATCTATTCATAAATTGAGATAGATGTCCAACCAAATGATTATTATAGAACTATTAAACCACTGTGTGACTATCCTTAGACAATAAAATTGATGGTGGTGTCTTTTTTAAGTGACTTGCAGTTAGCAATTCTCCACCAGATCTCTGTAAGGCCTAGAGCTTGCATACAGAGCTGACACTCTAGCTATTTTAAAGTTCTATCAGAAGATAATTTACAGATAATAATAAAAGTTACTGTAGTCATCTTCAAATCTACAAGAATACACAAATTACCTTGGTAGCTGGAATTCTAACATTTTGCATGCAGTGATCCAAATGAACCATCTTTAGTCTAGCAGCAAGAAGCATGCACTGGATACGGTGCATGATTGATGGAGCAAAGGAGAAAGAGTATACAACATTTACTGCGATAGGAGACATAATGACTACACAAAGTTCAGGCGGCAATTGAACATCTGCATTATTAATTTCTGAATAGAACATATAAAAATATTAGCCACAAGATAGAAATTTGATAACTGAAGCAGGCAATTGCATTATAAAACTAAATTGAGCAGTTATTATATCATTATTTCATTCTTCTGTCCAGTATAAAACAATAATAATATAGCACTAGTTAGAAACAGGCAATAGTTCAAATGCTGATGAGACTGGTTCTTATTTTAAAACCATCTGCCAAGTAATTAAAATATCAAAATTAACAATGGCTCACCCAAAAAACTCAAAATCACATCAATGCAATTAAAACGCTTAGATAATTTTTTGGACAAACAAAGATAAAAGAACAAATTAGCAGGACAAATCTCATGAGACAAACCAAAGACACAAATTCTTAACAACAGGCATATTTTTCATTGGTCATCTATATTAGAAACAAAAATGGCAACAAGACAACCGTAACTACCACTGTGAAGGTAGCATAACATAGGAAATTAGATAAAATTATGAATAAAAGCCACAGAAAGTACAGAAGAAAGGGTACAAATGATTGATACCATATGGACTCACCAGTGGTTATGAAATTATAAAAGCTTTTTTGTGAAGAATTGCTTATAATGCAGTCAAAGAAATAAATAAGTAAAGATCCCTTCAAGTGATTATCAACTTCAAAGAATAATATCTACATGATCGTACAAGCAATTAAGAAATTAATAATCCAACTAACAAGGTTGAGCATCACATGTTCATAACAAAGCCAAATATCTGAAGCTTAAATGACATTTTTCTCAGCAAAATCACATATTTGCATGCATGTAATCTAGTATCTCTAAAGTTAACCGAACCATCCAATAGATAGAGGCTAGGAGTAGCAGTAAAGAAGGAACTGATGCAGAAAAAAGAGGACACAAACAATGCACCACAAGAAAATTTCAGTCACACCTTTTTCCTTCCAAACAGAGCGCCTTAGGAGAAAGTTTTGAACCTTGAAAAGGTGTCTACCAGCCAGAAGAAATTCATTTCCATATGTCAAGCTGATACCATGCCTGTTGTTTCAAGAAATGATGAATTATAAAAAGCAATAAGCATAAAGTTAGGCCCATTAATAGTCAGAAACAACATTATAGAGAAAGCAAGTACAAGGTTGGCGTTAAAGAGATGGGCAAATTGAAATTACTTTTTCTGATAGTATTCCTTGTATGTAAGAGCTTCCCCCCCTTTCAAATTAAGAACAGAATTCCCATTCAAGGAAGCAAGACTCCCAGTGATGCAATAAAAATGGCCGCTGTGAGGAGTATAAACTACTGAATTATGAAGCATACAACTGCACACTGGACCATTTTTTGTCTGTATCCAGCGACACTCTCCCCTGGAAGAAAAACATTGCTTGATATTTTTAACCTTATCGATAGAGAAAGAAGCTGACTTGACACAATGCCAATCAATTCTTTCCCCAATAGAAGGTAGGAGTAAATAAGCAACTGTGGTGGAAGACTCTTGCTCGTGCAGGCAATTCAATGCATCCATGAGTTTGATATAGTCATGGTGCAGGAGTACACTTAGAATTTTGATCTGAAACTGTTTAGCTAAAAGAACCTGAACATGTTGGGCAGAAAAGATCAATATGGAAACACATATAAGTTAATCAAATATCATAACCAACACAACTCAGACGAGTTATTCTCAGCCAAATTGCTTACACAAAAATAAGAAAAATCTATTAAGTGATTTACCTGCTTATGACTCAGATGAACAACATGCAAATGTTTAAAACCAACAGACACGGAACCCTTGTCAGATTCCAAATTGAAGGAGTACGACATGAAATCAGGACCCAGATCAGACTTCACAACAAGAATGATGTCACTGAAAGAAACATCATAACTGAAAGTCTGGTATAATGTAATCTGGTAGCAATGGTACCTTCCAAGACCACAAAATGACAACCAAGAATCTACCAGTTCTCCTGGGAAATAATTGGCTTGTTGGCCACAATAAGATTCCATACCTGCAGAACAAACAAAAGATATGAAACCAAAACAAGCATCCAATGCAAATTTAGAAAGTGAGACTTACTCAAAGAGCAACCCCTTAAAAAATGGTAGTGATAAAAGAGGAAACATAATAAATATCCAAATACTCTTTCTAGCCATCAAAATTACAACATAATTAGAGATTAATGGAGTTTCAATACCACTTTCTGGAACACCATCTTCATCTGCAACTTCAAAAACAGGTAGAAGATAATCATTCAAGGCATGAATCTCATGGAGCTTCTTGCATGCTTCAAGACATACAATCTGCTTTAGCAGGTCACTTCTACCCCTTGCACAAACAGTTTGTATTGGACAGTTTCTTGGAAGATGTAATATACATGTACTGCACTCCTTGTTGATGACAAATCTAGGATGAGGTTTGAAATACCTAGGCAAGAACAGAAAATTTAGCTTTGCTATTACCAAAAACCGTATGAGATTAGTTTACAATTTAAAAATGAGAAAAATTATTGGTAAAAGAATGTTTCCTACATATCAGAGGGAAGCCGGGAGCAATAAAAATGTATCAAAGCTACAGAGGAACTCAAAGTCACAACTGCACCAGTACTTTCAACCCTGTAAAATTCCTCATCATACATATCACTTTCTAGAGGTTTACAGGGAAGAGAAGCGCGTCGCAGAGACTCCTTCCGCATCATATCTCCACTTTCAAGGAACTTGTTTACCTTCGAAAGCATGTGTGTGTCATCCCTGAAATGCAAGAAGTGAATTTAAAGAACATCTAACCAAAAAAGGACTCTAAATGCACTTCTAGGACACAAGCAATTAATGAAATCTGAAACGGAACTAAACATGGAACAAACCTATGCAGTGATAGAATTAAAACTACAAAGTAAATATGATTGATAAGTAATTAGGTGATCAATCTAATACAAATAAATTCTAGGGCTAGAAACCCTATGCAATACATTTCTGCATCATATGTAATTATTTCAGCAATTTAAAATAACAGTCTAGGGCTATAAACTCTATGCAACATCAAGACCAGGATGGTTATCAAAGCAATGGTCCTTGTTCAAACCTCAAAGGCAGCTTGAAGCAAAGCGAAGCAATTTTCATGCCAATCAGTAGTACAGTGATTGAGTTTCCACAATCAATGATGTTTAGAAATGCATTGATATCCCTTTAGTGATCCTAAGGATAGGAGACAAGCGGTATGTGGCTGCTGCAGCAAACAAAATGGCAGCAGGTATGTGGCTGCTGCAGCAAACAAAATGGCAGCAGTATATAGGGATTTGGATGCGTTTAGAATAAAAGATGGTGGTTGGTTTTGTACTGCAGATGGAAAAGAGATCAAAGGTGGATAAAACAGGCTTCAAAAGGGTTAGAAACCAGGTTTGGATCTGCAACAAACCAGATTGATCACTTCTGCAGATACGGTAGCAAGCCAGCAGACAACTTGGAAGTCTGACTGATGTCAGATTTCACACAGATGCAACCAGTAATAGGTTCTTAAGTGTTTATTGTGCTGCTGTTAGGGTTCTAGCACAGGAAACAGGGACAGTAACAGAACTTCAACAGAAAAACAAGCAAAGAGGAAAAGGGGTATGCAGTGTTGTTAAAGATGCACCTAAGGCATAAGGTACAAAGGACCAAGATCAAGCACTTTTTATACCCTAAGGTATGCCTAAGGTGCGAAGCACAAAATGCTTAGGATTAGGTGCTTTCTATATCCTCAGCGAAGCAAGCACCTTCATCTAGACGCACACAAGGCAAAGAAGGTGCACACTTTTGATCTAATTTGAAGCGTTAGAAAAGTGCACTTTTCTTAAAAGTTATTTCTTCAATTTTTTTTTTAAGTCTACCATTGTTTTTAAACTGTGATAACTTCATAGTGCACTATTCCATATACAATTATTTCTTTTATCCTATAAAAAAGCCAAAAATTAAAAGACTAAAAATATCAAGGAACTACAGATTTCAACTAAAAAAGAGGTAGCTTTTCATAGAGCTAATAGATTAAAATATTAATATTATGAATTTTAACTTTTGCTATTGTTTTATAAATCTTACTTATATAAAGTATTCTGCCATTTATTTCAAAAACGTGTGCCTTACTTCACTTGGGCACACGCCTGCACCTTGTGCCTAGGCTCCAAGAGCCCTTTGCATTTAAATGCGCCTAGCGCTTTTAACAACACTAGATGTATAAGAGGGAAGAAAGAGGAAAGATCATATCTCTAGCAACACTTAGAGAAGAACTCAACGCATGAAGAGAACATAACTTTTATTTCTACCATACTAGGAGAGAGAGATAGAGAGAAACAGTAGCCAACCAATGGATGTAGAATGGACAAGCATGTTACCACAAAAATTGCATTTAAGTTGTTAATTCTTGCTATGTGCATGCGTACGATAGTGTAATTGAGCATGTATATGTGCGGACTGCAATGGTATTTGGCTTTCTAATATTACAAGAACGATACAAATTCCCTTTTGTTTTGATAGCTCGATGTTGCCTAATTATGATTATTTTACATGATCATGGATGGATGAGGAAGACTCACACTTTAATGTGGTAAGTATGACTTTGGTTTGCTTATTCGATATGCAAGACATGTGAAAATAGATTACACTTAAAAGTAGGAAAAAAAATGAAACTTGTATGTTTAAAATTATTGAGAAAGAAGCTATTGGGCTAGTCCTGTTAATATGGATTGCACCTTCACAGGATGGAAATATGGCACACTATCGATTATCCCATCATAGGTTAGAAATGTGGCAAAGCATACTACCGATTGCCCCATCACATGATACAAATATGCACACTATCAATTGCTTCATCACAAAGAATATAACCATGTCCATTCCAAAGCTTATTTGTTCACACATGGAATATTGAATCAAATCATAACAAACTAATCATAATGGATTGTACTTGAAAACACTATTTATTGAGATGACAACTCGATGATGTGTGATATATTGATCCTATGAAGAATCTGATATAGAGATATCAATATTGATTATGTAAAAGATGCATATCATAATTACTACATGTTTATTGAATTGTGGAATAATTGTGATTATTACATATCATAATTATTTAATGCTGAATATTGTGATTATTTGCATCATGTTATCTATATCTGAATATTTGCAATTACTAATGCATGCATGTGTGCGTGGAGGGATTCTTACTAAGCTGTTAAGCTTGTGTCATATTTTACTTTTCTTTTCAAGACTACAAGATGATTAAAATAAGAATAAGACCGGATTCGAATGAGAAGTAGAATAGTTGGAGCATTTCTAATATCAAATGAATAAAAAAAAGTTGTGATTGAACAATTTTGTTACTATACTAGTGAAATTCTTTAGTTCCAAAATTAATTATGGCATAATGTGCTATTGTGACAATTGTTAAAACCTTAAATGTTCTCTAAGGGCACACCCTAAAGGATGTGCTAATCATGTGCCCAACTAGGAGCTGGGTTGGGGCATAACAGGTTTGTTCTGGTTTTTCTCAACATCAAGACAATGTTTGAGAATGAATATGTGCTCCTAAATAAACTTGAACTAAATAATCTCAGGGTCTTAATTTTAATAAATTTAAAGAGCATAGAGCCTAATGTTCAGAAAAAACAAACTCCCTAGGCAAAAGAAAGTGATGCCAATATTGTAGGGCCTAAGCAACTACATTAAAGTCCTTGTCATAGGTGAAATGCTTTTGTTTGGTCTCATTCAATTTCTTGTTCAAGAGTGCAATGGGATGACCCTCTTTAAGTCGCCACCTATTCTTACACCTAAAGCATCAAATTCTGCCCCAAATAATTTAGAAAAATCAGGAAGCCACAACATAGGAGCTTATATCTTTATGTTGTTAATCTCCTCAAATTCTTTAGGTGCAGACATGTAGCCTTAGGTCAAACTCCCCTTTCTTCATGCAATTGGTGATGGGAGCCATAATAGTGCTAAATCCTCTAATGAACCTCCTATAAAAGGTAGCTAGGCCATGTAAACTCCTAACATCATGAATTATTCTAAGGTTCAAGCTACATTTTAATGGAAGACATTTTTTCAAGGTCAACTGTAACTATCAGAAGACAGAACCTATATTTTACTGACAAAAATGGAGTTGATGGAGATGGGGTCCCCACATGGATGGCAATACCATGGGAATGAGGATGGGGAGTTTATTAAAAATAGGGTTCGCAGGAATGGGCATTTTCATGGGAATGAGATCCCCATGGGAATAGGCAAGTTCCTATTCCCATTTGCTGGACAAGGATGAGGATAGGGTGCTAAAACAGAGGTGGGGATAGGGAAGAGAGCAGCTCGCTGTCCTCTGCTGCCTCATTGCGATTCCTACTCAAGGAGATATCAAGTACACCAAGTCACCAATCGACATTTTATTTTCAAATTGTATTTTAGCTACAAGTAATAAAAAAGTTAATAAGATTGCAAATTGTAATAAGATATCGACCTGACTCTCATGAAAAGCATATAATATTTCTATTGCATCTAGAACTAGAAGAATTCACCTTATGAGAAACTTCTCAAGTTGAATTTAAGTTCACACCAACTGCCAGATTATTTCAGTACAGACTTTTAGAACTAAATCTATGATTGTAGGACTATAAGATGCAGAAGGCACAAAATACCTCCTGACAATTAACAGATAATCTGAAGCCTGCTTTCTAGCACGACCACGCGACTGTATAAAACTGCATACAGTCGCTGATGGATCAAATCGTATTACCAAATTGCAACTCTGTACATCCAAACCCTCCTCAAGAATTTGAGTAGCAACGATAACATTCACCTACAGGAAAGGGATCAAATTAATCTCAAATTCAGGAAATAGGCAACTATCAGAAAAGTGATACACAAGCTGAAAGCATGCCTACTTTTCCTTTGTGAAATTCATTAATAGTTTCTATTTGTTCCTTCCTGGTTGGTATTGCCATCCAAAACTCTTCCCTGCCATGTACCGAGTTCCCCACCCTGAGAATTGGCTGATGCTGCTTAAAAAAGACTGGAGAACTATGGCTGTAATAACCCTTTCAACAAATATAATACACCGCAAATCAGGCACTCCCCTGGACATTAAAACAAGGACTCATCAAGTTTGAGCGCAATTTTAATAATGTAAAGAAAAATGAAGAATAAAACAATGGATTGCACATTCACTGAACTGAAACAAGATAAGATCTAAAAGGATCCTTAAGGGGAAAAATTACATGCATGTTGCATTTTCTATAAGATAATCACTGAATTTTACACATCAAAAAGGTAAAAACAAAAAAAGAGAAAAAAGTCAAGCATTCTAAGTAGACAACAAGAAGTGAATCATACCCTAACTCAGTGCAGAATAAAATTATCAGATATCAGCTTGCAAATGCCTATCTTCTTACATGTAATATAATGTTAACCAAGTTCTGAAAAAATTGACATTTTTTTTTCAAATTCTCACTTATACCATGATAATTTACCTTTGTTATGGCAATCAACTTGCTAATCTTGTGGCTTATCGGACAGGGCTATGTGAGTAGGGGCCTAGTCCTTGGACTAAAAAAAAATGGCTTAGTCAACTTGTGGACACATTGAGCAGGACTCAACCAACTTGACTCTGAGTCAACCCAGCAAGTCAAGCCTTGAGGTGGTGGCATTGATGACTGAAACCAGCAATTCCTTATCAGAGTTGGAATCCAACTTTAAAAGGAGTCTAAGGGAAGGACACAGACCGCTCAAAGGCCTCCTACCATCCACTCCTCATTCAGCCCCTACCACCATTGAGCAACGATTGTTTTGATTGACTCGCTGGCACCTTTCTCCTCTTCTTTCTCCTTCTACCAGGCATGGCTAGGTGAGTCTCTCTCTCTCTCTCTCTGTATTTTGATGCCGTGTGGTCACCGCCAATGGCCACTGGTGACGCGGGAAACAAGCAGAAGACTCCTGTTTTCATTTTTTTCTCATCTGTTCTGGCAGCTGGACCAGATCCAACCACTATCAGAGCTCACCAGTCATCAGGACCAGTGAGCTAAAGTTGACAGGCTGATGGTGTGTGACCATTGCCAACCGTTGAGGTGTTATCCTTACTTTCTAACTTTAACTAGAAGGCCCTATTTACAGCCAAGAGTCGACCAAGGACAACCTTTGGCTTCATCAACAACACTTCATTGACATCGCTTGACCAGCCGAATCCCAACTCAAGCCCACTGGTGGTACCTCTTCCTCTGTCTCATTTAGTCTCCTCATCCCCTTTTTGGAAACCAAGTTCTCTTTTTTTTCTCACTTTTTTCCTCTCTAAAAGTAGAAGAAAAGAGAGTGGGATGGAGTTCCACTTGCTAAGGTGGTGGACCACAATCCATCTCTATCCAACGGTAGCTGGCCAACATCTTTGATTCCCTGGCTCAGCTACAGGAAGGCCCTAGTACGGACCCTAGAGCCACAACCCATGTTATTGATATCATATCTTCTTGAACCAATTCCTTAAGGTTCAATAATTTTGGTAGGTGGATGGTATCACAGACTTTGGAGTGGGCAAGCATAGGGTCTTTCCTTGACCTTCTAAGGTATAACTACAAACAAAGTCGGCATGTCAAATCAAACCTTGCTTCCACTAGAAATAAGAACCGATGTATGCTTGTTTGTGTAGAACTGAACATTTAGCGTGTGCGTGCAGACGATGGTGTGAATGAGCATGATTGCTCATGAGTTTTCTGATAGCATTTGATATTTTAAATAAAATATCTCAAACATGATATGCATCAATGTTACAATTAAATTGTTTAAATTGAATACATATGTAATTGGACTAAGTATGAGGGTTGGATTAGCTTTGTTATTTACCCTATCGGTCACAGGCCAAATCATGATGCTCTTCGTGGATTGCTAGTCATGGGACAAATCGTCGGACTATGTTTAAATGGCCAATCACGAGCCAAATCATGGTGCTATTGATTTGCCAATTATGGATTGGATCATGAATGAGGCTAGTCCAATGTTGAAAAGATAACTTAAATACACTTTGTAACGTGGAATTTGCTTCTTATATATTCGATCTTGAAAATTATAATTTGATGCTATTATTTACTAATTCAGCTATTCTGATAATTGGGTTTACCGTTGGATTTGTTCAATAATTGATAAAATATTCAAATATTGATTATGTTTAATAGTGCAACTTATGAACTTTTACAATTTATAATTGTTTGCATAGTTGTATTTGATATTGAGCATATTTATAATCATTATGTGCATGCTTATATGTGGAGCGTAAAGCACGATCCAATTAGTTGAACCAAGCAGCTGAAAGGAGTACAATCACCCTTGGTGTGAAAGGGGGCTTTGCTACAATGCTACTTCAGTGCCACTCTACAATGCCAACAAAGGTGTCGCTTTGTGGTGCTAGCATAGGCACCACCTAAGCAGTGCTGCAGCCCATCAACTATCCTCTAACCATCCAATCCGAAGTTGATGGGGGTCTCTCGAATGTGACCAAAGAAGAACCTTCTCCTACAAATCCTCTTCACCCTTTCTTCTCCCTGGTCGTCCTACCCAACCAATCATAGCCCCTCCTGATCCTTGGCTCAAGGTTTCCCTTTTTCCTTTCATTCCCTCTCTTTTCTATCTGTTTTCCTCTTTTCTATTTAGATATGAAAGGGACGATTTCGGTGAATCTACGCCCCTTGGTTCTCTCTCTCTCCCCCCTCTTGCTCTCTCTAATAAGCTTTGACCAGTTATGCTGCCGCCGATACCATTCCTCTCTCCCCACTCCTCTCTCTCTCTCTAACTCCCTTTTCCCTCTCCCCTCCCAATTCTCTCTCAGTCGTGCTTTCTTGCTTACGATTAGGCAAGAGGAGCCAGGACCTCCGGCTAGGCCGCGATCTCCTCCATCGGACTAAAACCAACGCATTTCTCCCTCTTCTCTCCCTCTCTTCCTTCTCCCTTTCCCTTCAGCTTCTCTTTCTTTATGTTGATCTAGTTCGCAGTTAAGCAGCAAGCTGTAGCCTTGTGGCCTCCACCAAGTTGCAATCTCCTCTGACCAAGGCCGCCACCAATGCCATCGCCCACCATCGAGACACCTATCCTCCCCCCCCCCCCCCCCCCCCCCTCTCTCTCTCTCTCTCTCTCTCTCAATTTAGCAATGATGCAGGGAGCTAGCTCCCTATTTTACATGCTCTTTCCATTTCTTATCTTATTTTATTTTGATTTATTTTATTTTATTTTATTACATTCACTCCATTACCTTCCATTCTTTCTAGCCTTCTAATGGGTTCTCTCTCTAACCCCCTTCACCATCTTTTCTCTCTAACACATTCTCTCTCCTTATCTCACTTTTCCTTTCTAGTATTCCCTTCTCAACAACCCTAACATTTTTCTCTAAACCATTAGGCAAATCAAGACTAAAATTTTGATGCAAGTGATTCGCAGCCGAGCCCCTAAGAGGCTTTAGCTTGGGCCACTTCCCATAGTCACCTGATAGAGGCAATATTCCACCTCTTTTTTTAATATTATTATTACTAAGTCAATAGTTTGCGTATAATTAGGTTGACAAGTCAATTTCTAAAATCTAGAAAGTTAGGGATTAGGACTTAAGAATCTATTTTAGAAAATAACAGTGAGAAATTATTCAATTTATTAGTTTAATTTAAATTCAATTGGATGTAATAGGCATTTTTGCAATCTGAGTTGATTGAGATAAGAAATCATGAACACAATCACCAGCAAAAATTACAATATAATATCCAGCAAAGCTCTCTATTATTGTATAATTACCCATACTATTATGAAAATTTCATGCAAATCTATTACCATGAATTATGTTGTTAATCAAATAAAAAGCATGCACATTGGGATAAATAAATCATAAGAAAATAAAAAGTAAGGTGGTGCAATTGGACAAGCCATATGATGCCTCATCATGGGCAAGTACATGACATCTCTCTATAGCCGATCACTAATGAAAGTGTGGCACCTCTCTTTGTAGCCAATCGCTAGCGAAATGTGACACCTCTCCCCCTCTCTTTGTGCCCGGCCACTAGCAAAGTGTGGCCATGGCTACTCCATTATCAAAACATGATAATTAAATAAATGACATATTGAAGTTGTTGGGCCTCGTGTGGTGCTATCAAGGCCCAAGTTGGGCTATCTTGTATTAAACTAGGTGTGGGTACAAGGATTAAGATTAAATCAAATCATGAATGTACACGAACTTGATGGTTATTTTAATCTCATTGGGTTAGTCCATGCGAGTTTTTGTTGAATGAACTAAGCCCATTTGGTCAATTATTTAAACTCTGGTTTCTAGGGTTTGATGAATAAGAAAAAAAAAACATATTCTTTTCTCTCAAGAACTCTCATCACAGCCACCTCCCTATCTTTGTTGGGAATTGTATCCTAAAGCCAATCATTTGATGATTGTGCTAATAAATTGTATATAAATTGTTATATTAATAAAAGTTATTTGGTAGTTTATTCATTACAAGAACATCTTCTTAAAACTCCTAATAGTAATGAAGCCCTCAAGATCTTCCTTCACGATAAAGGAGGATTTATCTTTGAAGTCCTTAAAAGAGTTCGTGACCAATGATATCCTATGACAGGGCCATAGTACTATCAATTATAGGACGTATATCATATTTGTTGGTTATCCTCTTAACCAAGGAGTGTAGAGACACTAGTATGACATATAGTGAAAGTGTAGGAGTACATTTTACCAAACGTGACTCATTTTAGATACTCTGCTATCAAGAGTTAATCCGAGAAGATATGGGTATAAGTATCTTTTAGACCTGAAGATCACAACCGGTGACTTGCAAGCAACTCATTGTACTTAAGTGCCGGACTACCTGGATTTCTAATCCAGCTACGAAAGGTTACTGGATGCAGTCAAGTCCTTATGGTAGTCAGTTATGGGTCGAGATGGAATTTGACCTATCCCGTTAAAAGGAGAAATGCTTGTGTTTCAATTTAGCAAGAGGCACTTCATGTGAAAGTCACGTGATCACTAAAATTGAAATCACTTTATGGATTCGTTGTTTAGAGTTGACAGGCTCTTAAGCCATCCTTAGCATTTATGGTCAAAAGGATGAATTATACGTAACTGTTTCTTAGGGTTCTTGGAGTTTGCTTGGCAACTCTTCGACCTATCCGACGTCGGGTTCCATTGCTAGATGGGCACATCGATTAGTATAGAAAGTTGTTTCTATGCTACCGGTTTAGGTTCGAACCTAAAGAGTCACACGCTTAAAATTTTCTAGGATGATCTATTTGCTGATCAACGATTGAAAATCGTATATGATTTAATTAATCAATTTGATCGATTGAATTATCTCAATTAGGTTAAGTACAAGTGAATAAGATTCAATTTGGTTTAAGTCTATTAGAAGGACTAATTAATTTTAAATATTGATTTGAAATTAGATTTGATTTGAATTTAAATAGATTCAGGACTAGCCAAATTTGATTTGGACTAGGACCATGATCTATGTGGGTTCAGTCCAATAAATTCAGATCAAATTAAACCATCACCTAAACCCAAACCTCTCACATAAGTATCTCACATGATGAGATAACTAATGTCTGAGAAATTAAATTCTCATTTAGAATTTAATGTATTAATTTAATCCTCTCCAAACCATTTCCATCGAAATTCTTAATGTTAGAATTAAAGTGAATTAATGTGCCTCTTTGAATCAACCAGGCAATGGAATTCTAAGTGTTAGAATTCACATCTCTTTAGTTCTCACCGACGTTGGAATTAACAAAACGCCACGTCTCCTTGGTTTTCACCGAACGTCGGAATTAACCAAGCGTCGCGGCTCTTTGGTTCGGCGTCTCTTTGCTTTTTGCCAAACAACGAATTTTTAATGTCAGAATTCAATGGGCAGGCTGAAATGAGACGATAATAGACCGGACGATTGAACGACTGCAGAGCACAAAAGGATTTACCAACTACCCTTAAGCTAAGTGATATGATCCCTAAACCTTAAGGCATGATTCAAGGCAAAAGTACTTCTTACATTGAGGATCAAGATATGATCTTGATGATTATTTATATGCATATTTTAGATCAAGCGATCATATATATATATATATATATATATATATATATATAGGCAAAGATATGATCTTGATGCATATTAGATAGATTAATATGTAATCTTTTAGCTTCCGCATTGATAATAGTTATCAAATTTTAAAAATATGCATGCCTCGTTTATTTCTCCCTACAAATGGTATCAGAGCCATGGTTTTGATATTGATCTAATTTATTGCATGTAAATTAATGTTTTTATTAATTATATAATTATGGCTAAAACTGATCACAAGGCCATATGATTATAGATAGATTAAAAATCCAAATTACCATTCAATGAGGTATTTGTGACATTGTCGTGCGATTGTTTTATCATCAATGCTTAGTCTAAAGAAAATTTAAATTGAGCTTTGGCATCAAAACATAGATTACACTCGCTCTCAAAAATATTTTATATTGATGTTGTATAAAAGCATGATATTTGCATGTTTAGTATAAAAACATAGATATGAATATGATGGCTTGTAGTTTATGTTATGCAACATACAAATATTTATGAGAGTTTTATTTGAATGTCATATTAATTCATAATATTTTTAGATATGATCTAAATATAGGAATTATTAGTAGTAACATAATGCAAGTGATGCTTGATTGAAATATATGACATGTAAATATAAATATATTTAATCTTTTGGGTTAGCTAAATCGAATCCATAAAGGGTTAGACCCTAAGGTTTAAATCAATTGGACTAAAAGAGTATTTGATCAAATCTAAATTAATTAGATTAGGTTAAGAATGCTCTAAATCAAACAATAGTTGTAGTGATCATGTCCTTCTCTTTGATTAAACCAAATGGAAGTAGATTAGGCTCCGTGGTTGAGCATAAATTCTTAATGGTCAAATCAAAATTGGTTAACTATATGATGTCAAGGTGAGTTGGCAAGTTGCTCTAGGATCAACGATCGAATGGTTTTTAATTGGGAGCTACTCGTATTGATGCGTCTTTAACGAGTTAATGGCATATCCCTCCATCGATCTCACTCACCTGGTCAATATGGTGAACCATTTATGATTCAGATCATTTACCTGATTCTGGTTGACCCATTGCCCGTAAGGAAATCAGTCTGACTGATTTAGGTGCCACTTAACCTGACTTAATCTTTTTTCATTCTACCGATTTCATAGATTCAGTGGGAGAACATGATTAGTCAATTTATCTTCAGATTATTAAATTCTTAAAATTATTAGGTCTTTAAAATGAAATAGTTATATGATAACTAGATCATAGCCTCCCATTAAGGTGGGTGATATAGAATCCGATGTCTTGATAATCATTGGAGGCACTCCATGCCTGGTGCTTGTCAATCATCGAAATTATCATTCATTATATGATAAGTCAGCGTAACTATTAAATATACAGTCAGGTGGGCCGAGCTTCACTCGGACTTGGTTGTCTATTGATAGGTTATACTGATTATATCATGCCTGCTGAAAAGGAACATGAGGCAAAACTGAACACTAAGATTGTTTTGAGAAACAATTGGTTTTAAACCTACTCTTAGATGCATATGGGTTGGCCAAGCTTCACTTAGGCATGTATGTAGTTTATGAAGATTAATGCCCACTAAAGAATTAAGAATAATTCTTCGAATTGGGGTGTAGAGGCTGCCAATTTGAACAAAATAGTGAAAGAATCTTTAAACTAAAGTCCAAGTCTTTAGACTGAATCAATTTATATACTAATAAACTTTAATTTTTTCTTATGCAGAAAATGGCCACTAATTTATCATTAAGGTCCCTATTAGATAGTGACAAGTTGAATGGTTCAAATTCTAATAGCTGGTTTAGAAAACTTAAGATCGTCCTTGAGCATGAGAGGATTCTATATATTCTGAATAATCCTGCACCAAAGATACCTGATGCAAACACCCAAAGTTCTGACAAAGGCACTTATTAGAAGTGGCTCAATGATAGAACTAGCGTACGTTACATCATGCTAGCAGCAATGAACGATGAATTCGATCGCCGATTCGAGAATGCTCAGCGTTGAATGAATCTTTCGGCACACCCGATGACGTTGAAAGGCACAAGACTAGTTGTGCTATTTTTAATGCTCGAATGAGGGATGGATCTTCTGTCACTGATCATGTATTGTATATGATTGAGAAGATAGAACTCCTCAGCAAACTCGGCTTTCCCATACATGAGCAGTTGGGAAAAGATGTGATCCTGAATTCCTTGCCTCCATCCTTCCGACCTTTACTTACTCATTTTCGAATGACAAAGCCTGCATCTTTGAGAAGGATAACCAACTCTCTAAGGGTTTGATTAATATGGTTGAAGGATCTAAGGTAGGATGTCAACCCTTTGGGAAAGGAAGAAGAAAAAAAATAAGAAAAAGGTGCAACATGCTAGGATATCTATAAGTGGTCAAATGCAGAAGAAAAAAGTTAATAAAAGTCAAGTTGAATGCTTTCATTGCAAGATGCAAGGGCACTGGAAGAGGAACTATCCTCTTTACATTGACACACTTGATCCAAACAGGCCAAAGAAGAAAAAGGGGCAAGATGTTGCTTAATAAGGTATTTATATGATAATACCTTATAATTTTTCTGTATATGATAATCAGACCTAGGTATTGAATACCGAGAGTCATTTTAATATTTGCAATTCATTGCAGGGACTACAGATCACTAGAAGATTTGAGGACAATAAAAGATTCCTTAATGTCGGCGATGGAAAATTACTTCCAGTACTGGCATTAGGAGTTCTTGAAATAGTTTTCAATAGAAATGTCATTATACTAAATAATTATCATTTTTGCCCAACGTTCTTGTTGAACGTAATTTCTGTAGGCCTTCTGACTAAAAGTAATTATTAAATTTTAATAAAGGATGTTACTTTGAATATCATTATGAATGGAATCACTGTAATAACTGAGCATTTATCTAACGGCATTTATATATTATCACAGCCTGTGAATGTAGTGTACAACTCAAGTAAGCGCCTATAACAACTGATGTCACAGGCATTTATCTTTGGCACCATCGGCTGGGTCATGTCAATAAGAATAGATTAAACAGGTTAACTCAGGAAGGCATCCTTCGAATTAATGATTGTGAATCATTAACTACCTGTGAATCATGTCTTTTTGGTAAAATGACCAAGTCATCTTTTACTGGAAAAGGTGAAAGAGCCAAAGAGCTATTGAGTCTAGTACATACTAATGTATGTGGACCAATGAGCACTTGTGCCAAAGATGAATATTACTACTTCATTACTTTAACGACCTTTCTAGGTTCGGTTATGTCTATCTTACGAGACATAAATCTGAGTCGTTTGAAATGTTTAAATATATCATAAAGAAATAGAAAAACAAACAGAAAAATGTATTAAGACCCTTCGATCAGATCGAAGAGGCGAATACATTTTCAATGACTTTGTGACATATTTTAAAGAGAATAGAATTCTCTCCAAATGGACTCCTTTTGGAACACTGCAGCATAACTGTGTGTCAAAAAAAGGAATCAAACTCTGTTAGACATGGTTCGGTCCATGATGGGTTTTGCAAGCTTGCCAATATCATTTTGGGGATACGCATTAGAATCAGCTTATCATATTTTTAATAAGGTTCCAAGTAAGTCTGTTTATAAAACTCCACATGAGATGTGGTATGGACATAAATCGATTATCACCTATCTGAGAGTCTGGGGGTGTCCGGCTTATGTGAAACGTGCAAAATCAGACAAACTTAAACCCAAATCTGACAAATATTTTTCATCGACTATCCGAAAGAAACCAAAGGATGTTACTTTTACAAAACTGAAGAACAAAAGTTGTTCATTAGTAATAAAGCAGTTTTTCTTGAAAAGGAGTTCCTTAGTTAAGGAATAAATAGCTCTAATATTAAACTTGAGAAAGTTCATCAAGTAGAAGGAACACAAACCAGTAAACCCTTAGATTCTGAGTTGATTAGATCAAAAAACTCAAAACCCATTTTAGATACACCATTAAAGCGATCTGGTACAGTACCACATCAACCGGATAGCTACTTAGGTTTCTTGGTACAGAATGAAGATCCTGTTGAACTCGATGAGAACAATGAGGATCCGATCACCTATATGATGCTATGCAAAGGACTGACTCTAATAAATGGCTTGAGGTCATGAATTCCGAATTTGATTCCATGAAAGACAATAATGTATGGACATTAGTTGACCCACCCAAGGGATAAAACCCATAGGGTGTAAATGGGTTTTCAAGAGGAAAAGAGGCGCAGACGAAAAGGTTGAGACTTATAAAGCACGTCTGATTGCTAAAGGATATCGTCAACATTATGGTATTAACTATGACAAAACATTTTCTCCTGTGGCAATGCTGAAATCCATTCGGATTATGCTAGCTATAGCAACACACTTTGATTATGAGATTTGGCAGATGGATGTTAAAACCACTTTTCTAAATGGTGATTTAGAAGAATAGGTGTATATGATACAGCCTGAAGGTTTTATATCTGAAAACGAGTCTAAAGTGTGCAGGCTACAGAAGTCTATTTATGGACTTAAGCAAGCATCTAGGAGTTGGAACATACGATTTGATAAAGTGATCAAAACTTATGGCTTTATTAAGAATAAAGAAGAACCTTGCATTTATAAATAGGCTAACGATTCCGTTATTGTATTTTTTATATTATATATGGATGATATTCTCTTAATCGAAAATGATATCCTGCATTAAAAGGAATAAAGACATGGTTATCATCACAATTCTCCATGAAAGATCTGGGAGAAGCATCATACATCCTAAGGATGAAGATCTATAGAGATAGATCTAAAAGGATGCTTGGTTTATCCCAATCTACGTACATTGACACCGTGCTAAAGAGGTTTAGCACGAAGAATTCCAAGAAAGGCTATCTTCCGATAAGCCATTGAATTCATCTTTCTAAAAAGGATTGTCCGATAACTCCTAATAAAAGAGAACGTATGTATCGAATTCCATATGCTTCGGCAGTGGGATCGATTATGTACACCATGACATGTACAAGACCAGATGTGGCATATTCACTAGGAGTAGTAAGTAGATACCAATCTGATCCAGGAGAAAAACACTGACAAGTTATTAAGACAATCCTTTAAGTATTTGAGAAATACTAAGGACCAGTGGTTAATCTATGGAGAGTCTTATTTGAAACTTATTAGATATATTGATTCCAGTTTCCAATCAGATCATGATGATAGCAAAAGTGTATCAGGTTTCGTGTTTATCCTAAATGGTGGAACTGTTTGCTGAAAAAGTTCCAAGCAACATACAGTGGCAGATTCGGTGTGCGAGGCAGAGTACATCGCTGCATCAAATGCTACGAAAGAAGCTGTGTGGCTGCAAAAGTTTATCTCCGAGCTTGGAGTGGCACTTCCATCGATGGACCAGTCCTGTTGTACAGTGAAAGCACTGGTGCCATAACTCAAGCAAAGGAACCCCGAGCACATCAACGCACCAAGCACATACTGCATCGATTTCATCTTATACGAGAGATTGTAGACCGAGATGACATAAATCTTCAGAAGATTGATGGAAAGGAAAACCTAGGTGACCCATTTACTAAAGCACTCAGCATCAGGGAGTTTGATGACTATAAATTGAAGATGGGTATTAGATACTGTAATGAGTGGCTTTAGGCTAAGTGAGTTTGTTGGAATTGTATCCTAAAGCCAATCATTTGATGATTGTGCTAATGTAAATTATATATATTGATATATTAATAAAAATTATTTGACAGTTTATTCATTACAAGAACATCTTCTTAAAACTCCTAATAGTAATGAAGCCCTCAGGATCTTCCTTCACGATAAAGGAGGATTTATCTTTGAAGGTGCTTAAAAGAGTTCGCGACCAAATGATATACTCTAACAAGGCCATGGTACTATCAATTATAGGACGTTGTATATCATATTTGTTGGTTGTCCTCTTAACCAAGGAGTGTAGAGACACTAGTATGACATACAGGTGAAAGTGTGAGAGTACATTTCACCGAACGTGACTCATTTCGGATACTCTGCTGTCAAGAGTTAATCCAAGAAGATATGGGTATAAGTATCCTTTAGACTGAAGATCACAACCAGTGACTTGCAAGCAACTCATTGTACTTAGGTGCCGACCACCTGGATTTCTAATCCAGCTACGAAAGGTTACTGGGTGCAGTCAAGAACTTATGGCAGTCAGTTATGGGTCGAGATGGAATTTGACATATCCGTTAAAAGGAGAAATGTTTGTGTTTCAATTTAGCAAGACCTTGACCGAAGCACTTCATGTAAAAGTCACATGATCACTAAAATTAAAATCACTTTATGGATTTTGTTTAGAGTTGACAGCTCTTAAGCCATCCTTAGCATTTGTGGTCAAGAGGATGAATTATACGGTAACTGTTTCTTAGGGTTCTTGGAGTTTGCTCGGCAACTTTTCGACCTATCCGAACATCGGGTTCCATTGCTAGATGGGCACATCGATTAGTATAGAAAGTTATTTCTATGCTACCGACTTAGGTTCGAACCTAAAGAGTCACACGCATAGAAGTTTCCTAGAATGATCTATTTGCTGATCAACGATTGAGAATCGTATATAATTTAATTAATCAATTTGATTGATTGAATTACTCAATTGGGTTAAAGTACAAGTGAATAAGATTAAATTTGATTTAAGTCTATTAGAAGGACTAATCAATTTTAAATATTGATTTAAAATTAGACTTGATTTGGATTTAAATAGATTCAGGACTAGCCAAATTTGATTTGGGCTAGGACCATGATCTGTGGGTTCAGTCCAATAAATTCAGATCAGATTAAACCATCACCTGAACCCAAACCTCTCACATAAGTATCTCACATGATGAGATAACTAATGTCTGAAAATTAAATTCTCATTTAGAATTTAATGTATTAATTTAATCCTCCAAACCATTTCCATCGAAATTCTTAATGTTAGAATTAAAGTGGAATTAATGTGTCTCTTTAAATCAACCAAGCGATGGAATTCTAAGTATTAGAATTCACATCTCTTTAGTTCTCACCGACATTGGAATTAACAAAGCGCCACGTCTTCTTGGTTTTCATCGAACGTCAGAATTAACCAAGCGTCGCGGCTCTTTGGTTCGATGTCTCTTTGCTTTTTGTCAAACGATAGAATTCTTAATGTAAGAATTCAATGGACAAGACGATACTAGAGGCCGAACGATTGAACGGCTGCAGAGCACAAAAGGATTTACCAACTACCCTTAAGGTAAGTGATATGATCCCTAAACCTTAAGGCATGATTCAAGGCAAGAAGTATGACTTCTTACATTGAGGATTAAGATATGATCTTGATGATTATTTATATGCATATTTAGATCAAGCGATCCTATATATAAGACAAAGATATGATCTTGATGTATATTAGATAGATTAATATGTAATCTTTTAGCTTCCGCATTGATAATAGTTATCAAATTTTAAAAATATACATGCCTCGAAGTTTATTTATCCCTACAATCTTCTCCCCCTTCTCCCCTTCCAGAAGGCCCGCGCGTAGGGGTTCTCGTGTCCAACCTTCCATGGGTTCTTGTGTCAAGGGTTCCAAAAGGCCTTCGTCCCAAGCTTGCGAGAGGGGAAGTCGCGAGACTCGCGTGAAGGGACGTGGGAGAAGCTCGCGTGAAGGGAGCGAGGGGTAAGGCTTTCCGGCCATGAAAAAAGATTAAAAAATCAAAAAAAGGGGCAGCGATGGTTTGAACCCATGACCAAAGGGTCAAAAGGCGAGCACCTTATCACTGCTCTATTATGATCATTGACAAAGAAAGATAAAAGCCGAGCATATTTCTCGGCGATGAGATCCCACTGTTCAACTTTAACTGAAGTAAAAAAAAAAAAGAGGGTATACTCATCATGGGAGTATATGGGCTAGTGTCACATTGCCTAGTATGTCACTAACTGTGATTGTCAAATATGGTATGACATTTGTCTAAAACTAGTCTAGAATGGATTTGGCATATGTGGTATTACAATTATTATTGTTAGATATGTATGAAGTATAATCATGAACAACCCGCTATTGAGTGAAATTACAAACTTATGTTACCTAACGATTCACATATGATTTAATTAGCATTGGTATTTATATTATGGTTGTCTCCTCTTATGAATGCTTATAAAATGATATATGTGCATTATTAGTTCATATTAGTGCGCATGAGAGAAGATTTCCTGCTGAGCCACTTGCTCACATCTCTATTGTCACATAGTCAACCCAAGCAATGGATTAGGGTGATAACATGGGGATTCTTATCAAACTATCAATCTCGCACCATATTTTACACAACTAGCATGAAGTGGAGTCAAGCTATGGCTGGGAATCACGTGAGAACCAGAATAGTTAGATTATTCTAATTTCAAACAATCAAAAAATTTGTAATCCAATTATTTTATTATTATTTTAGTAAATTTCTTTGATTTTCTAATTAAAGAAGATATTTTACGTTATTGTGAAAAATGATAAACATAAATTTTTCATATTTTCTAGTAATTAGGGTAATAATGGGATTATTATTATTAATTGCACCTTTGTGATCACAATAATGATCCTAAATCACCTCACCTATAGAATCATCACCAACCTAGCGATCCTAAACCCATCATTAAGGGCATCTCAAATCAATCCCCAAACAATGATCTCAGATTGAGATTTAAACACCAAAACACCACTCATTCACAAAATAAGGACACCTAACAAAAAATACCTTCCATCATGTATTATATTATAATAAATAATTTCATGACATATAATGAAAATAATAATATTATAGCATAAATATAATGCTATTAATAGAAAAAAATACAATAGTATTAAAATTCCTCTCATCATGTACGCTATTATAACATTAATAATAATATAATATAATATAATAGTATTATTTTCATATTTTAATAATATGAAGTAAATTATTATTAACATATAATTTATGTTTTATAGTAAATAATATTGTAATTTAATCTAATATTATACTAAATGTGAATAATGATAAAGTATAATGGCAGTTGCAAAATATATCAACGTTAGATTAACTATTACACAGTCAATGATCAAAGACATCAATCAAAGACATCAATTATATACCGAATAGGTTAATTGGGGATATCTAGGGATCTTTGATCATTAAGATAAATTAAACCAAATGAGATAATCTTAGATCACCAAAGTCATATCACCATAAGATAATGATTATTGGTGATCTAAGATCACCATGATGATCTCATTTGGATTGTCAAATGCACAATAAAGAATGCGAGGCAATGTCACCTGTCCAACCAAAGCTGAGTTTGATGTCTGATAGTTCATTTTCCAATAGATTATCCCTTTTTATGTTTAACAATTTAACAAATCCAAACCATAATAAGTTGGCAATTAACGTTGGGAACAAGTATAAGAGATGCAACTTGCTTTTAAAATATTATAAAATATCCACATAAAATGCAAGAGGCATGAAAAAGATAAAAAGATAAAAATATAAATTCTTAGTAGTTAAGTTCCGCAAAATCGATATAAAGAATCATATCGTTGTGTTATCGACTCGATAAGATACAGTAAACTTTGCTAATAGGTAGCAATAACTAAAGTTGAGATATGATGCTTGTACCTGTACTGCAAAAGAGATTGGAGAAGACACTGCACTTTTGTTGTCAAAAGACCAGCATTGATATCTGCATTGAAATCATCACCGATGCGCCTTCCTGAGCAGAGAGAAACAACATATGCATATGACACCAGCAACCATACAACGCACATTTCATGAATTAAACCAAAATAACCACAATTTGAAGTAGGGAACAATAAAATGCAAATGATTAAACAAACTAAAGGCACCCTATCAATTTGGATGTGACTGCACCAAAGAATAAAGATTAAAGATTAAAGTGAAGGGCCTGTCTTAGCATCCATCCACCCAATGCAATGAACAAACAACCACAGGTTCTATAGGTAGGATAAGAAGATGTTGTACAAAGACAGGCAAGAGCTATTCAAAACATACCTTCAAACGACAAAGAGGAGGTACCCGTGATGCAACAGGAACATATGGGGTTACAAAATCAAGAAAAGAGTAGCAAAAGTTTAAGAGATTTATAGCAATTCAGCACCAAAGTTTAAATAACAACTTTATAATCATTTTATTCAGGAAACCATTTTAAGGGTTGACAAAAGAACAAATCCAAACAAGAAACTCCAAATGAGAGATTGAAATTGAAATATTTGACTGTTCTCCAGAGTGCATATATACTGAATGGATAAGCCTATGAATTTTCTAACCGAACAAGTGCCGCATGCAGAATATAAAGACATTCTCACTAAAAGAGATTATTAAAAACAAAGGGAAAAAATATATGGCAATAAGAATGCATAGATAACCTTCATAATAAAGAAACATACCTTTTGGTAGATATCGTGAAAGGACTTGAAACACATCTTCAGTAAACATTCTTACAGCACTCTCACAGGTTCCATGAATGCTTTGACCCCAGAAGGAAACATAGTTTTCTTTGCATGAAAATGATTCTACAGCCTATACAAAAGCAAACATAAGGTTTGAAAATATATTTTATACCACCATCTTAATATCACGATGCTTAAAAACCTCAAACCTTTGCTGCTAACCATACTCCCAGCTCCGTTAAACAAAATAAAAAGGTATCATGTAGCTTTGAGATATTCTTTCTCACATTTTCCTTAGAAGAAAGGTCAAGCATTTGTTCTTCTATGGCTCGTATATGCTAAGAAAGAAGAGAGGCATTATTAATAAGTAGCTACACAAAGTTCATACAGAATGTAAAGTTCATACAGAATGAAACCAATACATGTAATGCCATAGGTAACAATCATGATTTTGACAAGATCGTAGAAATATTTTTCTGTACATCGTGTCCCAAAATGCCAAAGTTATCTGAAAGGATGAGAATGATGTCATTGTTTGTTGTTGACATTTTGATGGATATGAAACTCAATTTTTTCTTTCCATACAATACTCTACAGATATTGTACATCAACTTCTACAGAGATTCAGAGCAACGACAAATGGTTCCCATGGTAATGCATTATTAGGGGTCCAGTTGGAAGTTACCACATTAACAGCACAAATACTTGCTGACATTTACCTAATATACAGTCTTTGGAAGATATTTGTTGAAATACAAATCTCCACACACCTGTGCTCTTAGATGATCTAGTTACTGAAAGGTAGCACCAGCCTTTTCATACATCTTCCTATGAGGCACCATTACCATTTACAATTTATCATTGAATTTCAAGCGTTGGAGTAGGTGTCTTATTTTGTTCCTTAGCGGCACAATGGTAAATAATGTGAAGCTTAATTGATTCAGTTTGGTGGCCTTGTTGGGAAAGAGAGTTGGAAACCCTCATGTACCATGTCACTTATCACCAAATAAGGACACAAAGTTCAAGGCAATAAAGGAAGAGAAGTGAGCTGTGGTGTCTGGAAAACTGTGGGCTTATAGTTTAGCATGAGTTCAATTCTAACTCACGGTAGCATAATCATTGGCCAACAAGAAAGGATATTGGTGACTGTAAGCATAAAGGAGAAAGAGAACTGGACTTTCTTGCACTAAGGTTGCTCAAACTTCAAGATCGAGCAGGAGATGCTCTCGCTCACAAGGTTTCAAACAAAAATGCTGCCACCATGTGGTTCAGTGGTGACATAATCATTGGCCAACAAGAAAGGATATTGGTGACTGTAAGCATAAAGGAGAAAGAGAACTGGACTTTCTTGCACTAAGGTTGCTTAAACTTCAAGATCGAGCAGGAGATGCTCTCACTCACAAGGTTTCAAACAAAAATGCTGCCACCATGTGGTTCAGTGGTGACAGATTCGAGCAACGTATTGTTCAGCACTTTTATTGCTACCTGACATCATTGGTCAAGGTTGATAATCCACATGTTACAGTTCCAGATTATTCCTACTCCATAAGGGTTTTTCTTTGGGTTATGTAAATCTTAGCTTTCTAGAGTTGGTATGCAAGCAATGAGAGTCTTTGAAGTGGGAATTTTTTTAGAGCTTTTCTTTTGAACTTTTCCTGTAACAAGAGAGGGACAGGCTTTCACCATACAGTGTTCCAAGTAGGTGCTTTGTACTTGGCTGTAATAGGCAGATTTCTCTCCCTGGTTTCCCCATGGATTTAGGCAAGTTGCCAAACCACATGCATCGCATGTTGCTTTTCTCTTTTATTTTTCCTCTTATTCTCTGGTATATATCTCTTTCTCATGCTTATGTATATTGTGCTTGTAACACCAATACAGGAGATCTATTAAAGTCCATTGCAGTTCACAACACAAGGTATCTATTGTTAGCTGCTCGCAGCAACAAACTTCTAAAAATATGATTAATTAAGATGTACAACTCTCTCTTTAATATCAACATCTGCTGCTTATCTCAAAACTTATCACAAAATTTTATAACCTTCAACCAGCATAATTTTTCTTGATTCTTGCAGCCAAAGCTATCATTTCTAATCCTAGCATAAAGCCACAGCTTCTTGCATGTACACGTTTTAGAGTACACCAGAATAAATAAACAGAACTTATATGAACCATATGCCATGATGGATTGATTCAGAAGGCTACATTATTTCAAATCTTTTGACTTTATGTACTGCTTTCTTATGACATCATTCATCAGAAAATACGCATTTTTTCCTCACTCTAGTTTCATTTAGCATATATGCTTCTCTAAATACTTTTACCCTTTGGTAGGGGCTCAGATTAACATTGGATAAATTGAGTTCAGTCAGATGTCAATCCACTTCCCAAAGAACATATAGAAAAAACTGATCAATTCATAAAATTAATAAACAATACTTACCATATATTGTCACCAAACAACTAGCACACAGGTTCACAATTTCAAATATTTCAGAAGCATAAGACTATCATCTTTAGAGTTAGTCTATCCAATTCTGGAACAAAAATCCAGCCAGTAAAACAGCTCAAGCCAAGATATAACACTTTTATCTTGAATGAGAAAAAGCACTAGAGCTGGAAAACACAAATGGATACAGAGAAATGAAAAGATTGCCTGATTCTTATGAGAAAGGATAACCTTAGAGGATAAACCAGTACCTTTGTTTCCAGACTTCTCAAATGATCAGCTAGACAAATAAATAAATCATGTGGTATGTCCAAATGCTTGTATTGCTTTATCTTTAGACTGGGAAAAGCAATGTACTGAGACAAGACTGATTCACTGGTAACAGTGTATACCTACAACAAATCGAATAAAAACTGAAGTGCCAGAAGAAAGCAAAAAAGACAGAAAATACAGCATAAAAGGCAAGATATAAAACCTGACGTAACCATGAAAACGGTTCATGCATGAACCAAATGGTCAATAAAAACAAGGATCCTAATCATTCTTACTCAAGGTCAACATCATGTAATTCTATTCAACAAGCATTCCGGTTAAGGCTAATCACTTCGAGAAAAAGCAGCTCATCCACCAACCATACAGGACTAACCATAAATTTAGAAAATCCCTAGGATCAATCCCAACACTCCCATCCTCAAGTTGCTCATTTACGCAACAAGGCCTCTTTCTTGCACAATAATCTAATTCATATAACATTCTGGATGAATGCATGTCTCACAAAACTACTCTAAGTCACGTGACAACAACACAACACATCAAAAGCATCTCACATTAATTCATTTCAATTTCCTAATTTAATGATGTTGATGCCTTTGTTATGTACACAATCCTCCATATAATCAATTAAGGCGATTTAATTTGGGAGTTTTCTATCAAGATTCCAACCTTCTTCACTCATCTAATCCCTTTAAAGTTATATTTAGAATAAGCATTAACATCTCAAGAATCCATAGTGGATTGATGGATGGATGGCATGATACAATCTTCGATATGAGCAGTACATCTCAAAATGCCCAGGCAAAAATAAGCAGAATTTTAAAAAAAACTGATCACCAAGAGAAACTCCAAGCAGTACAAAGTCAACAAATGTCAACACCATAGTATGTCAAATCAGACAACTCGGAGTGAACCAAACCGAACTGAACGGATCGAGGCAAACTGAACCAAACTAGCCCAATATCATGATGGTTTGTTTAAACCATTCGGTTCAATACAAAGATAGGGGTGGGCAAGAGCAAAGCTAGGCCAAAGGAAAAAGGTCTAGCACAAGGCACTGGGCTCAGCTAGGGCAAACCCAACCTCGAGCTGCACTAGCTGGCCCAAGCCTGGTCCGGTAATAATATCCAAGGGTCTAAGCCCAGCCCAGGCTAGGACCTAGTTATATACAATAGATATATTATATATTTAAAAGGTGTGTAATCTTTAATGGGAGTTGGATGTGTCTTAGTGGTTAAAACTTCAGCTACTAAGTCTTTGCTCCCAAGTTCAATTCTTGCCCATCTTCCACAAGTGTTCCTTGACTTTGAAATCTCAACTCAACTCAACTCATCTAAGCCTTTTCCCAACTACATGGGGTCGGCTACATAAATCTGCTTCCTTCACTCTGCTCTATTCAGGACCAAGTCGACATTTAAATTATAAATAGTTATATTTTTTAAAATTATTTCTGATTATGTTAGTTTAGGTCTACCTCTAACTCTATTCTTACCATGAATTGTTAAAAGATCACTTTTTCTAAGTGGAGCACCTAAAGGTCTGTTGTATATGTCCAAACCATCTTAATCGATTTTCTCATTTTATCTTCAATTTGGGCTACTCCTATTATTTCTCTTATATATTTATTTCTAATTCTATCTTTTAAAGTTTTACCATATATCATCTTAACATAAGCATTTATGTTACACTTAATTTATTCACATGTTGTTTCAATATTGTCCAACACTTTGTTCTATATAGCATAGTTTATCCTAAAAACAGTTTTATAGAATTTTTCTTTTAATTTTAATGGGATGCACCGATCATACAATACTTCCGAAGCACTCCTCCACTTAATCCATCCTACTTTAACTCTATGATTTACATCTTCACCTATTTCACTTTCTTGTTGGATAATTGATCCCAAATACCTAAATTTTTTACTCCTTGATATATCTTAGCTTGCAATCTTCATTGTTTCTTCATTTGTATTTCTACTCCCACTAAAATTACATTTCATGTATTCAGTTTTAGTTTTACTAATCTTAAAACCTAAAAATTCTAAAGCTTCTCTCCAAATCTCTAGCTTAGCATTTACTCCAGATTTAGTTTCATCAATTAACACTATATCATCTGCAAATAACAAACGCCATGAGATATCATTTTAAATATATTTGATTAATTCATCCATAACTAATACAAAAAGATTACGATGGTTTGGACAGATACAACGTAAACCTTTAGATGCTCCAGTTAGAAAGAATGATCTTTTAAAAATTCATGATAAAGATAGAGGTAGATGTAGACCTAAACTAACATGAACAAAAATAATTAAAAAAGATATAACTATTTAATTTAATGTCAACTTGATCCTGAAAGAAGCAGATTCATGTTGCCGACCCCATGTAGTTGAAAAAAAAAAGGCTTAGATGAGTTGAGTTGTATGTAATTGGTCATTAAGAAAAAGAACAAAAAATACTAGAGAGAGGTGTGAATCAGATAGCTTATTCAAGAATTTATTCTACTCTCATTTTGTTTGGACACCGAAACACAAATAACCGGTCAGTCGGATTATGTCATCACCATTTTCTTAGACTTGCAAGTTCCAAATAACAAATTCTGAATGGGCTGGCAAGTTGGGTATAGGTCCATAAAAAATAAATAGGTTAATTGTGCGCTTACTCTTCCGACCCAAATAAGTCAACAGTTCAGCAAAGGTGCATTATTATAACTTTTTTGGAAACCCGACTTCAATCTGACTACTTTAAAAGTCTCATTCAATGCCTTCAGTCCCTTACACCACCGTTTATGCCCTTAGACTTCCCTGTATTTATGGCATCACCCAGGAACACTATAGAATTTTGCCATAAGTCATATATGAATTGCTGGGTTTTCTAGCTCAACCTGAATTAGACCGAACAAAAACACAACCAAACCTAAACAATCAACATCCCAAGTCACACTATATATTGACACCTTCTTGTTATGGGGTAGCGGACAGCACATGAATACTCTAACCAAGATCAGAATACATATCATAATTACTTAAAAAAATCAATGCACATGGTGCTCAAAAATCCTCCCAAACAAAAAGAAAATCTGTGCAATATTGTTAAAGTAGGTTCAGTTGCAAGGATATTGCATGAAAACTTTATTTACTCTAAAAAACTAATTTTATTTGTTCATTTGAACAAAAAATTGACAAATTTGAAAGGAAAAAAAAACTTATTACATCTTTGGAAAAGTTTCCCTTTTGAAAAGTTTTACATGTCTTTTTCTTTTCCATGAATTCCTTCGAATCAAACCTACACTAAGTCATATGTACACCAACTTTTACACTGTTTCCTGAACTTCCCCTATCATGTATCCATATATTCAAAAAATGATGATATACAATGGCTGCACAAACAAATAGTGGGATTCAGTTTGACCGGGTGAAAGAGGGTCTTTTAATTAGAAGTGTGTGCATATGTATATATCTATGTGCCAGGCGTAAATACAAACTACCACACAGTTTTACGCATGTCCTTCCTAGTATCCCATAACAAAGCATGCATCATAGCTGAGTCCCATCATAGTGCAGGAATCTCACAAAGTGAATGGACCATGAACATGGAAAATGAACATATGAACCCCTCTCCCTTTTCTTCAAAACCACCTTGTAATCTGTCAGCATGATTTTTTATATAAAAGTAAAGAATGACTATCCATTAACTTGAATAGATTCATAAGTTATTCTAGGACAAAAGAAAATAATTAATCTTGACCTTTGAATTCATGAGGCTCTCGAGTTCCTCAATTTTCTTGCTGTAGGTGCATTGTGAGCTTGAACCTATACCAAAGAAGTACAAGAAATTGATAAGGAGCCCGCACATGATTTTTCATATGAATTACCAAAGTGATAAACCAAGATACGTAATGGAACTCAAAATAAATTCTTCCAGGGAATTAAACACAAACAACTTAGATAGAAAGGCAATAATTCACCTAATCAATCAATAGGAGTTACCTTTTGACTTTATAAGAGAAGCAGTCATCCCAAATATCCTAGGGAGATCAACCGAATTTGCAAGTAATTGTTGATGATAGAACTCCTGCCAACCAAAGGTAGCCATTCAATTCACTAGCATGGTACATTCATGCAACATAGTAATTTAATGGTCCACCAAAGATCCAAGAGCCATAGCATCAAGATGACAGCAAATTGACATAAATACTAGATTTGGCAATGCAAAACTATGAATTAAAAATGCAACTCAAGTTCCTGGCATTCATATATTTAAATTTAGCAAATGAATTTCAAGAGGCTTTTTTTTCACCTAACAAAAGTTAGGCTTGGATTGATTAGTTGTAAATCATTAGGATTGCAAGAGCATAAATCATTCAGTAACTAGTATACAAGTTTCGGACTAATTAAATTGAGAGCGATCGTGCATAACCTTAAGTACAAATTCTTTGCAGACTACTGCAGAAATTGGAGATCTTGCAAGCTTAAAGTGCATTCTAAGCAAAAGGGATAGCTACAAGCTATACCAGTATTGTTTAAAGTCCGCAAAAGAGTAACTATTTGAGAAACCAACACATCTAAAATAGAGTGGTGAACAGCACCGAATTTTTCCTAAAACCATGAAGGATGACAATGAAGACAACATGTTTGAGGTTCTATAATAGATCACACAAACTTTGCATGCCAACACACCTTCTCAAGAAGCTCATAGATTTTGATTGTGCAAAAGCAAGTTGCACACTTACAATCCAATATCTAAGAACCTAGTAACATTGAGGATACATATCTAGAGTTTATGCAGATGATTCAAGTTATTGTTCAACAAGGAAATTTCCAACTAATCAACATAACAAACTCTATATGAAGAGAATTGGGACTCAAGTCTTAAATTTTTGGACCATATTTTGACTAAAAAACTCTTGTCGAACAGCCTTTTATGGAAGGGCTGATTCTCTATCACAGGCAATGGTCATTTCATGAAGGCTTCAAGGTGAAAGAACAATCACTGCTAGTCAAAAATCCACAGAATTATGATGGCTATTACTTCCAATCTTTCATCAAAAAATTATTTGCATTATCCATTTTTTCTCAACAGTATAAGGACAATTAACTAGGAAAAGAATATACACTGATTGACTATGATTACAAATGTTTGTTTCATTTGAATAAATAGTTTTGAAAGAAAGTTTCATTGAGCGAAAAAAGTGCCACACAAAGACAATAGCAATTACAAAGAGGAGAGGAGGCAAGAAAACAAGAACAAAGAGAGAGAGAGTAACTTGGTGGTTCGTATAGCTTGCTATTATCCTTTCCTCATTGATAAATTCCCTGATATTAATAAGCACATCTTGGTGTTGCTCTTTTATCATTTCCTATTTCTCTAATGATTCAACATGCTAGACTTGAACAAGATCACTTGTAGGAAATTATTAGTAATTTTATCCTTTTCCTTAAAAGATATTCAAATATGTAAACTTTCAAAGATTTCATGTCCACTTCATGGTAAATGGCATGTCAAATTTGAACAAGTTCACTTTTTAGGCAGAATAGGTGGTTAGACATTTCATTCTCTTGTTGGCAAAGAAGAAGTCCATGGAAAGATGGAAAACTTAGCTACAGCCGTCAACTTTAAAAAGTGCCCTATTGAGAAACGACAGCAGAAAACCTGGTAGAAATAACACTAAAGGATTTAAGTGATGCAACCCCTAGTTGCTAGCATCTAGCATCTTAAACGCTATTCTAGCAGACTTTCTTCTATAAGCATAAACAAACACCATCATACAACAAAAGACGTTGATGTTATTTCAGCCATGATGTGATAACTCCTCAAAACCTCATTTTCAATGAATTTTTAGATTTCCATGTTTTACAAAGATAATGCATATCTAAAAGAAATTCAAATGAGTACTCACATGAATTTGGAGATGACAATCTTAAATCCAGATAACTAGATCACTAGACTCAGATATTTAAGCTTCATGTAGAACACACCAACTAGGAAGCATGTCACATAGGAAGCCTATATTATGACAATTATTAAAAGAATTAGTGAATAAACTCACCTTCATTATGCAAGCATAAGGGCTTCGTCCTCTTGCATGATGGCATTCATCAAATATCAACAGTTTTATGCAGTCTAGCTTAAAAAAGGTATGACGTAAGTTGTCAAGCAAAATTTGGGGCGTCATTACAAAAACCTGTGGAAGAAATTATACAAAGATTCATTACGAGGGCACAGACTGTTAATACAACATAAAGGATAAATGAAAATCATCCTCAAGGCATTTCTCTATCTGTGCAAGAAACAAAGGTACTATAAACCAAAGCATTATGTCTATGATATGGAGCAGGAAATTTGGTGAATTTGCAGTATCTCTAACACTTAGTTTGCATTTACATCTTGCACCTAACTTACATTAACTTTCGACTTGGCCTGAAGCCTTATCACAACATATCATTTTCTTCTTCAAAAGTCAACTATGAAAGAAGAAACTAAAATTCAATTAGCAAAAAGGTAAACTTGATACACAATCCCAACATATGAGGTCCAAACAAAAGAATGTCATGGTAACGTGCATGAATGCTGTTCATAAACAAAAAGAAAGAGGCAGCATATGCAACATTCACTATGGGAAAGTCTTTGTAGTTTATAAATGCGCATGCAGTACCACTGAGTATGGAGAAGTTATTTAGTAATAGGTTAGGGCTTACAGAGTGAAAACGCATGGGTAGGAGGAGCTAAGAGAAGCGTAGGGCTTTGGCCTTTTTGTTGCCCCATTTAGCTAATCCCAGTACATCGTGAGCAAGAGAATGGAAAAGAAATAGAAGCAAAACTATATTCGAATGAGAGAAGATCGGTAGGGATCAGTAGGGTCAACGGCAGAGGCATGTCAGCAAAAGAAAGGTATGGAATAGACAATAAAAGATTTTATATGAAAGGAGCCGATGTTGTTAATGGTTTGCAAAGAAACAATTAAACAATGTTTGAAGTGAAATGCCATTAGCATGATTAGGTTTCTACAGAAAACAAGTACAAAATTGAATAAATTAGAGGAAACATGAACAAAAGGAAAAACAAATGGCCATGACTTGCTTCTGGGGCTTGAAGCAATAGCTGTCGGAATGGTTAAATAATAATGTGAAATGAACAGAGATTCAGAAAAGAATCACTGGCTCAAAAGACTTCCGAATAAGTACTATTCCTCACTCCTCTGTGCCTGCATGTTTAGAACACAGAGCTCATTACTCACATGAAAGACCATATCATAAGTGTCCTCACATTGCAAAGACACTTGGCTTGAGTCAAGATTCTACTACAAGCGGCATGTTTAAATACGTTGCTCATTTCAATATTCCTTAATCTTTTCCCCAAATTTACCCACCGAAGCCTAAGGTTTTGCAGTGCAATACCCTTATGTCTTACCTCTTTTTCTGATGGAATGAAACACCAAGCACTAAAAGCGGGCATTTGTAATGGCATTGAACAACCTTGCTAATGAGAGTAAGTTACATACTCTTAGCCTTTTTTTTTTCTTCGAATGAAATTTACTTGACATACAAGTAAGACGTGTTTTAAATAAATAAAAATTTAGAAAATAAGAAGAAGATGATGATGATGAGTGACATTTTAACCATGTAGGGACAAAGACACAAAGTGTGGTAATGAACGGAATGTAACGCTTATGCTATATTACTCTCAGAAAAGAAGGCATCATGGCAATCAAAGAAGGCAACAACATCATGTCACAATGCATGACTCCGCTCTTAAAGAGCTGCAATATAAATGCCTTCCAAATTTGCAACCTCTGTCTCCGTCCAGAGTGACCGGAGGACAAGACATCGCATCCAGAACAGAGCAAGACGACAGAGACAGAGGAGGGGGAGGGGAGAGGCACGAACCTCGAACTGCTGCAGCTTCTTCTTCCAAATGGTGGCGTCCCAGAAGTCGACCCCCATCTCCCCCCAGAACCTCCCCACCTTCAGGTCGGTGTGCATCTCCACGACGCTGGCTTGCTTCGCAACAGGATAGGAAAACGGAAAAAGGCATTCGGTTCAGAACGTCGAGAAAGGGCGAGAGAGAATCTAATTAAAGCAAAGAAATACGTAGCAGACCTGGTTGACAAGAACAACGGTGGGGACGAGGAAGACGGCGATGAAGGGGGAGGGCTTCCGGAGGAGGTGGGCGTAGGCGCGGAGCAGCATGACGGCGATGAGTGTCTTCCCGGATCCCGTCTCCAGGAACGCGATCGTGTTCTCCCGCATCGCCATCTCCAGCGCCTCCAGCTGATAGCTGCTCGTTGATTGGTTTCCAAATCCCCGTAGAAATACGACACGCAAAACAAAGTAAAGAAAAGAAAAGGAGCAGAGAGATAAGATAGTAAATAAAGCAAGACAAAACAGGAGAAACCAAGGGAACAAGATAAACAGGCCGAACCTTCGAGGACACATATCCAGATTAGGAAGCGACTGCTGATCTCCGAGAACCTTTCCATCCTTCCGCGATTCCTCCCCTCCCATTACTCCAGCTCCAGCTCCAGCTCCAGCTGCCTCCAGCTCCATGACCACGGCGCTTCTCTCGAAGGAGACGTATAACACGACCAACGCGAGCAACGAAGGAATACAACATAAAAACAGGTGCGGCGATGGCACCTTAAATAGACGAGTAGGGTCGGCGGACGACACGGGCCTGCTACAGTACAGTCCCCTCGCCTTCGTTATTATTATTATTATTATTATTATTATTATATATTACTCCTTTCGCTTAAATTGTTGTCATTTTCCGCTCTCGGGTTTTTTTTATTATTATTATTGGGTACAGGCGGGTGAAGGTGAAGTGAACCCCCGGGTTGTTTACACTTACCGATCAAAATACATGCGAGGCGGTGGACGGCTCCCGATCCCGAGAAGGAGGCTGCGTGCTCATACGCGTATATAAAGGAATGTCGCTGTTTAGCGCGCATCAGGATGCGGTCACTCGCTGTTTATATATTTTTTTGAACATTTTTTTGCGGTCGGTTCTCCCTTCCAATTTCCATCCGCCCTCCTCGCGACCGCAGCAGCCCGTGAAGCGCTTGCGAAATTTGCAAAATTTCGCTTTAGAATGTAAAATTTGTTTAAAAATAATAGAAAAAAAAATCATTCTCTCCTTAAAATCAAAAATTAGAGTGATAGATCATCTAGTCGATCATGTATTAATCTTTCTATAGACATATCTGATCTAAAAGCATTATACCTTCCATAAGATAAATCAGACATTCTGAAGTAGAGCATTGATTGAAGATTAACGAGGGCTATTTCGCTTAAGTCAACGAATTCCCCTTGATTAAAATACTTTGAATAAAAAAATTTGATGGTGTAGTAAATATTGGCCCACGTTATATAAAACTTTATCATAGAAATCAAGGAGTCAAGAACCCAAATCCAATCTCCACTAATAAAACTTATCGGCCCTCAAATAATAAAAGCTCGCCAACTTTTACTTGGGCAGTGTCAAGCGCGCTCTCTCTCTACAATCATCATTATAACTCTATCTTTTATCAAATTAGCAATTATATCACCATATATAAAACTTTTTTTAATTTACAAAAAAAAATAATATTGCTGCACCTATAATAAAATTTTATAATAATTAAAATTTAATTTTTTTATCTATTTATGTCATGTTTGATTCATGCAAAAGCTACAAAGCATCCTCCAATTAACCATAATCTCAAGAGCACAATCATTTTCTCATGTAGAGTACTGATTTTTTTTCTCATATCCTACCTTATATTATCATTCAACTATTTATTTAAGAAATTAATCAAAATTAAAATTAAATTATAATAAAAATAAAAATTAAGCTATAAAATAAAATAACTATTGAACTCTTTTATTAAAAAATTCAAATAATTAAGCTTTATATCTCTTTATAACATGTCCTAATTACTAATATGAACCTAGCCTCATGCTTTACATATAGCATACTTTATTTAAGCTTATATGAATCATATTCAATCTGGATCACATTTGATCTATTTTTATAAAATATAAAAATACACAATCAATGATAACCTATTTTAAGTTTAAAATCTTATATATATATAAATATTAGCCAAATACAAAAATGTGTAACCATATTTATTTTAAATACATATATATCAAAAAAAGAAAGGATGGATATGAATATAGATATAAATTTAATAGCTAAATTTTATAACCATCAAATTATAAATATCATAAAGTAAAAAATAAATGAAACTAATATGATATAATATAGTCACGTATTTTTTTAAAAAAATTCTTCAATGCTACAAAACTGAATAAGATTATAAATTAAATCAAATATTTAGATATAGATTGAATAATTATTATTTATTTATTTTCTTTGATGGTATATACGTAGAGATAGATAGATATTATGACTTACATCTATATCAAAATAAATTTTAATATGAAAAAAATCAAGATAGGTATTATTTGAACTACTTTCACTCCTATATCAAACAAAAAAAAAAGTCTGAATATAAAAAACCTTAACATTTTTATTCAAAGTTTAAATGATACAAATGCTATATAGAATCATAAAGGCAAAAGAAGATGTAATATATACCATAGACTTGGGACCTTTGAAACAAATCAAAATAGTGATGAAAAGAAAAAGAAGAAGTAAAAGATATAAGGAGAGTTAACGGTGAAGACTGGGCAGGAAGAATTTCGAGAAATAAGAGGAAATGGGCGAGATTTAAGGTAGCATTTGGCTGCCTAATATGTGGAGTGATGTCCACTCTTTCTTCGCTTCTTTCTATTAAAAGGGTTCCTGCATTTTTTTTTTAGTTACACTAAATTTTATATTCTGATCGTTATGAACTGATTCGTATCCATGTTATATAATCATTCGTTTGTATAAAAAAAAAAAAAAAAAATTTGCACGACCTAACAATATATAATTATTCTAATGACCTGTGAGAGGATATATTTTTATTTGCATCATAAGTCATCACATTTGTCCCTTGCCCATGTATTTTCTTTGTTATTCTTATTCCCTTCCCTTCCATGATCTTTCTCTTCTCTATCCTGTCCTCGCTTCTCCCCCTCTCCATATCATATGTTAGCGTTCATTATAGCCAGCAAAGCCACTCTTTATTGAACTAGTGCTGTCTTTCTGAGCGAAAACATACCTCTTATCTGGATGAGAGTTTCAGCAACATCAATGAGAAAGGATTTTTTATGAAAACTATTTTTCTTATATCTGTATACAGTAGCTAGCTACCGAACCCGTGGGAGGCATAAAAAGAACATTTTCATAAGAAAAGATGTTGGCTTAAATTTCTTTCTTTTAAAAATGACCCTGAGCTCATAAACAAAATAAAAAATTTTATATTAAAATTTTTTACATATTATATTATAATTAAATTATGATATTAATATAATGTCATGTTATTATAATATTATAGTTTTAATACAATATAATAGCTTGATATTATATTATTATCATTTAATTTATGATGTCTAATTAAAATAAAGTAATGCAAACGTAATATTATGATATTTCCATACTTAATAATTTAATATAACTAATTTAGGCCAAATGGATTTGTATTTTATCTGTAGAAGCATACATTGCATTTTCTACTCAGTTGAGTGGTCAATCAAACATAAAATATTCAGATAAATGCACCTCTCAAGCTCATTTCCTAAGTCCAGCCAAATATATGAAACCATTTTTTATTTCAGAAATTTATTTTTAATAATCTATTCGTATACTATGTAGTAATTTTGCTTGTCGCATCAGTCTCCTCATTCCCTTGACAACAACATCCAGCTGTCTTTTACTGTAAAACTTAAGAATGTTTTAGTAGAGGCTTTGGATGACCGAAACAATCTTATTGCATCGAACATAATAATTTGCTTATATACGGACTCATGTCATGAAGCTTATCTATGGGTTTTATGTTATTGATATATAAATTTATATGTAAATAAATTATCACATTTGATGCAGATAATGCTACACTAAAATTATATATTAATTTTTTTTGATACAAATGAACGATCATACCACTCGGGTATAAGTCAAACCCATAGTATCAAAAAGTAAAATCAAACGTAAAACAGAAGGACAAGAATCTTCACGTGTTCAGAACCATATACCCGTATGATGGACAACGGATGAAGCCACCACCGCTGGCTTCTTTATAAACATGGCGGTAGTAAACTAAAGAGTGGATCATCCTCTTTCTACCCTTGGAGCATAGCACGCATTCGACCAGCCCCAAGTCGTGTGGAGATGCGGAAGCGAGATGATATCGCTGCTAAAATTCTATAGCAGAATTTTAGATCTTGATCTTAATAATCTTCCCGGATTGATTAGCAACTAGGATTTTCTTTGGATTCTTATACCTCAAGATTGTAAGAAGAGAGGCCACGTGGCCTCTCTTCTTCCTCACGTGAACCTTCAGATCTGATTCAAAAAATCAAGAGACGCTGCCCAAGGAGAAGGTGCTGCTAGGGTTTCTTCCTTCTCCTTCCTTAAGAGAGGCGGTTCCAAGAAGATGGCTAGGACAGAGATGGTAACAATAAAACCCTAGAAATCTAGGGCATCTATATGAGAAAGAGAGGAAAACGTGCATAAGAGAGGAAAGAAGAGGGATAGCTTATTCTTGGGAGAAGTGTTTTTTTTCATTCATCTATAATCATCATTGTTATATGATTGTATCAACCCCGTCCCATGACGGTCACCAAAATAAAACCAGCACCACATATGAACCAATGCCTTATTATATGGATAATAAATCCTAAAAAACTTCCTTGGACCAGCCCACACTTGGGCCCAAACTCAGCCCAATGATAGACTAGCTTCCTCAAGACCCAACAATCTAGGCCTTAAACATGTGGAGCCTATAAACCTCTATCCTAGGATTTAAGCTTTGAAGTACCACACCAGGCTCTACATAAATCTCATCAGTCAGCTGGAAGGTTGATCTGATGTCGTGGATAAGAGGATTGACAGGAAATCGGTCCGCAATATCCGATCTGATCCAATTAATGACAGTAACATAATCACCCTCAATATATAGACGTCGGGCTCTAATGTTGCCAATAGTAAAATGATTCTCGCTTAAGATGTATAAAGTTCTATCCGAAGGACAGAGGTATCAATAAGACTCCATTCATCAGCAACTAGCAAACTTCTCTTTTGAATGACTTGTTTGAAATAAGGCATGACCTGGGAAGCAGGCCAAAATGAAACCGTTTAACAAATGGTAGAGATCAACTTAAGCTTGAAAAACAAAGGAGAAGACAGTCAAAGGCTCAAATTACTTCCATGGGTCCTATGATATTTCTCCCACCATCCTGCTCAAATAAAATGCTGCTAAATAAGCAAACGATGCGATATATAAAGGTGATTGAGAGACGAGTTGCCAAATTAGTAGTACATAGGCTTGGAAAACTTTCGCATGTGATAATTTTACATAAACGTTATAGAAAGTTTTGATTTTTTTAAATATCATTATTAGAAAAAAAGAATGCAAATATAAATAAAATTATTATCTATGCCATGACGATCTATTTTGACTCGAGATGAGAACGCTTGAGTCCAAGTCACTGTATCCGGCTTGATCAACGGAGGGAACAACTCTGGCAGCCAATTATTCTAATAACGACTGCTATGGAAATGCCTCCAGATAGGCCTTAGATTTCAATGTCTCGTTTCTAAAAGTGAGCACAAAGAAGCACCCTTCAGTGGACCGTCCAAGAATTTGTCCGTGCTAAAAGTTATTTAAGATAAATATTTATTTACATAATAGCTTTTTTTTTTCCAATTAATTAGTCTATGCATCTTTCACCATCATCCTCCAAATAAAACCCAAAGCCAGCAGTAGCACACCAGTACGAGCCCTCTGATGCGCTCCACATGGAAGGCCCCAAGAAAAAAAGAAAACAAAAAGTGAACTCAGATTAGCGTGGAATCTTGCAAGAACTCTGATGGATTTAAAAAATCATAAAAAAAAAATATCTTCATGCTGGTTTGAAATTTTATGTACATAATTCTCGGCTCTCGGCCTCTTATTTTTCCCATGCAACCGTTGAGAAGGTAGCAAGAGAAATTTACATTTAATTCTAATTTTAATTTTATTTTTTTTGTGTTTCCCAGACTTCTTCGCGTTCCAATACCAAATTAATGCCTTGGTGCCAGTAAATGGTGCGCACGTTTGGTGTTGGAGCGTGCTTTTGGCCATGAATCTAGAGTTAATATTAAGAAAAAGATTAAAAGAAACTAAAGTTAATCTCGAAAATTTATATTATTCTTATACTGCTTTCTTGATGAGCAAGGAAAGGGGATACTTGGGAAGCAAGAAAAGAGGTACAACCATCGCATCATCACGATCGCCGCCTCGAAGACTTCAGTTGACTAGAAGCCCTCTCCTTTTTAGCTTTTCCACAGGCGACCGACTTAAAAAGAGAGCGGGGCTTCCCGGTCGGTGGGCATCCAAATCTTGGAAAGATATTTTGTTTGCAAATAAAATATTTATTTTTATTATCAGAAATATGAATGGTGCCATCAAGCTAAATAGCCTAGGAAACCTTCCAAACAATTTGATAGAGACAGCTGAGTCCTCGAGTCGATTCACAGCGATTGCTTGCGAGATGAATATTTTGACTAGAGGTGGTAAGAATATCTTGTGGCCATTCTGGGTGCAGTTATATATATTTAATTAGAACAAAAGATAGATTATGGTGTAAAGGTTGAAAATAGAGAAAGAACTAAGATTACGTTTGATTTATATATATATTGATTTTTGTTTTCTAATCTTTAGAAAATGAGTTTGATAATTGGGAACAAAAATTTTTTTTTTATTTCTTATTTTTATTATAAATAATATTTTCAAAAGAATAACTAAAAAAGAAAAAATCCATAATATTATATACATTGCATGATAATATATATTATATATATAATATATTATTGTAATAACTCCATAATATATATATAACTTACATATGACAATATAATACTAATAATGTTATTAACAATGTGAAAATATATGTTATATAATATATATTACTATATGTATAACATAAACTATTATTTATAATATATAATAAATATTAATTTTATATATTAGTAAACCTCAATTATTATCCTGACCCACTAATCACTATTCACTCCACTTTTTAGTCACTGTTCATCACTATTCACTGAACCCGTGACCCTCAATTATTGCCCTTGCCATGCCACCCGACCTCCATTATTGTCCGAAAAGCATTGTTCACCTCAAATCATTGTCCTTTAAAGCCCCAGCTCCATTATTGCTAGCACCTTTCCCTGACTATAAAAAGGGAAGAACTCCTCCCATCCAGGCATCCGCATCCCCATCCAAGTCATTCACGCTCATACCCTTAACCACTCCACTCTCAGCCTTCAAAACATCCGACCTCTTCCCTCACCACTTCCTAGCCAGAATCACTCTCCTCCCATTTCAGCCATATTCACTCACCCACACAATCACCTACACCGCTCTCACCCCCAGCCATCACCACCCATCACTCCACATGAGTACTCCCTTCTTTCGTAACCTTACCTTAGAACTTAGAGACCTCACATACTTCATAATTTCCCGGTATGAACTATACCCTGAACTATGCCCACTCTTCGGGAACTTCTAGACTTAACAACCCATGCCCTACTTGGATAATGAATGAAGACCCAATGTACGACCTCAGAGTATCCAGAGATGGCAGTGTCTACCCAGAAGAGGACCAGCTTGATCTTAGAATAATCCCTAGCAGACTGTAAACAGATGTAAGAAGAATTATAATTATGTAAATTATCAAGTTTTCAGACGTGTTTTGAAATCAGCTTTGTAAAATTATCAGTCTTATATAAGAATCGTAGCTTTTTCCTTAAAAAGTTCCTATTCACTTTTACTATTCATTACTGTTTATTTTTACTATTTATCGCACTCTGCGCCTTCTCAGAATGAATACTTTTACTGTTCATTACTGTTTATTACTGTTCACTTATACTTTTATCATGAAATTTTCATCCCATTTTCATCCTGTAATGAATAGTAAAAGTAAATAGGAATTTTTCTTAGGAAAAAGCTACGATTCTTTATATAAGACTGATGATTTTACAAAGCTGAAGACTTGATAATTTACATAATTATAATTCTTCTTATATCTGTTTATAGTCTGCTAGGGTTTACTCTGAGATCAAGCTGATCCTCTTTTGGGTAGACACTACCATCTTTGGATACTCTGAGGTCATACATTGGGTCTTCATTCATTATCCAAAGTAGGGCATGGGTTGTTAAGTCTAGAAGTTCCCCGAAGAGTGGGCATAGTTCAGGGTATGGTTCATACTGGGAAATTATGAAGTCTGTGAGGTCTCTGAGTTCTAAGGTAAGGTTACGAAAGAAGGGAGTACTCATGCGGAGTGATGGGTGGTGATGGCTGGGGATGAGAGCGGTCTAGGTGATTGTGTGGGTGAGTGAATATGGCTGAAATGGGAGGAGAGTGATTCTTGCTAGGTAGTGGTGAGGGAAGAGGTCGAATGTTTTGAAGGCTGAGAGTGGAGTGGTTAAGGGTATGAGCGTGAATGACTTAGATGAGGATGCGGATGCCTGGATGGGAGGAGTTCTTCCCTTTTTATAGTTAGGGAAAGGTGCTGGCAATATGGAGCTGGGTGGCTTTAAAGGACAATGATTTGAGGTGAACAATGCTTTCTGGACAATAATGGAGGTTGGGTGGCATGGCAAGGGCAATAATTGAAGGTCACGGGTTCAGTGAATAGTGATGAACAGTGACTGAACAGTGGAGTGAATAGTGATCAGTGGGTCAGGATAATAATTGAGGATCACAGGTTCACGCACCACATGGTATAAAGGTAAGTTGCTGGGATGGCAGGCGAGCACTACAGCACATGTACGGCTGCATTTGTGACCTTTTGCAGGATAGTGCTCTCAAAAGTCAAAAAGGTCTGTCAGGGTTATTGGAGCTTCACATGCTGTGATCGTTGGAGTCTGAGTGATTGTTGAGCTGGAGATTCTTTCTGGCAGGCCGCTGGGCTGCCATGGTGGTTGGCAGGCTGGATTGGCTGAGCTGGACTGCCACTGTGGTTGGCAGGCTGGATTGATCTGGACTGGACTGTCACTGTAGTCAGCAGGCTGGATTGTATGTTCTGGTTGTACTGAAGAGGCCTATCTGGAAGGCCTTTGTTTGTCTCCTTATGGTGACTATAGGATGTCATAGTCTTCATAAGGGTCTTGTGCGAACTGCATTATTACTGGATCTGGCTGTGACGAGCCAATGTCTTCCTCGTTATCTGAATCTCCCAATTGGGATAATTCTTCTAGTAATTTTTTCTTTAATTCTTTTTTACTGGGAGATTTACCTGTTGCTGGAGAGGTTGAACTTTTCTCTAGCTTCGAGAATTGTTGAAGATTGTCATAAGTAATAAGCCATAATCGGATGTTACTTAATAACAATCTTTCTTATGACTAGAAGTTCTTCAACCATTTAATCCTGAACCTTCTTTCCAGGATAGGTGGATATGATGGTCCAAGGTCTTGCAGATGGCAAAGTCCCATCCTAGGATCCATGGGACTTTGAATTCGATCGAGAACATAATGGATTTGTTTTCATAGGTGGTTGTCTTGAGATTGTCTTGGAAATAGTCTCATGATTTTTGGATTTCTTCTGGCAAGATTTCTCTGGTCAATCCAAAGTAGATCCAGTTGTGGACCCAATTTGGGATTTTCTTGCTAAACTTTTGGCAAAAGTTGAAAAACCAGCTGTGGTTTGTGGGCTTAAGGTAGAAGGTCTTAAACCAAGCTTCTTGATAGTCAAAATAGTTATATTGAGGAGGTGAATATGTCTGGGAAAATGTTTTGGCTTGATATGGGTTTCCCATTCTTCCTTGGTGATGAATTTTATGATTTTGCATTTGGAATAGGCTATGCCTATGAGTTGGGTTTTGGAGTATGAGTTATTTCTGCAGAGTCTGAATCTATTAGGATGAATTCATAATATTCCTAGGATTTCAATGGTATCTAGTATCCTTTTGGTAAATGGTATTGGATGATCTTTCCATCTATGGAGGGAAATATTTTGGTTAGTCTCGGAGTTGGTCACTCATTTTATCTTTTTCTAAGAGTTTTACTGTTATGGAACAACTCTTAGAAATGTAAGGATTGGCTGGAAGCTGCCGGGATGGACCGGGTCTAGCTGCATTAGGGTTGGTCGGACTAGGTCTTGTTTGGCTTGGAATGGTGTTGGGACTAGGAGGTGACCACTTCTAAGTGGCCTGTGAGTAACTCTGGGAAGATGAGGCAAGGGCTGAAAATTGGTTTTTAATAGGAGTGATAGTTCTAAGTGGTACAAGGGTCATGGACTTGGCATAGGAGGCCTTGGTTCTGGGCTTTTCTGACATTTTGTTCCTGTAAGGAATTCTCTGGTTAGAAAGTCTGGTAAGCTGTTTTTAGTTCCTTTTACAAATTCTATTTCAAAATCAAATACCGATAAAATCGCTTGTCATCTGGCAAAAATCTGTTTGGAAACAAGATTTTTAACATCTTTTTCTAAAATGTCTTTTGCTGATTTGCAATCGATTCTAAGAAGGAATTTTTTGAAATACAAGTCTTCTTGAAACTTCTGAATGCATGAGACGATCGATAAAATTTCTTTTGTTATTATGCTATAATTTATCTAGGCATTAGTCCAGATTCTTGAATGATATATGACTAATTTTTCCTTATTATTAATTCTTTGTTTAAGGATTCCTTCGAATCCTATGTCTGAAGCATCCATTTCAACAATGACTAATATTGCTGGGTTTAGTAAACTTAGACAGGGAAGTCTTTTGACTAAAGTTTTTACTTTCTTGATGACTTGGGTTTGTTCTTCTGTTCAGTTTGTTTTCTTTTTTCTAAGTTGGCATACAAAGGTTCCAAGGTAATCCTTAAGTGCGGAACAAAGTCTACTACATAGTTAAGAAATCCTAAAAATTTTTGCAGTTGGTTTCTTTCTCTAATTTCATCTGAAAACTTATTTGCAAATTCTACCGATCTTTCAATGGGTTTAATAGTACCTTGACATATATAATGTCCTAGAAATCTTATTTTGGTTGGGAAGATCTTAATATTAGGGGCTGAGATTACTAGTCCATTTTGTTTACTAAATTATGAAAGTGTCTAATATGTTTGACATGTTGATCTAAGCTTTCTGAGAAGATTAACACGTCGTCTATGTAAACTATTATGAACTGAGATTCTAAGTTAAATATTTTGTTCATCATGTTTTGGAATTCACTTGGAGCATTTTTGAGTCCAAAAGGCATTACGTTCCATTCGTAATGTCCAAAGGGTACTGTAAATGTTGTCTTATATTATCTTTTTTTTAATCTGAACTTGCCAAAATCCTGATTTCATATCAAATTTGGAGAATATATTTGCCTTATAAAGTCTTGATAATAGGTCTTTTTGTTAGAATAGGATATCTAATCCATTTAAGACCTTATTTAGGGGTTTATAATTGATGACTAGTCTGGGGGTTCCTCTTTCTAATTCGGAGGCTTTCTGAACATAAAAAGCTGAACATGACTAGGGAGATCTACTTGGTTTTATAAGCTTTTTGTCTAATAAATCTGTTATTTCTTGTTTGCAGTATTTTAATAATTCTGTGTTCATCTAAATGGGCCTGGCTTTTGTTGGAATATTAATTTCTTTGAAATCTTTGATGTATGGTAGGCTGACCTTGTGCTTTGTCGATCCCAAAAGGCTGTGGGATTCTGACTGCACAATTCTTTTTATAGTTTTTCTTGAATTTATTTTATTCTATTTTTTTAGGGATCCGTTTGTAATTGATTTTCTATCTTATTATTTTTAATTTCGTCTTTAAGGTTTAGAAGATGTTGTTCTTTGTATCTTAGAGATTGGATTTTTTGGACACTAAGATCCTTGAGTAGATTAACTTACGTGATCTTGGTAGGGTTTATAAATCTGAACTTAACCTTCTTTCCCAAAACATGGGTTGATATTCCTTTCTCATTGATTTTCATAAATAAAGAAGGGTTAGGAACGGTGTTCCAAAGATAATGGTTTGAATATCTCGTGCTATTATGAATGTTGTTTTAAAACAGATGCCATCTTGACAAACATGTACATTTGATATTTTGTGCCTAATTCCAAGGCTTGCATTATTGGCTGTATAAAGGTTTTCAGATGTTTCTTCATAATATTTTCTAGGGAATAGTCCTTCTGGGATACAGTTCATATATGCTCCTGAGTCAACTAAGGCGTATACATTTCTTGTTTCATCTTGGACTACTAACTCGACTTTGATGTGCCACTTCTGAACCTTTATTGATGTAATCTTATTTAGGTAACTATCTTGTTCACTATCATCTGTCTGAAGGACGTCTTTTTCTTTATCTAGTTTCTTCAACATTTCTATTTCTGATTTTGATGTTTTGATTTCTCTTTTTATTTGTTTAACTTCTTCTTTTAGTTGGTGAATTGGGTCTACCTTAAGTTTTTCTTCTTGATCCTTTTGTTTAATTATTTCTGGTAGGCTTAAAACTTGTTTCTTTACTTTAGGTTGTAATCTTCTTTGAGTTTCTCTATGTATTCCTTCTTAATTGTGGGTTATCTATCTCTCCTATGAGATCCATAAGCAGATCACTTCTTCTATTTCTGATCATATTTATCTTGAGATTTTCAGTGCACCCACATAGTGCAATTTCATCTATATCTTCTGAAGAGGTTTCTTCTTTATCGGAACAGCTTTCTTCTTCTTCTACTAGGTTAATTTGATCATTTTCTGAACTACTTTCTTGGTTCGAAGAGTTGCCTTCCTCACTTTCTGTCAATATTAGTCTTAATATTTTTTCTTTCTGTTTCTCTGAAATTTTCATTTCTTGGATTTGGAATACTTTATATTTTCTACCGTTTTTGTTGAAATGTCCTTTCTTGCCACATCTATAGCATGTTGGGTTCTTTCCCGTTTCGGCTGTAATTTGCGTTTCTTTTCCCATTTAGGAACATCTCTATGTTTTTCATCCTTAATATTCTTTTTCCTTCCTTTTGTTTGTTTGATTTGGTTTTATAGTATTTTGGACTTTCTAGTTTTCTGTTGGCTTTCTTCTTTTTCTTAGAAGGAGGTACTAGTACTTCGTAACCATATTGTCTACAAAATCCTCCTAATTCTTTTCTGGTTGTAACCTTGTCTCTTTTTAATTTAGATTGAAGTTTCATTTCTGTGCACATCTTGAGTTTTGTTTTGTTAATAACACTACAAATGTCGTTGTAAGTGACATTTTCCAAGTTAACATTGCCTTGGTGTTCTTCTGTTAGGGCTTCATTAACTTTCTGAAAATAGGCTGGGTAATCATGAGATGAATTTCTCCTTCCAAAGGAGAGCTACAGTCTTCTCTTTCTAGGACTCTACACAGAAATGTATCTCTGTACCATCTAAAGTCTTGCATTTTAGGGCATCTAAGTTTCATTAAAAGCATTTTGTTGCTTTCTTGTTTTTGGTCTTTTGATCCTATGAAATGTCTGTATGGTGTGGACTAAGGTATCCACTCCATTGGATTCTTCCGTTACTTCTGATGAATTTGGTTTGACTACAATTTTTGTACTATTCCTTATGTTTTCTCTATCTTCTTCCTTAAGGTATCTATTCCACCATCCTTCTAATTATTCAGTAAAACCTTGGACTAGGATTTTAAGGGTGCTATCTTCAGAGGTGTTGGTGGCTCTTAGAGCTCCTACTGCCATAATCATTTCTATCAAGAGATTCCAGATCTCTCTATCTGACATTCCGTCTAAGTTCCATTGGTAAACTGCTCCACCAATATAGGCTTCTCTTCTAAATTTTTTTCTTTCCTCAAATTGGATATATGGAGGAGTTGGTTTAGGATAATAATTTTTCTATGTTTTATAGTATGTCTGTCCTTCATATTTTATCTTATTTATTTGGTTTTTAGATTCTTGGGACGATATCATATCCAATCTAATTCCTTTAAGTCTGTCTGTTATCTGATCTACAAGTTTGTCTTCTTTGCTTCTAAATTCTTTTTCCCAACTATTATCTATCTCAAAGATAGGTTTCTGCACCTTTATTTTTTGGGCTATTTTAGAAATTTTGGGTTTTTGATCAAGATTTTCTTCTATTCTATTTAACTGATCTGACATTGTGTGTAGGAGCTGGTTACTGTAATGTTTTGTTGAACCATTTTCCTAATTTCATTATTAGTGGTTGGTTTATGTTCATCTTCTAGCTTAATTACTTTGAATGGAGAGGCAATTACTATCTAATTTTTGTAGTTAATTTGGCATTCTTTTAAAGGAATGTGTTCTGAGTTTATTTCTTTATTTTTCGTGAGTTTTCAGATTATTCCTAAAGATCTGAATGGATATTTATCTATGATTTCTTGTTTTCACATGCCTGTTCAAGCCATGTAAAATAGGGAATTTCTATCTTTTCTTTGTTCATGAAATTATAATATTCTTGTTTTAAGTCTTATCTCTCTTTTGGACTGGTTTCTTTCCATAACCAGTCAACTTTCTCTTTATTGTATTTTGCTCTAAAATCTTTCTTAATGTTTTCTTTGTTAATCTCGAATTCTTTGGAGATCATGTTTAGCTGGTTTGGAGTTTCCTCCATCATTGTGAATAGGTTGGGGAGTAGCTTGTGGTTTCGTAATATAAGTTTGGGATATTGGGTTCTAAATCAACTCCCTTAAGTTTTTGATTTCTTATGCTGTTTTCTTCAGTGTTAAGGTTCCTCATGTTATAAGATCTTCTAAAATTATAGCTAACATTCCCTTTATAATCTTGTGTTATTTCGTTAATTGTTCTTTTTTCTTTAACTGACCTTCTAGGGGACTATATCTTTTCTAAGATCCAGTTATCTTTTATTTCTATTTCTTTCCAACTGTACATTTGGGGTACTATTGATTGATGTCTATCATCTGTTGCTAGAAATAGGATTTTTCCCTTTGGAGTTTTTCTTATTCCTTTGGCATTAGTCCTAGTCGTCATTAATTTATAAATTATTCTGTATACTATACTGAGAGGGTTATACCCTGATTTTATGTTGTCATATCCTGATGTTTTAATGTCTATGACTAAGGAGTCTTTGATAGCCTTGTCTATCTCTGAACTTAGGTTGGGGTAGTTTTCAAAATAGATAGGTCCCCAATTTACATTGGTGCTAATAATGCTGAGGGCTGCATCTTTTGCTTCATTGAAGCGACCATTTTTAATGCGATGAATATGGGTTTATTCATACCTAACCTGTGATTTGGGATTATAGCAACTTGGACAGCTGCTATATATATATTTGCACTTTTAGTTTGACGATTGAATATCTTTGTTTTTAAAGAGCTTAATACTAGCTTGGCCATTTTCCAGTTTGATTGGCAGGCTATGTTCTGCGGTTTTGATTCTATGTTCTTCAAAAGGTCAAAGCTTCTATTTTGTATATTTGTTTATAGTCAACTGTTGGAATTTTTGTATTTGTTATGTCTATCTCTGCTTTCGATACTGACCTAGTCAATATATAATAGTTTCTTCTGAATAAAAGTCTTGATCTTGGGATTCATTGGTTTCTAGACTTTCTATCTCAATTAGTTTTTGGACTTTAATTAATCTCTTAATTATATTGTTCATCATTTTCCTAAGGACGACGATGGGTCTACTACCGGAAACACTGCCGGAAACACTGCCCTTTACTCACGGGTCTTACGCTTACCAACGGTCTTACGCTTACCAACGGTCTCATGCTTGCCATCGTTTTCTTAAGAACTTGGTAGACAATTAATTAAGAAGCCCATTAACTAAGGTTATCAAACTAATTGGGATTTAAAGTTTGAAACTAATGTTTCTCCGGACTTGACTTTTATCAAGAGCAACTATTGATGAGATAGATTTCTTAGCCAAGAGGTTTCGCATCCGGCCATAGCTCATTACTCCCATGGGTCATAGGTATATTTGCATATACCCGCTCAAGAGGCGTGATACTCTTTGGTTAAGAAACATGGTGTGTGCGTGGTGATCTAACATGGCTCTGATACCATTTAGATAAGGAATTGGATACGGGATGAAAACGGAACGAAAATTCCATGATAAAAGTAAAAGTGAACAGTAATGAACAGTAAAAATAGTAAAAGTATTTATTTCTGAGATGGCGCAGAGTGTATGAATAGTAAAAATGAACAGTAATAAATAGTAAAAGTGAATAGAAACTTTTCTTAGGAAAAAGCTACAATTCTTTATATAAGACTGATAATTTTACAAAGCTGATTTCAAATCACGTCTGAAAACTTGATAATTTACATAATTATAATTCTTCTTACATTGTTTACAGTCTTCTAGGGATTACTCTGAGATCAAGCTGGTCCTCTTCTGGGTAGACACTGCCATCTTTGGACACTCTGAGGTCGTACATTGGGTCTTCATTCATTATCCAAAGTAGGGCATGGGTTGTTAAGTCTAGAAGTTCCCGAAGAGTGGGCATAGTTCAGAGTATATTTCATACTGGGAAATTATGAAGTCTGTGAGGTCTCTGAGTTCTAAGGTAAGGTTATGAAAGAATGGAGTACTCATGCGGAGTGATGGGTGGTGATGGCTAGGGGATGAGAGCGGTGTAGGTGATTGTGTGGGTGAGTGAATATGGCTGAAATGGGAGGAGAGTGATTCTGGCTAGGAAGTGGTGAGGGAAGAGGTCGGATGTTTTGAAGGCTGAGAGTGGAGTGGTTAAGGGTATGAGCGTTAATGACTTGGATGAGGATGCGGATGCCTCGATGGGAGGAGTTCTTCCCTTTTATAGTCAGAGAAAGGTGCTGGTAATAATGGAGTTGGGTGGCTTTAAAGGACAATGATTTAAGGTGAACAATACTTTTCGGACAATAATGGAGGTCGGGTGGCATGGCAAGGGCAATAATTGAGGGTCACGGGTTCAGTGAATAGTGATGAACGGTGACTAATCAGTGGAGTGAATAGTGATCAGTGGGTCAGAATAATAATTGAGGATCACGGGTTGAATAACTAGAAAAGAAAAATTCATAATATTATAATATTACATTCCATGATAATATATATATATATAAGATATTATTTTAATAACTCCATAATATATTATATATAATTACATATTACAATATAATACTAATAATGTTATTAACAATGTGAAAATATATGTTATATATATATATACTATAATGTATAACATATAAACTATATATTTATATATATAATAAATATTTTTTATATTATTAGTAATATTATAATATCTAACATATTAATATTATAATATTTATATAAATAATATACAATCACATTAACTATTTTAATTATTAATAATATGAAATATACAATATATTAACTATAATATATAAATAAAAAACAATGTTGATTATTTATTAATATAATATTATTAATATGTTATATATATAATTATTAATATTATATAATTTTAGCATATTCTACAACTTAGCTCAACTCATCTAAACCTTTCCAAGCTATATTTTAGCATAATAATATTTAAAATTATATATTAATAACATATTGTTCCTTATCTAAAAAGTTATCTTAGGTTAACAAAAAAGGTTTCTTTTAAAAATAAAAAGTGAAAACAGTGTAATCATACATATTTTTATGATAAATTTTATATTATTATTTTAAAAAAATAAAAGTGATACAAATTAGATTTTTATTTTTTTACTTTCTTTCCTTTTTTTGATGAAAAATAGTAAAACGATTTTGGATTATTTTTAGTTTTCTCTTTTCTTGAAGGTGCATTTTGTTGAAGATTGTTTTCAATTTATTCACCAAATATCTTTATAGATGTTTTATATATTTATGAAAAAAAAATAAAAAAAAATTATTCTCATAAACCAAACATATCCTAAGATTCTTAGGTTAGAAATTTTTGTAAACAAAGCAAAACTATACTTAAAAATAGCTGCTGTATACTCCTTTCATTCTTATGGTATGGTTAAGAGAAAAACAAAACTTTAGTAAGTATAATAAATGTTATGATATCTAACTTAGATTTATCTAACAATATGTGGTTTGAATTCTATCAACTACTTTTATATTTGAATGGGATATCTTATAAGGGTTTTGATCTCATGCCTTGCGAAAATATGTGAAGATTTTATTTTAGAATATGGAAACTTTTAACAAAGTTGGGATTCCTATAAGAAGAAAAGAATTTTGGATCCTGTTATTATTAGTGGAGTATTTTAGATTATACTTTAAATAATGCAGCTTATAAGATATTTGTTTCACTCTAAAATGAACAATATTAGTTTAATATTATAATAGAATCTAGGGAGAACATATTGTATAAAAAAATTCTTTTCAAGCATAAAGATTCCAATCCTATTGGTAGTACATCTAGGGTAGATGAACTTAGTGCTAAATCTAGATATATAATATTAAACCTAGAAAAAGTAAATGTATAAGGGAAAAAAAAGTTTTGGAGAAAAATTGTATGCTTATCTTATTGAAAATGTTCCTATTACTTATCAAGCAGCAATAAATTTTATTAACTCTTTGTTTTAGAAGGATGCTATGAATAGTGAGATGAAGCCATTATTGATGAATTATAAAACTTAGATATTGAGTGATTTACCTAAAGAAAGCAAGTCATTAGATGTAAGTGAATATTTAAGAAAAAAATAGGATGGATAGTTTAACTGAAAAGTTCAAAGGAAAGTCGATTTCTAGGGCATTTATTTAAAAGAAAGGAATTTATTATTTTGATGCTTATATTCTAATATTTCTTTCTTTAGGTTCTATTTACAAACTATAAATTTTACCAATAAACGCTAGCATTACCTTTCTCAGGAGTGATTTCAAAAAGGATATATCTATGTGCATGTACGAAGCAATGAAAGAATATTATAGTACCCCTCTAAGCATAAGGTGTATAAACTTATCAAATCATTATATTAGTTACAATAAGACCTTAAAAATAGTAGTATAAAAATTTGACCAAGTAAAAAAATGATTTTATTATTAATGATACTGATAAAAAAAATTTTCTTAAATAATTTATTTAATTCCTATACAACTTTTATTTTAAAAGTATTATAGTTAAATTGATATTATTCTATACAAATTAATTCTAACTAAATATAGAAAAATATTTTTTTAGAGCTATTTTATATAAATTTTCTATCAACTAAATATGATGAAATTTATTATTCTTTGCAAAATCTTTTTTAAATTTTAAAAAAATATCAAATAAGGTCTAGTGGGTAAAAGACATATGGTAATGGAGTTGGAGAGGTTATTAGTTCTTACCATATTAATGGAAAATGTTGCCTCCAAGATACTAACCATGGGATGCGTAAGGTTTTTTTTAAAAAAAAAAAAAATTATAAAATTTATTAAAAATCATATCTTTCTGTTCAATAATTTGAAAATTTATATTTTATTTTTCTTTATATTTTCAATTTCTTCTTTTACTTTTGAACTTTCTCTCACTAAAATTCAAATGCCTTATATGAAAAATCTAAACTGTCAAAATTCAGAAGTTATAAGTTCATGAAATAGATAAAATTATTATTTTTAAATCCCCAACGTCCAAATTCAGACTTCATAGCATTATTCCGTGACTTATTAAGCTTCGTGAGCAAGATAGATTTTTTTTTAATACCAAAAAAAAACAATTTAGAATACTCGTTTCATGCACCCAAAAGACTCGCTTGTTTAGGTAGAATTGGCATTGGCTACTTGGTATTCATGCCCACCTGTACATCAGGATGCATTTGGATCATTGCTTAGATTGCTATGGGATTGAATTAGCGATCTAAATCTATAAAAATCTGCAACCCAAGGGAGAGGTTCAAATTTGCCAAACCAGCATTTTTAAGCATTGGGAAACTGATTGAGTGATGGGGCTATATATTTCAATTCATTTCTTTCTCTCCTAAACGTTGGATTAGATTGGAAGGCAATCCAAATAGCAATACAGCCTAACTTGAAGAGCAGTCTAAATCTCCTTCTACCATGTGTTTAGAAAGAACTACTAGCATATTCGCACAATGGGAGCTTTATCAAAATTACTTTGTGCATAATGAAAGCTGCTAGTGCTCAAATTGTGGTTGAAAGGGTACGCTGGCCCTTCGAAGAGGATTATCTACTTATGATTCCCATCAACAAAGATTGAGCCATGGAAGAATGGAGAGGGTGATTTTGATTGAAAAAGAGATAGGGTAGGTGGTGGTGGTTCGAGGGGACCCTCACGATATAGCTGTAAGTTCCCATTCCCATCAAATCTAAACATCGAGGACTTCAATTCACACACCATCATCATCAGTCCTTTCCATAAGCCAGCATGGCAAACCCAGTGCCTGATGCTGAAAAATGACCATGCAGTAACCAGCCAACCAGACATGTACTAAGTCACTCGTGAGCCCATTCTTGGTTAGGCCTAGGCCTAATTTATCATGTGATTCATAAACTAGGCCAACCAATGAGTGCACGTTTATATGGCCTCGTCTACATTTATAGATCCATAACTCCACTTTGCATGTGATTAGAATGCTATATGATATGGTAGATCAGATCTAACCCAGAATTACTCGTCACTTTGATTTACCAACATATATTACTCATTTCCTGGCATGTAGACCAATCAAATTCGAAGTTCGACTATTGGACAACCCTAAGTCCACGAGCTTACTCATATTCCTCAACAAAAGCAGGCGACGGCCTTGTCATATTACTCATCATGCTTGCATAACCACACTCATCGAGGGAACTCCTGTATTCACTTTAACCATAAAGCACCGTTATACCTGTGGTTTTAAATGTTTGGTATTTTCATACTGGTCCTACATCGAACCACATGGTTCATTTTTGGCCAAGACCAGAACACACTGGAGATGGCTTGTAGTGACGCATTGGATGGGCATGTTTATGCAGAGCAACACGGCTGATGAGAAGGTATAAGAAAACACTGCAAACAAGCATATGAATCCTAAAGACCATTAGAGGAGGCTGCATGCAAGTGCAATGAACACCGGATACTGCTCCACTGCATACAGAAGAAAAAGCCATACAGTAAAGACGACGACAACAAGCATAATACCAATAAAGCTTTATTTTTAAACTAGTTGAAATTAATTATATAAATTATTTATTTTTCATTCAGCTCAGTTTTGATTTTTTTTTTTTTTTTTGTAAGATACAAAAATTTTATATCTTTTTTTATCACTTTCTCTAATATAATTTTGGTCTACCTATATATATATATATTTTTTTCATTATATATATCAAGTTACTCATTTACATAGATACATCCATAATCTATGTTGCTAATATTTAAACAATTGAAGTCATCCTTTCATTAATTTATTCTTAATTGAAACTATCTCTATCTTTTTGTGAATAATTTTATTTCTTATTCTTTCTTATATTACTACATATTATTTTAATATTCTCAATTCCACCACATTCATCTCATTTACATATATTTTTCAACCGTCCGACGTTTCATAACATAAAGCATAACCTGTTTTATGACTACTCTATAAATTTTTTTTAATGATCACATAACATTTCAATTGCATTTATCCATTTCATCCAATCTACTTTAATCTTATGAATAATATAATCGTTAATCTCTCTCTTTATGAATTATGATAAATTGTATATAATATTATTGATTTGATCGAAGATAATTCTCTTTGGTCCCCTTTTTACAAATGAATTGATTAAGTCCAAATTATAGAAAAATGAATAAACAAACTTATATAAAATATATGCTATGAATAATCCAAAAATGGCTATACTTACTTAAAAAAAAGTAAAAAATTCATACCGATTCACAGAATAATTCGAATTTGGATGGAAAAGGTTTTGGGATGTGGTAACCATTTTGATAAAAATCCATTACTCCTTGATACAAAAATTATTAGAAACCTTCGGATTATTACTTTTACTCTAAATAAATATAAAAAATAATCATTTTTAAAAACTTTATAATCCTTAATTTTATTCTACATTTATCTTATTTTTAATTATAATAAAATTATATTCTATGTATTCTGTTTTTATCCTACTTAATACAAAATATTTATTTTTTATAGTTCTAATTTATGATTAACTCAAGCTTTAATTTTATCTACCTATAATATATCATCTGCAAAAAAAACATGCATCGTAAAATATTATTTTGCATATGTTTAGAAAGCTCATTTATAACTAAAACAAAAAGATAGAGACTATAAGCAGATTCTTGATATAAAGCTAATGTAATAGAGAATTCATTACTATTATCGCCAATAGTTCTTATTTTAATAACTACTTTATCATATATATCTTTTATTATGTTAATATATCTAACTTCTTTATTTTTACCATCCATCATAAGATTTTTTTCAAGAATTTTACCGTATGCTTTTTTGTAAATCAATTAAAAATCATATAATGATCTTATTTCTTTTTTTTTATACTTTTTATTAATCTCATAAGAAAAAAATAATTTTTATAGCATAAAACTGAATCAATATTCTGATATTTTTGTAGTATATCTCAAGCTTTGTTTAATTTCTCTCTCCTAAATACTAGGATAATTATATTATTTTTAAATATCCTTTTTATTCTTAAAATTGATACTCCAGCGTTCTTTTTTTTTTTTCCTTAAACATCTTTTTAATTTCTAAAATCTTAACAAACTAAGATGTACGCTTTAACCATTCCAACCAACATGTTTGCTAGTAAAGAAGCATCAATTATTTTACTTTATTTTGATAATTTCCTTACACCCTCAAGTCATTGAGGTCTACCAATGCCTTCATTAGTCATTGATTAACCATTTTCACTTAGAGTATTTCTAACAATGCGTGTTTAGGTAATTTTATCCCCTAATTTAGTGAGGTTATATTAAATGCTAAAAAAAATCCTCATCGACTAATTTATTAAAGTAACTTAATCCAAGATATTTTGTTAAAAATTAAAAATTAAAATTAATTTGTAATTAGTAATAAGACAAATTTTGGTATACAATTTCAATAAATTATTATGATTGTAAAAATATATTAAAACCTAGTGCAAGAGGTCATAGCTACCCTTAAATGCTCCTTTATTATCAAGTGCCCCACGCACATCACATCTACCAAGATCTCTAATACTTTCGTGTATACTGCGAGTGCACAACAAGAGTATAGGACCATCCAATTGGATTTCCATGTCATTAAATAAAAGGTATAACTACCTTGGAGCTCTTATATTTACGTGCAAAATGGCGGCCAACTCTCCTTAAAAACTCTCTAATTTGCTAGCAATCTAACAAGTGCAATGCATATATTAAAGAATATTAAAAGAAATTAATACATTAGATTACACATGTTATTTTATTTTCTATTCTAAATAAAATAGATGTATAAATAATAACAAATAAATTTAAAAAAAATAAAATCAAATATTATAATAGGACTAAAGAATATAAATAATTTTGTTTAGAATAGATAAACACGAAAAAAAAGTTGCCTCCCCTAAAGCATTTCACGATATGTTATAACAAGCAACAAAAAAAAGAGTTGCCTCGCCTAAAGCATTTCACGATATGTTATAACAAGCAACCAAAGGTTTACCCCTGTTTTGGTTGCACAATCCTCTGCATCGGTAATGAAGTTGGGTCAATCAGTCATATAAGCACCATGCTACTCTAACATACACAGAGGAAATATGCTTAGTCTTTGAGGCAACATCATTAATCCTTGTGATCAAGGATTATATAATCTAAAAATTTTCCTGTTTGTTTAATTTTTGATGCCATTTCACTGCTGGAAAAGCAGGTTAAAATACTTCAAGAAAAAAAAGGACAAACAACCATGCAAAAAAGACACGTTGACAATGCATTTTACCATCCCTATAAGTTTATTATCTTAAGAAATTTATCATAGGGAAGACTTCGACGTTTAAGAATGGAAATAGAAAGTAGCTCAATTAACTGCCCTGAAACGCTGAACCCATCGGATATATATATTATTTGCCAATGACTTCACCTTCCTCAATTCAAGTCAGGATTCCTGCAAAAATAGAACAGGAAACAGGAATCAGATGGAAATATATTTATAACACAAATTTTGAAATCTTGGAAGCTTTGAAATGTACTCAAAACCTGTGAATGTGATCAAGAATGAGAAGCCTTGGTCCAGGAGGGATCTTGACATCTCTAAGAGCACTGGAGTAAACAAACAAGGGAGAGAAAGACCAGTAAAATTTTGTCTGGCAATTGAAAATTCTGAGTGGGCATGCGCAGAAACTAGAAAGCCACAGATCATCATTTTACCTGTCCGTAAGAAGAGGCAAGGTATTATCTGTGAGCAGGCCTTTCTTGAAGTTCTTCTCATAGTTCTGGAGGCCAAGACCTGTCAACATGCTTCTTGCTCGAGAGTAATAGATATCCTCAGCTGGTGGCTGTGAGAATTTCTGACCTAGCTGGAAAATTGCGAAGCATTAGTCCCAACACAAATAACAACCATACCACACCATATATGCTACAAAAACTGTTGATATCAACATCTTCGCTTGATGCTCATTAGTGAAACTGTCAGTAGAAGCCTAGCACACAACAGGCATAGGCATCGCTGCATATCAATCTAGAAATAAAACATTGCAAAATGCATTGGACAGGACACATGAACGTAGTTGGAAATGTTATATTAAGGTACTTTTTGGGCCCCCCAACTGCTTTATGATGACTATTGAATTTAAAAGACCACTAGAAAGTGAGGAAAAAAGGGATATCTTAGTTTATATGCATAAATATTTATCAAATGAGAAATTTAGCAGCAATCATACATTAATAGGATGCTTAAGGGTCAAGATTCACATGAAACATCCTTCATTCAGTATGCATCCCCATGACACCGATCATGATGCTTACATCCAAGAAACATATCCTAGATAAGGAATCTGGCTACAGAATTTATCAAAAAGTACGTTCACAACCAAGGTAAGCTGAACCACAAATCGGTATTGGACTGGTTAGGTACCAAACTGGTTGCGTACCAATTGTTCGAGCCAGTTCACCATTTTTTATAATCTTTGTAATAGCTTTATTTTTCTTTTATATATAGTTTATGGCACTAAAAGCCTCTCATAAGCTCTCATCATCTCTCCTCTCTCTTATTTTCATTTAAACTTATTTAAGTAAATACCATTCTTTCTCCTTTTCCATTTGCTTAAGATTTTTAATGAATATAAGGAAATACTCCCTATTTGAATTCAATAAAAATATCTAAAAAAATCAAATTTCTTGAAGAAAAAGTCAACTCTCCCCCTCAAGAACAAATTCAACGAATTTCAAGAATAACGGTTTAGTAAATATTAAGTTAGATTATTTCACTCTAGATAAAAGGTTTCAAAAATCTATTTAACTTAAAAATGATAAGAAAACAAAATACCAAGAAAAATAATTTCAAAGTATAATTTATAAGGTTTGGGTTAACACTTGATTAAACTTATAAGGTTTCTAAACTTAGATAAGATTATAGTAACAACGAACCTTACATTGACTTGTGTTGACTTGATCTATAACTCATCAAACAATATAATTTAACTTGCCATAAAATCCCCAAGTTAAAACATATTTTATAAGATCTAGATTACAACATATCACTAAACCGAAGGTCCTCCATTAAAAAAAAAAAAACTTCGACATCCAGTCTAGTGAAGAGTCATTGTTTGGACCTAAAAATTACATTTTAACCATATGATAAGTTTAATTTTATTGTTTTGATGAGTTGTGAATCAAGTTTGCATAAATCAATGTGAGGTTCACTATTACTATGATTCCGTTTAAGTCTGAAAATCATGTAAGTTTGATCAAGCATTGATTAAAACCTTACAAATTCTATTTTAAAATATTTTTTTTGATATTTTATTTTTTCATTATTATTAAGTTAAATTGATTTTCTAAGATTTTTATCCAAAATGAAAATACTCTGACTTGATATTTATTAAACCACTATTCCCTAAAATTCTCTAAATTTGTTTTGAAAAGGAAAGTAGACTTTTTATTTTTAAGAATTTGCTTTTTCTTGATATTTTTGTTGAATTTAAATAGAGAAATATTTCTTTATATTCATAAAAAATCTTAAATAAATGAAAAAAAAAGGAATGAGAAAAAAAATGATGTTTATTTAAATAATTTAAATGTAAATAAGAGAGATGAGAGAGGATAAGAGCTCACAAAAGCCCACATGTCATCCATCCCCCCCCCCCCCCAACCAAACAGTTTGATACAGTTTGGACTGGTTTAAAGTGCATACCGAACTGAAGGGCAAAAATATACTAGCTCCCAGCCATAACGGATAAGAGCTCAGTTCAGGATGAACCGACTAATTCGACAAGGTTTAGCTTACCCTATTCACAGCCATAACTGTCAAGCCCCCAACCTTTAGTAGTTAGCTTTGTAAATTCTCATTTAAGGTTACCTCTTTTTGGGCTAAGCACTCATCAGCTTAACAAAGACCCTTAGTGACTTTGTGACAAATTTAAAAAAGTTTTAAATGTCCTTACATGAATGGGATTCTAAGGGACATGAACTCTGGAAAATGCTATCCTTAACTCAGTTGGAGAAAGAGCTGATTTGTTTTCAAGTATTACACTGCTAATACACTACACTATCCATAAAGCCCTGCATAATGGAAGCCCCTCAAATGCATCATTCACTTAAGACTATTCACAAGAATGGCGTTGAGCTTCATGATGTGGTTGCATAGCTTATAGGTGAAAAATCCTTCAGTCTTTTAGATGCAACACATAAGCGCATTACTTGTGTGACACCATAGTTACCATCCTTTCGATTTTCCTTATTCCTTTAAACATTTCTCTTCCTTTTAATCTCTTCTTATGCTATCTTTATTTAAAACCTTTTCAAATCTCATCAAAACATAAAGCCCTGTTTTTCAATCTTCACCATATCTTACTATGCACTTACCTCATGATTTGCTTTTTTTTTTTGAGCTTTTATTATTCACTTAATCCAAATCTCCATCCAGCAGTAAATTTCCAGAAAGTGTTGCTCTTTGTAAACCCAATCAAACCTGAGTTCCTAATTTATTGGCTTAAACCTCCAATTGTTCACTTAATCCAAATCTCCATCCAGCAGTAAATTACCAGAATGCGTTGCTCTTTGTAAACCCAAATCAAACCTTAGTTCCTAATTTGTTGGCTCAAACCTCCAAATCCCAAATCCTAACCATTGTGGTTGAAGATAACTGCATTTTCAGGTTTAGCAGAATATCTTCTAGAAAAATTGACACCTCGTTTTCCATTTGATTGTTGTTTTACAATTTGTTATTATACAGTTAGCATTTTATGTTCAGTCCCTGATACAAAATTCAGGCTTGTTTTTCGCACGATTGTGCCTCTTTTATATAGAGACTAGGGATTAAAAATAGAAATAACCATAGAAACCAAGGAGTGCGAATAGCATGCTCAGTCAGCAGGGCCTCAACATTGAATGGCAGTCAACCCAAGGGTTATACGCCATGTTCCCCAATACTTAACCTTCAACATCTTTGTGCCACACTAAATCTAAAGATTGCATTTGCAATTGCCCACACCAACTTGCAATCTTTGACATAACCAGAACTTTAGAACTATTATCATATTAAAGAGCATCATCTCAAGTTTGAATACCAAAAGGGTAGAGAACAACAAAGATAGAACAAGTGCAGATATCTATGATCAACAAATGATTCTATGGAAGGCAAATTACATAAAAGAGATTGAAATCACAATGTGAACGTTTTTCTAATCCAAGATATGACAGCCAATATCGTTATAACATGCTACTAGCATTATTGGATTTCAGTAATGTTGAAATCTTTTGCATGGCATATAAACAAGATAACACATTTCAATTTAGGAATTCTATTTTCGCATAAACTGAAATAGAAAACATAACACGCTGCTTAAAGGTTGTAGATGCCTTTCCACTTACCTTGAAGAGGCCACCTTGAACAAGTGCAAAAAAAAGTCCTGATGTGACAGCACTGGCTGCCTGATTTGGACCTCCCATGCCACTGACCAATGAAAACAATGCTCCAGAACCAAAAGCTGCCACCATGCTGCAACAGAAGCTTTTTAAGTTCTGGGCTATACACTGAATACATAAATTAGAACATAAATGAATTAATTGCTTTTCTGTTAGCATCATGACTCTATAATAATTAACATAACCAAAAATATCGACAACAATTTTCTTTTCAAAACAACTATATGAGTGGTGTTTGCCATTTGTCTTTATTTCCAGTGATATAATCCATCATGACAAGCATGGCCAAATTTAACTTAACCCCTTTTATGGTTTTTTTTTTGGCAAACCCTTGGTTTTTCTATATCATGTCTGTTACTTATATGAGAGACACAGTCATCCCTAACAATATGGGATAAACAAATCATACCTAACAAGATGGGACAAAGCTAGTACTTCATACTGTCATGCTGTTTGTTTATATAACCTAAACATCTTAATTGAAAATACATCTCATCAACCAATTCTCGTATTGTATGCTGATGGAACCAGCCATGCACAACTTGCACACCAAACCTAAAGCTGTTCTGATCATTATCAGCTTAGCCCTATTTAAGAAAATTTTCAATTACACTTCAGTATTACAGAAGTTTTCTCAATTTTATTGCAACTTAGTGAATAACTGATGTTGAGTTTGACACATTTTGGTAATCATAATCATTTTGGATTATCTGAATTCTGTTAAATTTAAGGGAATTTTGGTTTTTGAGAACAATCCCATTTTTTATCTTTATTTTCATAGAAAACATAAAACACCTGTAAAAACGTGTTTGGTTAATTAAAAATAAAAATAGAGTCTGAAAAACACAACTCTAAAAATGGCAGAAAACTAAAAATAATTTACTATTTTCCATCAAAATAAAAAAAAGTAGAGAACAAAGGCTAAAGAACTTAAAAGCATAGGAGTTGATGGTATTTCCTTTAATTTTTTTTTTGTACCTGACCTTTCAAAAAATATCATTTATTTTCACCTACCAAATGCATTTTAGAAATCAAAAAGTAGAAAATGAAAATCGTTTTCATAAAATGAAGATGAAAAAATATTCTCAAAAACAAAATGTAGCCTAAATTTCCCATTGTTAAAATATCCAGAATTTTGTGACTGCTAATATAAGCAGTACTCAAACTTGTAACATTTTGAATGCTTATCTAGAAGATACTACAAAGTAAAGACAATGTTAAGTCTGGTTATTATATTTAGTTACAAAACATACATGGAGACAGTTATAAACTATAAATCACTCCATGAACTACATAACTAATTACCATTAGCTCCTCCAATAACTTGTTTGATAAGTAGCAACATGTTGTTTAGCAAAGCTTGGAATTACATTACATGCAGTTAATGTATTAAAAGCAATTGACTTCACCTCTGAGCATCTGCCTAGGTTCCAGGTGGTCCCCTAGTTGCCTATCAGCTGCCTACAATGTTTCAAATCATTCTGAAGCTTTCTACTGATGTTTACATTGTTGCTAGTGTGTGGAAGGTGGAATAGGTGGTGGTCATATTGCACCTTCTGTGTTTTCTTTTTTCTTCTCATTTTGGATTATCATATTTTTCCTGTCACGACAAGATAAAAAAGGTGTGCTATGATGGGTTGACAACCAACATAAATTATAATCATATCATATGAACATGAATCTTTTGGAGAAATTTTTTATTGTTCTCTCTTATAATTTCCCTTATTATATGATTTAAAAGGAAAAAAACATGAAGTTCAGATGTGTTAAAAGTATTTAGAAACCATATATTTTCTGACATTGCAATTTTAATGATAACAAATGCACAATTCCTATCTTAAGGTGTTTTGGTATCTTCCAATCTTTCTGCTCCTATAATTGGGAAACCATTTCATTAATGTCAAGAATTAAAGAGGGGTATGTATTAAGTAGAATGAACTAAAACACCCAAAGATACTATGTGCAGCCTTACCTGCTCTGGACATCCTCCACTCCTCTTATTCTTTTCATCACACAAGAAATGCCTGCATTTACACCAGTCATGACTGCAAAGTTACGAGCTTGTACCAAGGGACCACCTGCTAAGGCCTGTAATTCATGAAACATAAAATTTATATATGTGGATAGGAAAAATAGAAAAAATAAGTGCCTTGTATCAGCAGATAACGTGTGCTAGGAAAATGGGAAATTGCAAGAAGAGGATTTATGAATGACAAATGGATCATGAAGAGGAATTTCCTTTTAACATGTTGTGAAATAGCCATATGCTTTTATTTCATATCATACCAAGAACAAGAACAAGCAGCACAAAATTTTAACCACCGAGAAGATATACAAACGGCTAATGAAACACAGATGGAACAATAACTTCTTAAAGCCAAACGTGCAGGCTATTGAAAGAATTCTTCTCTTCCTGCTGGTGAAAAAGTATGTAAAAAAAAAGTCAGATGTTAGTCCACAAGATGCAAAGCGGGGCACATTTTTCATGTTGTGATTTGGTGCTATTTTACTTCATTCCACTTCATTCCAAACAACTAATGTTCTAAAAAAACTACTGGTCTAAAAATCTAATGCACTACTTATTTTCTTCAGAAGAAAAATCTGTTCTACTCTTCCATAGACTCAACTTACATTAACATCGGAATTCTTTAGATTTGAAGACTTCTATATATCCATGAATTGAAACAGCAAAAACGTTAAATCGTTCAACCGATTCTAATTTTTAGGTTAAGGGAAAACATGTATCAGGGAGAAGTTTCGGATATAATCGTGGAACCAAGAAAATAACAACACAAAACAGCAAAGAAAATGAAACCCTAGATAAATCCAAGTCCATCGATGGACTCGAGGACGAGCAGAACGATTCTTCGAGCAGTGGGAAAACCGATAAAAGACACAGAAGACGGAAAAGAAAATCGTAGACCTGGGCTTGCTTGAGGGAGGACATGGCCTGGGGGTTTAGGCCGGCAGCCTGGGGTGGAGGGGCGGGGAAGGCGGAAGTGAGGTCGGAGGTGAGGGTGCCCATGAGGCCGCCGATGGCTGCACCCTGGGCGGCGCTGGTGGCGGTCACGACGGCGGCCTCGACAGGCATGGATTGCCTCGCCAACCACGCTCGGAATCCGCCCTCCAGCTCCTTGAACCGGGCCTGCACCAGCGCGATGGGGTTCGGAGGAGAACCAGCCGAAGCGGACACCACGCTCTGCCGTCCTTCCATGGCCAACGCTTCCGGAGCTCTCGGTGCCCTCTCTGTATCTCCCCCTCTTCCACCCCCTCCTCCTTTTTATAAGAAGAAGAGAAGAGAACGCGGAGAGCTGTTCTCCCCCTTCGTCGAAACGAACGGAAAGAGCAAGGAGGCAGCGGAAAGGTGTCGATATGCCCTCCATCGAGGGTTTTTTTATCTAAAATATACATGTACACGGCCGATCAGAGTTAACAACTGATTAAAATTGGATAATAAAAATATCAAGAAATATGTTTGGTTATCTTATTCTTATTTTTGTTTGAAAAATTAAATAATATATTTATTGAAAAAATTAAATATATTTATTTAATTTTAAAATAAATAACTTTTACGTTTTAATTAACCTATCTTCATTTTCTTAAATCTTTTTTATCCTATTCTTTTCTTTCTTTTCTCTACATGATTTTTTTATTCTTTTAAAAAATAAATTTATAAAATAAAATACTTAACAGAGCAAGCTTTTCCTCTCTTTATCTCTTTATTTTATAAAAAAGATTTTTTTAAAAATTAATAGTATTTGCTTTAAGCTTTTTAATAATATAGATATCTTTTGTCTCCTTCAATCTTTGTTGCATTATATCCTAATATCGTGTTCCAACTCTTCAAATATCTCTCTCATCACCAACAACAAATTCTTCACTTGATCGCTTAATCTTTCAATTACATTAAATTATATTTTTTAATAAAAATAAAAATAAATCTTTTGACCAGTATTCAACCTTTTCATTTTTTATAACTATTTATTCTTTGCATTTCTATTTCATTCTTTTTTTTTTTTTTTGGTATGCTACTAAACATAATTTTAATTTTTTTATCTTTCTTATTTCCCTTTCTTTAGTGCCAAATCACCGCAATAAAATGTATAATAACATGGATCAACAACAACACAGAGAATTGAGATCTAACCCTACGATAATAGTATATGATGGTATTACCTGCTCATTGTTAGCCTTTCAGATATTTTTGCACTTCAAAAAAACCTTTCAAACTTTATTATAAGATATTTTCACTTTAATGATTAAAAATACTTAAGTATTAAAAAAATAACTTGCAATTTTTGGATACCCAGATAGCACCTAAAAGAGAAAATGTTTGTTAAATAAAACGTGTGTTGCCGTGTGCTTGTGGAGCATGACTTCTGTCTGTTGTGTTCATTGTTGTGTACCTTTAGGTAGTGTTTGATAGCCCAAAAGCTATTCCTGGATAAATGTACGGAATAGCATTTGGAAATAAGTATTTTTTTTAAATTACAAGTCTGCCATCAAGAGATAACTTTAGTTGTTCCTTGGTTTCCTAGGAAATAAGTTCCCCTCTGTTAAATTTTTTCAGATATATCCCTTTAGCTATAGCATTTGGGAATAAGGAGGGATATCCTCCTTATCCCCCATATCAAACATTGCCTTATGAATTTTTTAGTGCCTATAAATACTTCTTCAATTATAAGCCTATGGTCAATGAAAAGGACCATCTCTCCGGCTGCAACTATGATCAATAATCTTGGCTTTTCACATTATAAGGGCTTTCTGATCCATTCATGGAAATTGAATATGAAGAATGGTAGTAAAAAAGATGGAGATCGTAACAAGCATATGATGGCTACTAGAAGGTAACGCCAGTTATCAGAAATGATTATTATTATTTTTTCTAATGAGAGACAAATTTATTCAATCGGGAGAAGTGAGCGCTTAAAAGTCATCTAATGCAAGGAAGGAGTCTAGTTCTGAATCTTTGCTCAGTAACTGACCTTTTTTTTATTAGAAGAAAAAAAAGAAAAAAAAGACTCTCCTCTGCAATTATATATCTATGGCCAATATAATTTCACCAACTTGAAGACTGTGATTTGAAGCATAATACAATCATGCATCATTCTATGCCTTTTTATCAAATTGATTAACTACTCAATTTCTCAATTTGTAGCAAAATAATAATCAAGCAGCTCTGCTCAAAATGCTTATCATATGTAGCACTAATGCGCCAAGCACTTGTCCTTGTTTCAGAATTATGATGATGGTTTGGATTCTAGTCATCAAAAAAGACGCATTGTTTTCACGTTGCAAGCATAGTTTGGCTTGTCTGATGATGAGCTCTGGCAGTAAATAGATAACGTCAAACATTAGAAGGTTTGATGTGGCACATATTGGGCATTCCAGCCTCCAAATGCTTCTCATTGCTTGCCCATTCTGCATCTTAACTACACTGTTCACCAGAGCATACAAGTTCAATATCAGGACAACTCCTCCCTGGCATTCTTGTAGCCATTATACTGTTTCTTGTGTTGCTGTCATTGTCATGAGTATCCAACCATTTCCTGTTTTTTCTCAATTTCAATATCTTGGCACATGAAAAATGATTCATTTTAATGACTGTAACTGTTTAAGTTAATTGAGAAGTAGGTTGATTCAGCATGCTTGCTTGAATTATAAACATCGCATGCTTTACAGCTTTATGTTTCGACATCTAACCCATTGGAAATAATATTCTGTTTCTGTTAAGAGTTATAAAATTATTTCGATGGTGCGGTGCATTCAGAAGAAATATAGAACAAAAGGTGGATTTGAAGGAGTCTATGCTTTGCTGAAGTGAGGTTATAACAAGAAGGTTATTGAAGCACTCCTGTTTGAATTGCCAGCCTAATGACTACATAACAACTCCTCATTTCCAATTGAAAGATGCCAGCTTGCACATTCGGGGTGCCAAATTATCATATATTTTCAACTCTCTCTCTGCGTGTGTGTGTGTGTTAGCAGTAGTTACTTTCTACGAGGCGGAGCCAGTTCTCCTGTGAGGCTCAGCCCATTCGAAGTCAAGTGTGATCCATTTGACCGGGCCAAGCCAACAATGCGCACGTACCACCCGAAGCAGAAGAAGTGTGCTCGGCCGAGTCAACTCGTCAGGCGTAAAGCAATAGAGAGCGACGGTAGAAACCATCGATTTCTCGTCGACTATGAATTTAGCCAAAGTCGTTGGCCATCGTCGAGATTCGAGAAACCCAATGGCCTGTGTTTCAAGCCGCGGTCACCGAAGGATCCAACGGAGATGGGTAACTTCTCCCTCCTTGCCTTCTCTCTCTTATTTTTCGGAAAAGTCTTTGTGCGCCCACCTCCTATGCACAAAGCGCATGCGCCCGTGCCATCATGCGTACAGTATTATTACATTAGGCTACGGCATGTGCGGTGGCACGGTATAGGCCGGTGCACGAAGGCCTTTTGCTTACCTTTATTAGTAGGGAAAGGTCTTTATACATCGTCTTCGGTCCAGCAAGTCTTACATGGGCTACACCGCCTCTCCTTATTGGTCCATGTGGATCCTGCATGGACTGACGATGTGGGACGATATGACTTTGCTACGATGTTACGTTCTGATCGTGACGTCCATTAAAAGTGCTTTTCCTTTATTTTAAAAATAGTATGCAGACGAAAATACCCTTTCCCTCTAGCCTACTTCTACCGCCATTTTTTTTTAGATTATATCTGTGCAAAAGAAACTCTTTCCGATTCTAAAACATTCTTCCCCCTCGCTCTATCTTTCGGATGCAAGGAATCAGTCCAAGGTTTGAGCAAGATCCTGAGCCCTCGCTCTGAGAGTCCGGTGTCAGGTTTTGCTCATGTTTTGATTTTCGGTCGAAAAAAAATATTTCAGCTTCGAGGCTGGAATACGTAGCTACCGAAGACTTTTTCATAATCTTCTTGAGAAAATGTCATCCGCAGTAGGAAGGAAAAAGTCCTTGTTCCTACTTCTTTGTAAAGCTCCTTTATTACACAAACTAATTTTTATCGTTAGAGGAAGTTAATGCATAAGGAAACGTTTAATGCGTGGGTAACTCTTCCTTAGACCAAAATAGTTATGACATTCTGGGAGTCATAACTCAGTCCTTTAGCGAATGTCAATACCTTGAGTTTAGTGTTTTTCTGAACGAATGTCATATTCTTTTAATTAGGATGTTATACCTTATGAACTGGGACATCGTCAAAGTGTTTTGACCTATATTCCCTGTTATTTCCTATCCATATAGCTCTAGTGTCATCATTTTACAACTCGGGTATCCTACGATATTTTCTGGGGTGTCGTAAGTTTCTGCATTCAGTTTTAGCTAAGGTGTCCCAATATGAGAGCTGGTGTCTCGTCAGTTCGTAGCTTAACGGTTACATCCAGGGGGTCGTTATATAAGAACTAGGGTGTTGGAGGTTTGTAACTACAGTGTTCCTTGGGTGTCGTAAGGCTGGGGTATCGTCAAATTATTTCTGAGGTGCCGTAAGTTCTATAGCTAACATTTGGAGCTAGGGTATCGTCATTTGATAGCTCGGGTGTCGTAAGTTGTTTTCTAGGGTGTCGTCATGTTACAACATTCAGTTTTATTTCAAGTGTCATAATATGAGAACTGGGGTGTCGTAACAGCCTTTCTGGGATGCCGTAAGTTGTTTTCTAGGGTGTCGTAGGTTGTTTTCTAGGGTGTCGTAATTTTAGTGATGTCTTTAATAGTTAACGGGTGTCGTAGTTTTAATCAGGAGTGTCATTTGTTGCTTTTTGGGGTATCGTAGCATTTCAGTCACATATTTAACTGCTAAAAGGTGCCGTTATTATTTATATGGGGTATCGTAAGTTGTTTCATGGGGTGTCGTTAGTTCCTACCTGAACAGTTTCAGCTAAAACACCCGTGCTTATAACGGATGCCGGAGAGAAGGCCCATGACACCGAAGTTGAAATGTTACGACACCCTATCTTCAATGCTATGACACCCGTACTTATAACAGACGCTGGAGAGAAGGCCCGCGACACCCCAGGAGGAATTCGCTCGATAATCGTTGGCGACACCCAAGTTGAAACGTTATGATACCCTATCGACAAAGCTACGATACCCGTGCTTATAACGGATGCTGGAGAGAAGGCCCGCGACACCCCCAGGAAGAATTCGCCCAAAATCTTCGTGACACCCTAGTTGAAACATTACGATACCCTAGCGACTACGCTACGACACCTATGCTTACAACGGACGCTAAAGAAAAGCCCCGTGACACCCAAGGAGGAATCGGCGGAAAATCCTTCGCGATACCGCAGTTGAAACATTACGACACCCTATTGACAACGCTACAACACCCGTGCTTATAACCTTCGTGATCGAAAAGGCCTGCAGTGTCGTAATGTTTCCTTGGGTATCGTAAGGCTGGGGTGTTGTCGGATTATTTCAGAGGTGTCGTAAGTTCTATAGCTAACATTTGGAGCTAGGGTATCATCATTTGATAGCTTGGGTGTCGTAAGTTGTTTGCTGGGGTGTCGTCACGTCTACAGCTATCCGGGGTGTCGTAGGTTGTTTTCTCGGGTGTCGTTAGCTCCTGCATGAATAGTTTCAGCTACGGTGTCGTAATATATGAACCTTGGTATCGTTAGGCCTTATCTGAACAGTTTTAGCTAAGACACCCGTGCTTATAACGGACGCTGAAGAAAAGGCCCGCGACACTCAAGGAGGAATTCGGCCAAAAATCATTCGTGACCCCGCAGTTGAAATGTTACGACACCCTAACGGAAACGCTATGACACCCATGCTTATAATGGATGCTAGAGAAAAGCCTCGCGACACCCCAAAAGGAATTTGCTCAAAAATCTTTGCGACACCGAAGTTGAAACGTTACGACACCCTAGCGACAATGCTACGACACCCGTGCTTATAACCTTCGCGATTGAAAAGGCCTGCAGTGTCGTAATGTTTCCTTGGGTGTCGTAAGGCTGGGGTGTCATCGGATTATTTCAGAGGTGTCGTAAGTTCTATAGCTAACATTTGGAGCTAGGGTGTCGTTATTTGACAGCTCGGGTGTCGTAGGTTATTTTCTGGGGTGTCATCACGTCTATAGCTATTCGGGATGTCATAGGTTGTTTTCTGGGGTGTCGTTAATTCCTGCCTGAACAGTTTCAGCTATGGTATCATAATATGTGAACCTTGGTGTCGTTAGGCCCTGCCTGAACAATTTTAGCTAAGACACTCGTGCTTATAACGGACGCTGGAGAGAAAGCCCGCGACACCCTAAGAGGAATTCGCTCAAAAATCTTTGCGACACCCTAGTTGAAACGTTACGACACCCTAGCGACAATGCTACAACACCCGTTCTTACAACAGACGCTGGAGAAAAGCCCCGCGACACCCAAGGAGGAATTTGGCAGAAAATCCTTCGCGACACTGCAGTTGAAACATTATGATACCCTATCGACAATGCTACGACACCCGTGCTTATAACCAATGAGGGAGAGAGGGATCGCGACACCCCAGGAGGAATTTGCCCGATAATCGTTCGCGACACCCTAGTTGAAACGTTATGGCACCCTATCGACAAAGCTACGACACCCGTGCTTATGACGGACTCTGGAGAGAAGGCCCGCGAAGGCTAGGGTGTCGTCAGATTATTTATGAGGTGTCGTAAGTTCTATAGTTAACATTTAGAGCTAGGGTGTCGTCATTTGGCAGCTCGGGTGTCGTAAGTTGTTTTCTGGGGTGTCATCATGTTACAACATTGAGTTTCATTTCAAGTTTCGTAATATGAGAACTGGGGTGTCGCAATAGTCTTTCTGGGGTATCGTAAGTTATTTTCTAGGGTATCATAGGTTTTTTCTGGGGTGTCGTAAGTTGTTTCATGGGGTGTCATTCGCGACACCCTAGTTGAAATGTTACGACACCCTTGGTATAAACTTATGACACCACTAAAATATATTTGAACTAAGCAGGAATTTTGATGTCACCCTAGTTGTAATTTGACGACACCCTAGTAACTCAGTTATGCCATCTTTTCAAGAAAAGTTGCAAAACGTGGCCGGTTGCTATGGGTTTGCGTATCAGTGATATGATCATGGTGCTCCTGGTGTCCTTTCGTCTTTCTCTGAGGTCGGCATAAAAAAATTTTGAACCCTAGAGGTCCTTCGTTTGTTGCTCGAGAAGCCATTGGTGTCCTAAATTTCTTTCACAGTTCTTTCTTTCATCTACTTGATTCATGGAGATGAGCGCTTTCGTTTGTGGACGAAGACCGCGAACAAAGAAGAACCGAAAGGAAAAAATGGCGGAACAAAGCAAAGACATCATTCTTTATTCGAATGAGGATGCGACTCCTTCAGGTATGTTTATCCCTTTGTTAAGATATTATGACATCCTCTCTTAATATGTCATGACACCTTAGTTCATACATAATGGCACCTAGCTGACAAGTATGATTTATCCCCTGTTTTAGATGACATGAAAATTATTCCAGTCACCCCAGTGAAGGCTTCCCAATTGTTTAAGAATAGTTGTAGGCCGGCCATATATGTTCAGAAGGTTTGGAAGATGGGGTTTACTACACAGCATACAAAACTTATACGATGGACCCCATTTGGTGCCTTCGTCGACATGCAGATGTTCACAGTCGATGGGCGACTGCTAGCAGACATCATAAGATGTCACAATGGAGGCAATGAGTTAATTTTCTGTGGCAAGCCGGTTTTATTCAGTGCCGACGAAGTCGCACTTAATCTGGGTCTTCCAGCTCATGGAAAGAAGATCGACATGTCCAGCCAGTTGTTCAATGGAAGGTTGTTCAGACGATTTGGCCAGGGTTTAGATCTTCGTCAAAAAGGATTGGAGAAGTTAATATTTCGACTCCGATCATCCAAGATACAGGAGGATGTCGAGAACACCGTCAGACTATGGATCGACTACATGTTTGCCATATTTTTGGCTCCAAAGTCTAATCAGACATGTCCACGGTATCTCATCCAGCACTTGGATGACTTAAGTCAACTGGAGAGGATCGACTGGGCTTCGGCATTCAAGGAGTTGATTATTCTGGCTCTCCCAGAAGTCGTTGCTTGCTTGCGTTTCGAGGAGTCAGTCCACTCAAAGAGAGCAAACAAGGTTAGGAGGCAGCCTACCCTATTCGGATGCTCGACAGTGTTGGTGGTAAGGATTATTAAGATGCAAAAAGAGTGTCCTTAGTATAATTTCTTTGTTAATATTATATTTTTTCATATCCCAGAATTATCATGTTCAGGCGTGGTTCCTCGAGCATACATCAATGCGAGCACCAGCATATCCCGATAAATTGCCCGGCTGTTGAAGTGGTAAGACAACCAAATGAAGATCCAGTCGGTTCGGGTTGCCAACATGCAGCCCCATGACTTGGTAAGCTAATACATTGCTCCATCGCTCTGACCATATTTTTCACTTAATGTGTTAATATTTTCACTTAATATTAATTTGTTTATCATCTTGCTTTGCAGATGGAGGGAGCTACTGTACCACTATCACAAGAGCGCTGGCTTCTCACTTAACAGATAGTAGCATTGCCTGAACCAACAGATAGCTGTGCAAGCTGTGCCGAGTTGAGGATTGAATTGGCATACGTTAAGGATCAACTCGACGATGTCAGACACAGGCTGGCCATTGCTGAGAGCCTCCTCAGTTCACTGCTCAGAAAGGAAAGCAATGCAAGAAATGAGGAGGACAAGGAAGATGGAAAGATAGAGGAGGGGCATTCCCTAGAGTGTCTTCGCATGCCTGGGAATGGAAATACTGAGGAGAAGAAGAGGAAGGAGGACCATTCCTCCGAGTGTCCAACTGAGCCGGGGAATGCAAAAATAGAGGAGAAAAGATTGGAGAGGGATTCCTTGGATGATCAAACAGAGCATGGGAATGGAAATAATGAGGAGGAGAAGAGGGGGGAGGGGTATTTTACAGAGGGCCAAGAGGAGTCCAAATCTAATAATAAACTTGGCACCCCTGCGCCAAAGGGTGATGATGGGGACATAGAAATCGTTGGAATGTCTTCGCTTGTTAAGAGGGTTAAAAAAGAGCCAAGAAAGCGTAAGGTATCCAAGGTCAGAGGAGATTCTTATGAGATAACCCATCCTAGAAAGTCGTCGAAGACAGTGGGCACATCAAAGGCCAACATAACAGTCGAAGACAGTGAGCGAACGAATAATCGATGAGATCGTGTACACCAATAAGTTAGGTGGCACTATAACAAGGAAAAGTCTTCAAGATCTCATTAACAATGATATGATAATGAACGATGTAAGTATCTCAAGAAACATTTTCTCGTTGTTAATTTTAGAATATTATTAATCGGTTTACATTGCATTGGCAGATAATTGATGCCAGCTAGGAGTTTTTGATGAGCACCTGGACAGAGCATCCGGACCGATACCATAAGTGTATCTTTGCATCAGTTTTCGTAGCCGCTATGTGTCTGACTTCTCCATTAAGTGCTCATGAACTCGCTACAACATCAGGGGCTTCGATATTTGACAATGTATCCGATGAAGTTAAGGCCCAATTCCGGTTTCTTTTCACCATAATCAACTCGGATAATTTGCACTGGCATCTGGTGGCTGTCGACATGGAAAGAAAGGTGTTCATGCACCTAATTCATTAAAACGCAATGCAAGGTACAAGGCCAATGCAAAGAAATGGCATAACATTCTTGGCCATATATTCCATATATAGTGCGACAAGGAAGAGGTGACGACTTGGCCAATGGAAGAGATTTTGGATTGCCCAAGCCAACCGGTCGGATCGCTGGATTGCGGCCTATACTGTCTGAGATACATGGAATGCCTTGCTCGACGGGACAATTCTGATATGAAGATGGATTTCACGAAAGAGGAAATAAGAGATTACCGGAGACAATTAGCTGCGACAATATTGAGAGAAGGCCTCAACCAAAAGATCAACGACTTTGTGACAAACTGTTCTTAATTTTTTCATTCTTCTTTGATTGAAAATTTAATGTAATTTATTCATATTGACATTGTTTCAGATTTAATGCAATTGCAAAAATTTTATATTGAGAACAGGGGTGTCGTCGATTTATTTATATTTATTATGCCTTTTCTACTTCCCAGTTTCTTAAGTTTTCATATATGATGTCGTAAAATGAAAACTAGAGTGTCATAAATTGAGAGCTAGGGTGTCGTTACGCGAGAGCTGGGGTGTCGTCGATTGAAAGCCACGGTGTCCTTACGTGAGAAAGGGGTGTCGTAGGATTTGGCCTTTCGGGTGTCGTCGCGCTAAAGCTAGGGTATCGTTATGCGAGAGCTAGGGTGTCGTTGATTGAAAGCTACGGTATCCTTACGTGAAAAAGGGGTGTCGTAGGATTTGGCCTTTCGGGTGTTGTTGCGCTAAAGCTAGGGTGTCGTTATGCAAGAGCTGGGTGTCATTGATTGAAAGCTACGATGTCCTTACGTGAGAACAGGGGTGTCATAGGATTTGGCCTTTCGGGTGTCGTCGCGCTAAAGCTAGGGTGTCGTTATGCGAGAGCTGGGGTGTCGTCGATTGAAAGCTATGGTGTCCTTACGTGAGAATAGGGGTGTCGTAGGATTTGATTTTTTGGATGTCATCGCGCTAAAGCTAGGGTATCATTACGCAAGAGCTGGGATGTCATAGTATGCTAAATCGCGGATGTCGTCCCTCCCCCGCCTTAACGGTCCCCGCACGGATGTCATCGCGCTAAAGCTGGGAAACAAGAGTCTCTTCTTGGCTGACGAGATGAGCACTTCATTTGGCTAAAAAAGACACCCTAGTTACAAAGCAACGGCATCGGTGCTTACAAGAAACTTTGTCGATGAGACTAAGACACCCTAGTTATAAAGCACTTCATTTGCGACTAAGACACCCTAGTTACAAAGTTACGACACCCGTGTTTTATATTTGCTCCTTTGTTAGTTGACTCAATACATAAGCATCAAACTCGTCCATCAAAGTTTTGAAAGGTGGTACAATTCTTTCCATGTCCTCTCCGGTGTTAATTGACTGCATACAAGTCTGCCTATTGCTTGAAGCAGCTCTTATTTCATTTTGCATTGCTGGAGCATCAACGGTAGCCTTGACCAGATTTTTTCTTGATCTTTTTGACTTCTTCTCGACTCCACTCTTTAATCTGTTCTCTCTTGGGCGACCTTTCGTCCTAATTTGCTCAGAATCTTAAATTACAAGCTGTGTACTTGGCTTAGCTGCGCAGTTAGCATCCATGGCAATTTTGAATATTGGTGTTAGACCATCCATCACTAAATTAAATGCATCTTCAGACATGGAGGCTATCTCTGCGAGCTTCATCATCCGATAACTCGGCAAACTATATCTACAATCAATAACATAATGTTATTGAAAACATATATTAAGACATTTCAAATAAAAAATTGTCACTGTGTACCGTGATTTTCGTGTGCTTTTATCACAACCTTTAGTATTGCAGTTGAAATTGTCGAATTTGTATTTCATGTCCTTGCACCATCTCTTCAAGAAGTTTTATCTGGTAAACAAAATAAGTCGCTTTGATAAAGAACCAACAAGGCATGCTACACAGGTAACCCTTGAACTGAAAGGATCGACAATGGCATTGGACATCCTCAATATTTCTATCGTATGACACGATATAATCTTTTATCATCTCCTTGCCGATTCCATCGACTTCAATCCTTTCATACGACTTTACAGAATATACACAACAGTTATCAGCTTCCTTGATTAATTTAGAATTTGATGCAGCCATTTTAAGGATCTCATTCTGAAATTTTTTGAAAATGCACCTTGTATACCTTCCTGCAGCTTGTCTCTCAAAAGGTGATGATGTCTTTAGGAAAGCAATCATTTGCAATGTCCTATTATCTTCCTCATTTTACCTTGTACCTTTTCTTCAAGGCATCTTTGTACTTACCTATGAACTCCGTTAGTGTAGTCTTCGAATTTATAAACCCATTGAAGAAGTGATTGATGCCCTCGCTCCTTTGTGAAGATGACATTTCTATATAATTTTGTCAAAAAAAGAAGCGTTGAACGTGAATATTAACCAAAGACAATGACATACAAACCTGCGAAGAATGTATCTTTTAGGTAAATTGGGACCCATTTATCCCGACATTCGTAAAGGACATTGAACCAATTTATAGCCTTACATTCTTTATATTTCTCCATAACATGTGCCCACCTTTCCTCGAATGACTGTATGGTCAATGAATCATATATCACCTCATCAAAATCAACCATAAATTTAGGATTTATTGTGCAAATGTGGCCAATCTTTTCAGGTATCTTCTTCAATATATGCCAAAGATAAAATCGATATCGTGTGTTAGGAAAAACCTCCCTAACAGCAGCCTCGATTGCCTTATCTTGGTCAGTTATTATGGCAATAGGTGCTTGACCACCATTTGCATCCAGCCATGATTGAAAACCCCATTTATATGTCTCAGTACTCTCATCAGACAATAATGCGCAACTAAGCAAGGTGGACTATCCATGATGGTTGACCTCGACGAATGGACAAAAAGGCATTTGATATCTATTTGTCAAGTAGGTTGAGTCAAAGCTTAGAACATCACCAAAGTATGTGCATGCCAATCTTGACCTTGGATGAATCCAGAAAACAATCCTGAGATGACCATTATCATTAAGGTCTAAGGTATAAAAGAAATTAGGATTTTGAGTTGCATTTCGGTGAAATGGATTACCATCGACTGAGCATCTCCTTCTTTAGCTTAGACTGACGTTCGCGACAAATGAAATTACGAGCATCCTTCTCGGTGAAATCTAATTATCTTCTGCCCCCTTTTCTCCTTGCTATGGCAGAGTATATCTGAGTTGTCGGCACATTCATGGCATGTAAATTGCTGATCTCTGCCTTCTCTGGTGTGCTGATCCTCCTATGCGACCGTAGATAACTAGTTGATGTTATGGATATCCAATGGTTATGTTTTAGAGAAACCTCAACCAATATCCACTTACCACTTGTAGCATTCAGTCTTGCTTTTATGGATGCCATACAATCAACTTTCCCAGTATCCCTATGATTCATACTTTTCTCTGTTTTTATAGATTTTTTGCCTCCAACAGTCAGGTGCTTGAAGCAAAGTTGTTTGTTGTTGTTAGCCCTGCTACACACTATTGTGATTCCAAAACCAACTCTTTTTGCGTATCCATTGTAGAAAGTATATACATCATCTGCTGAATTGAATTCCATTCCAGTTTGAGAAACTACAGTATCATCCCCTGCATTTGGAGCGATGGGTGAAGGTGCACGGCCGAAAGTGTGCTCGATTTCTTTCCGATCTATAATTTCAGCATCGTCTGCGGAAATATAAGCACACAGTCATGAATAATGATATCCATAGATTTAGCTGTCAATATATCCTGATAAAGCATGAGGACACCAAGGTTAAAAAAATACGACACCTCAGTTGAAGAAATACGACAACATAATTATGATCGAACATCAGATACCAGGAATACATGCATCTATGATCTGAATAATGGCTCCCTATTCGTCTTCCTACTTAAAAACTACGACACCCATTAAAAGTTAAAGACACAAACTTACAACAGCCGAATTTAGAAGTCACAACACCCCAGTTTACAAAAAAACGATAACGAAGCTGTAAAATGACGACACCCATTCATAAGACATTGAGGCAGGGCCTAACGACACCAAGGATCACATATTACGACACCGTAGCTAAAACTATTAAGGCAGGAACTAACGACACCCCATGAAACAACTTACGACACCCATATAAAAAATAACGATACCCTTTAGCAACCAACGACACCCCAGAAAGCAACCTACGACACCCTGGATAGCTGTAAACGTGATGACACCCTAGAAAACAACCTACAACACCCGAGCTGTCAAATGATGACACCCTAGCTCCAAGTATTAGCTATAGAACTTACGTCACCTCTGAAATAATCCGACGACACCCCAGTCTTACGACACCCAAGGAAACATTACGATACTGCAGGCCTTTTCGATCACGAAGGTTATAAGCACGGGTATCGTAGCATTGTTGATAGGGTATCATAATGTTTCAACTGCGGTGTCACAAAGGATTTTCCGCCGAATTCCTCCTTGGGTATCGGGGGGCTTTTCTCCAGTGTCCGTTATAAGCATGGGTGTCGTATCGTTGCCGCTAGGGTGTCATAACGTTTCAACTGCGGTGTCACGAATGATTTTTAGCTGAATTCCTCCTTGGGTGTCGCGGGCCTTTTCTCCAGCGTCCGTTATAAGCACGGGTGTCTTAGCTAAAACTGTTCAGGCAGGGCCTAACGATACCAAGGTTCACATATTACGACACCGTAGCTGAAACTATTCAGGCAGGAACTAACGACACCCCAGAAAATAACCTACGACACCCCGGATAGCTGTAGACATGATGACACCCCAGAAAATAACCTACGAGACCCGAGCTGTCAAATGACGACACCCTAGCTCCAAATGTTAGCTATAGAACTTACGACACCTCTGAAATAATCCGATGACACCCCAACCTTACGACACCCAAGGAAACATTACGACACTGCAGGCCTTTTCGATCATGAAGGTTATAAGCATGGGTATCGTAGCGTTGTCGCTAGGGTGTCGTAACATTTCAACTAGGGTGTCGCGAAGATTTTCGGGCGAATTCCTCTTGGGGTGTGCGAGGCTTTTCTCCAGCGACCGTTATAAGCATGGGTGTTGTAGCGTTGTCGCTAGGGTGTCATAACGTTTCAACTAGGGTGTCATGAATGATTTTTGGCCGAATTTCTCCTTGGGTGTCGTGGGCCTTTTCTTCAGCATCCGTTATAAGCACTAGTATCGTAGCATTGTTGCTAGGATGTCGTGATGTTTGAACTGCGGTGTCGCGAAGGATTAAAACTACGATATAACCCCAAAAAGCAACAAGCGACACTCTTGATTAAAACTACGATACGGCACCCGAGAAAACAACCTACGACACCCTATAAAATAACTTACGACATCCCAGAAAGACTCTTACGACACCCCAATTCTCATAGCTGTAGATGTGATGATACCCCAGAAAATAACCTACGACACCCGAGCTGTCAAATGATGACACCCTAGCTCCAAATGTTAGCTATAGAACTTACAACACCTAAGAAATAATCTGACGACACCCCAGCCTTACGACACCTAAGGAAAATATTACGACACTGCGTTACAAACCTTTGACATCCCAGTTCTTATATAACGACACCCCGGATGTAACCGTTAAGCCACGCCCCAACCGTCACTAGCTCTCATATTGGGACATCCTAGCTGAAACTGAATACAGAAAATCGTAGGACACCCGAGTTGTCAAATGACAACACTAGAACTATATGAATAGGAAATAACGGGGAATATAGGCCGAAACACTCTGACGACATCCCAGTTCATAAGGTATAACATTTTAGTTAAAAGAGTATGACATTCATGCAACAAAACACTAAACTCAAGGTGTTGACATTCGTGCAGAAAAACACTAAACGCTAAATATTTATGACATTCTGGGAGTCATAACTGTTTTGGTCTAAGAAAATTACCCGCGCATTAAACGGTTTCCTTATGCATTAACTTCCTCTAATGATAAAAAATAGTTGGTGTAATAAAGGAGCTTTACAAAGAAGTGGGAACAAGAACTTTTTACTTCCTACTACGGATGACATTTTCTTTAGAAGATTATGAAGAAGTCTTCAGTAGCTACTCATTCCAGCCTCGAAGCTGAAATATTTTCTTTTGACTGAAAATCAAAACAGGAGCAAAACCTGACACCGGACTCTCAGAGCGAGGGCTTAGGATCTTACTCAAACCTTGGACTGATTCCTTGCATCCAAAAGATAGTGCAAGGGGGAAGAATGTTTTAGAATCGGAAAGAGTTTCTCTTGCATATATATAATCCAAAAAAAAATGGCGGTAGAAGTAGACGGGAGGGAAAGGGCATTTTCGTCTGCACACTATTTTTAAAATAATGGAGAAGCGCTTTTAATGGACGCCACGATCAGAATGTAACATTGTAGCAGAGCCATACCGTCCCGTATCGTAAGTCCACGCAGGATCCACGTGGATCAATAAGATCGGAGGCGGTGTACAAAGACTTTTCCTATTAGTAGCGGTAGGCTATTGATGGTTATTGGCGAACGCCAATTGGGCCGAAGCCTCTATTTTTCAGTGAAGTCACCCAGGGAGTCTCCAAAAATAGAGGAGAGATGCAGCTTCATGTTCCAAGGTCTTCCTAGTATTTGTTTAACTAGAAAATTAGAATCTCAATTATACTCAAATGTTGCTGTCCATATATAGCTCATTTTGTTTTACGTTTAGATATAATTTATATGGTATTGAAGCATTTAAACTAATCCAACTGATCCAACGTGGCTTGGCCTAACATGAATCAATATAATTGTGAACCCAAGCTCAAAAAACTGAAGCTGGGTTGAGTTTGGGTTGAGGAGCTCAGTTTGAAGATCAGGTTGGATCAGGTTTTATCTTGGGTTGAGCCTAGATTGACCTCCAACCACACCTGACCCACCTAATTTCCAACCCTAATTCTGCCATTACATCTCTGATCTGTAGCTACAAATTTCAGCCACCGCACATCTCAATCTTTGCTTCGTGCCACTTCATCCTAAATTGCTGAACCTATATAATTTACGCTTCTGTTTTATGTTACCAGACTTTGGCATACATTTTTCTATCTGCTTGGTCCCTCTTTGTTTGTCATCATCGGAATGTGATATGAAATTTTTGAGGAAGGATTAGAAACAAATCGAACTGATTGAGTGGATAATCTTTTCAGGAAATGATTGAATAGACTTACCAGATTTCTTTTTCATTTTGAAGAAGGGCACCTGGATTTTAATCAATTTTCATTCTTTATTGGGTTTATTAGGAGCACTACTTGTATGCTGGCTGTGGGAGGGAGTTAAATTTTTTTTTAAAAAAGATTTGTAGTGATGATTATTTGTTGTTTTTATTTGACACCTCCAAACTGCATAAACCAGTTGTCTGGCTGATTAGATTTGCATTCTCAGTGAACTGTTTATATTAAAGCAAAATTTTACATGTAAAAGTGTGAAATTGCATACTTGGATAGGAGAAGATAACAGCAGCTTCTGCATCCTGTTTGTATGATTTAGATCCACGGATAAATTAGCAATGCAAGCTTGTAATATGGAACATTGCTATCCTTGAAAAAAATACAGGCATGCGTGTGAATGGAATCTCGGACTTGTCAAATTGCCCATCTTTCTTAACCAATGCGATAAATCCCGTTAGGTTGGCATTACATTCCCCCAATTGTATCGAACTTATTCATCTACTGAACCAGCAAGACCAGCCCAGCATTATGTAACGAGGGTTTTTGGATTCAAGTTGCACAAGACTTCTAGACGATGATGGCTGTGGTATTTAGAGGGCAGCAATGGTTCCCTCGGTTGAATTTTTTTTTTTAATTTTTTTCTCCTCCCAAAAATAAGCCGGTAAGGATTCTTTATGTTTCCACAAGACAAGAACGAGGAACGACTTTAGGATCTTTGAATTTGTTCTAGGTCACCATCATGTACCTAATGTGATTCAAAAGTGTATCAATATTTTTGTACTTCCATGATCCATCGTTTACTGAATGAGAATTGAATTCATTGAATAATATAAATATATACAATTATTTTGAAGGCATCCAGCACGAACTTGAAAAGCGTACCAAGATGAAAGAATAGACCTGCAAAATATTGATACACAAAGATTTAGAGTGTTGATGTTGCATCGGATAGGTGGATTGTCTGATCAGGCAGCTGGCTAACGAAAGGGTTCCCTGAAGCATCCACGTCGATAGCAAGGGTCTCTCCAGGCTTGTAGTCTCCAGCCAGAATAGCTTCACTGATGACATCCTCAATGAGACGGGTCACAGCTCTCCTCAGAGGCCTCGCGCCGTAGCTCTTGTCATACCCTTGTTGGCAAACCAAATCCATGACCGCATCGGACACCTCTAGACCAATCCCAAGGGACAAGAGCCTGCCCTTCACTTCTCTCAACATTATATTCAGAATTTCCAGCATCTGAAAGAGCAAGGTGGAACAATAAAGAACAGATGCTTAAATAGATATTGACCTGATGCTTAAACACTAATGGCAATTTTGAATATATATATATATATAGAGAGAGAGAGCATCATCCTAAAAAGTTACTTGAGGATACTTGAGAACTTATACTGTGCAAGTAACTTATACTGTGCAAGTGATACTGGAGATTATCTAAGTTCCACTAACCACAAAAATGATGATTTATGGATGAAAATAAAGACCAAAGTTTGGAGACTGTTCGAAGAAAGGGAACCAGGAGATATTAGAAACAAGAACAAACCTGGGTTTTCTCAAGAGAACGGAATATGACCACCTCATCTATTCTATTAAGTAACTCAGGCCGGAAATAAGCCTTTAACTCTTCCATTACTAGGGCTTTCATTGCTGCATATGAGCTTGATTCCTGGTCGTCTGCAATCAAAAATCCTATGCTCCGCCTACCTTTGGATATTGCTTCAGACCCCACATTAGACGTCATGACAATCAATGTATTCTTGAATGAAACTCTCCGCCCCTGTTGAACATGAAGATATGAAAGGTGTTAAAGATTCGAATTCAAAAAAATCCTCATGAAAATAAAGAACCTATCTTAAATAATTTTCTTCATACTTTCACAGACTTATATTGCTGTACATAAATTAGAAGACAGACAGAAATAGGGGTGGGTAGGAATTCAAATAGCATAGCCAATTATTGTTTGCAAGACATCACAATTAGCATTTGTTTCTCTCATGCAAACAATGTAGCCCAGAATAGATATGATTGAAATATGACTTCTACAGAACACCAAATAGCCGGAACTAGGCCTGAAGGTTAGGGGCTCACGGCTATGCTAGACTTCCTCTCATACACAGACAAATAGTCTGGCTTCATAAAGCCAATCCCAGGTACTTGGAGACAAGGCTATGGTGATGGTTTCTCTCAGAAACAGACATAGAGGCACACTAACAAAATGCACATGAAGAGTCAAAATAATAAAAAGGAACACCTGAATATTTTGTCATGTTATATTTGCAGTGGATACCTTAACCTGTAAGAACTAGCATGACACATGGATCAAATTAGAGAAATAACCAGCTATCCATGCAGGGTCAGTGATTCCGGTACACCAAGATGGCATGGGGGTAAAACTGCAGTCTAAATTTCTTTTTGGTGTATAGGCAAGGCAAGGATTGCAACACATGAATTTAGAAAAACAATAGCCTAGTTCAAATCGTGCGCGCGCGCAAACACACAGAAAACACAAAAAAAAAAAACCTTTTTTGAGGACAAGTGCAGAAAGGTGACAAAATAATGCTGTAGCTTCAAATTTTCAACCATAATCAACGTAAATAACAACTCTGGAGACTCTAGATGCAGCAATGGAAAGGAAAAAGGAACCGACTAATGTGTTCAAAGTAGAACTCAATCAGCAGACAATTTTATGTAATAGAGCTTAAACCATTTTGCCTTCATATCAAATAATTAGCTATAAGGGTCAAATAGTAAACACTTTCATTTAATATAGGACAAGGAGAGTTAAGAGCAATTCTGTATCCCAGTCAATTAATCCAACCCTTTTCCATTCTTTTAGTTTTGAAGGGAAGAGAAAATTTCATCTTTCTAGCACAACAATCTTGGATATTGAAATTGAGCACATCATCAATGCAATCTCTAAACCCATAACATCAATGCATTGATGTAAAATGGAACTGTCAATACATGCTGCCTTATGTGAGAAATCATATGCAACATGTGTCTATTTGGATCACATTTAACAGTTTGTCAGGAAACAACTCTATGCAATGCGTTGCACAAGGTTTCCTGAAGCTTTAGAAAAGCAATGAAAAAAATTAAAAGCATGAAGCCAATGCATCGCGTAAAACCTAATAATTGGCTAGCATCATTTTAGTTACTGTGATAGCAACTGCATAGAGAGATTAATATGACTCAAATCTGTCTTCCCACTAATTACTAGTACTGACCTGAGAGTCGGTGAGGTGGCCATCTTCAAATACTTGGAGGAGGATATTAAAAATATCAGGGTGAGCTTTCTCTATTTCATCAAGCAATATGACCGTGAAAGGTCTCCTCCTGACTGCTTCAGTCAGAGTACCACCCTCTCCGTAACCAACATACCCCGGAGGAGATCCTATTAGCTTACTTACAGTGTGCCGCTCCATGTATTCACTCATATCCAGTCGCAGCATAGCTGTCTCCTGTCATATCAAAACAAGGGAAGTTATCAGATTACAGCATCACTTGCAGGGTGGCAGAAATGTCAATTAACAATAAAAACTAGGGAAATTAAAAGAAATCACTACCAAATAGCACTGGATACCTAAGAAAGATAGTAATGAATCCTTCAAACCAGCTGAACTCAACATATGGATAGCAGGAGGGGAAATATTTGCAATTTGAAGAATTAATGTGAAAGTCTTTCTATTGTTACAACATCATTTGAAAAATAAAACACTGAACCCAATAAAGCTATGGCATTGTTTAATAAATCACTTCAGATAATGGCATGATTACAGAAAATAAACTAATGGGCACCATCAAGATTGTTTGGGGAAAAAAAATAAGACAGACTCGATAAGGTTGATAATTTCTCTTATTTCATTTGTGCTACTGCTACAAACATGTTCTATGAACTGAAAATCTGAAAAGCTGCATTCATAAGTTACATAAAGAGCATTAAGCCCACACATAGCACATTTAAACTCATGATGCACGGTACATATGAATGTATGCATCTTTGTTCTGCATGCTTGGGTGCATGCAGGGGAGGGGGGTTAGAGAGAGAGAGAGAGAGAGAGAGAGAGAGAGAGAGATGCATGGATGAACATTCTGCACAAGCAATAAGCATTAATGATATGGGAAAGAGGATTGTGTAATCAAAATTTATGATCCTAACCATCTCTTTATATGTGTGTGTGTGTGTGTGTGAGAGAGAGAGAGAGAGAGAGAGAGAGAGTTTCAAAATGATCCTGTCAATGATCTCTCTCACCCTCTTTCTACTCTTTATGCACTAGCCTTTTTTGCTGTCAGGTGACAGCCCAACCGCCAATTTGGCATGGACCGCACAAGTCATGCTAGGTGAAGTCCACTTAGTCTCCCTCCCTCCCATATCTTAATTGTAGTCATTGCCTGTTAGATTGTACTCCAAAAGCAACAGTAAGAAGTGAATGCAATCCGAGTCACTTAGGACTGGACTTATCCCTGACAGTTACTGTCATAAGAGGGAGAAAATTACCTCTCCAAAGTAGCTTGCTGCTAAAGCTTTTGTGAGCTCGGTTTTGCCCACTCCAGTTGGGCCGCAGAAGAGCATTGCAGCAATAGGTCTATCAGGATCTTTGAGGCCAACACGTGATCTCTTCACAGCTCGAGAAATGGCACTGACAGCATCATCTTGGCCAATGACGCGTCTTCTCAGTTCCTCATCTAAACCAACTAGAAGCTTTCTTTCATCTGCAGTAAGCTGCTGGACTGGGATTCCTGACCACAGTGAAGCAACTTTAGCAATATCCTCTGGTCCGACAACCACTGGTCTGTGTAGAAGCAAAATCCACACAAAAAAATCAGATTACAAGCTACCATAGAAGGTGACGGCTATCTACTTCATAACACAAAATTCAAATATCTCACTCATCATCTGATGCTGATGGGAAAGATGTATCTGAGACCATGTTGATGTCACCCACTCCTTCAGCATCAACAAGACCCTCTATGCCGCTGCTCTCATCCAGAGAATACTTCAGCTTATTTGCTGCTACCTGAATAAAAAACAGAAACCTATTCGAGTTAGCCTGATATGGATCACAACGATAATTTCCATGACCTCAGCATTGAAGAGCCCGTACCACTTCATACATTGCTTGGACATCTCTTATCTCTTGCCAACACTCATCTGCAGACTTTGAGAGTATAGAAATCTGCTCTTCCTTCTTCCTTTTGAATGCGTCCATACAAGCTCTGCTGCCAGCTTCATCTATCAGATCAATTGCTTTATCAGGAAGATACCTATCAGGAATATATCTAGATGATAGGTATACTGCAGCATTTATGGCTTCCAAAGTGAATCTGCACTTATGAAATGTTTCATATCTCTCACGTAGACCCAGCAATATCTTCACAGCATCCTCCTATAAGATAATGGAAAGAAGAATAAAAGACAATTAAACCACATGGAAAAGGCAATAGTTTCAGAAAATTTGCAGCAGCAAGAGCCGCAACATTACCTGGCTAGGTTCACTTATGAACACTGGCTGAAAACGGCGAGCTAAAGCCTTATCCTTCTCAAAATGCGTCCTATGTTCATCTAGAGTTGTAGAGGCAATGCACTGGCCATATGCAGATAATTAGTATAATGGACATTGATCACGCTAAAACAAATTGTGTATATATATATAAGTATTGGAAGATCACCAATAAACACAGATGAAATCCAGGAAATCATGGTATAAATTACTATACAATCAAGTGCAAATTTAACAAGTCAGGAACAATAGACTATTTTCGTAAGATTTTTACCAGAGGATACTGAAATGTCTGTGACACAAAAATGTATGAGAGGTTAACGCATTTTATTAGAAGCACTGTTAGTTGGTACAGCTTAGATTGAAAAAAAAAAAAAACGTAAGTTTCTATCTATTCAATTGTTTTAGATGAAATACAGATTTTAAGACTTCCCAGTCTCCAGGTGTTTGATCCAATATATGAGGCACCCTAAGAGAAGCAGATGGCTAAAATCTGCAGCAGACATTAATTGAAGTGTATGTGTAAAAAGACTTCAATATTATAGACTGTAAGTCTTACAAAGGATCACTGACATGATAGCATTGCATAATAAATACAAATTAGATGACCACAGATTTTTGCCCCCATACTCAATTTGCACCTCTTGCCATATAAAAAACTTGTGCTACTTAAGTAGGGGAAAGATTTAAAACTTAAAGAGATTTTTTATATAATTTTGCAGGAAACTAAGTCAAGATTTCTAATACCTCAATGTCAATGCAAACTAACATGTCGGACAAGTCAAAAGGAGACTCAAACAAAATGCAAGATTATGCCAGTCAAAGAAGTCCCCACTACAATTTGATTTCTATGTTTTTATAAAAGGTTCAAAAAAGAACAATGTTCCAAAACTATTTTGTGAGCACCATCAGTTTTGAAAAACATGGAGATAGACTATCTAGAGTCAATGATCCACTGACAAACAACATGGAAAAATACAAATAAATAATCCAGGATTTAAATTCTGTGGGACAGGTTTCTCAATTTCTCCACTGAATAGGTCATCCTACTATCCCACTATGTCCCAAAAGATACCCCCTCTCTTCCCTTCTTCTTTCATTTCTTTCTTTTTATTTATTCATTTCTTTTTCCTTTTTTTTTTTTCTTCTTGCACTTATTTCTTTCTTTTCTTCTTCCCTCCCTTCTTTCCTTTTTCTTCTTCTTTCTTTCCATTGTTCCTGCTTTCCTTCCTTTGTTTTTCTTTCTTCTCTCTTCCTTCCTTTCTTTTTTCCTCTTTTTCCTTTGTCTCTTGTTTTTCCTTTCTTCTTATTTCTTTTGTTTCTTTCTTTCATCTTTCTTTTTCTTTTCCCATGTAGATGGGTTTTAGAGCCCCACCCGATGGCTGGACTCCCCACCAGAATTTAAAACAATGTTAATAATATCTTGCTTCTATGTCAGTTAAGAATGCAAAGTACACATATTTTAGTGCTCTTGAGTAGTCTCTTTTCTTCCAACAGATGTTCTATTCCTCACAGGTTCAGATATATGCATGCAGCTAAAGGTTTAATATTTCCTGGGTACAGAATTTATTGGTGCAGTAAAGAATCTGGAGGTTATTATGTTGAATTTTCATTAAAATTACATTGAGCATTTAATATTACATACTTGAATAAACAAAAAGATTTGATCTACAAGGTGCACCATTAAGCATTGTGTAACTAATGGTTTCTTCAACTTGGACCAAATGAGGCTCTTCATAAATATATTATTTTCATGAATTCAAATCACTGTGAAATTGTGAATAAAGTTTTATGCCTATGAAAGGAATTTTTTTATTAAACTCAGATAAGAGCATTACCTGCAATTCACCTCTACCAAGGGCAGGCTTCAGCAAGTTAGCAATATCAAGACCCGACCCCTTGTTTCCTCTCCCAACTATGCCAGATCCAATAAGCGTATGGACTTCATCAATGAACAAAATAACATCACCTGCATATGGTCAACATATTAGAATGACAAAAAAAAAATGTGGTACAAACAGACTCAAATTCCACAGTTGCTTTGCCCATCAACCTGCTTTCCGCACTTCACTTATTAAACTAGTAACCCGAGCTTCTAATTCACCCCTCTCCTTGGCACCTGCCATTAGTAAACCAATATCAAGTGACATTACGCGTTTCTCCTGCAATTATAACAATTTCAAAGAGGTCAATACAGATAACATAACCAAAGAAGAAACATGTATCACTAATAAAGCACAAAAAATATACCGCAAGAAAAATGGGGATTTCTCCTTTGGCAATGCGAAGAGCCAATCCTTCAGCAATTGCCGTTTTCCCAACACCTGGTTCACCCAAAAGAATGGGATTGTTCTTTGTTCTCCGGCCTAGGATGTGAACAATTCTCTGAACCTCTGTATCTCGTCCAATTACGGGATCAATGAGCCCTTCACTAGCTCGAGCAGTTAGATCCACACAGAATTGAGCTAATACACTTTTCTCTGAATTTATAGATTAGTTGGAATAAATTAGTCTACAGAAGATACTTAAGCATCATAAGATGATGAATCTCAAGCACTCGAGTCGGACCACCAACCTTTCATCTTGTCAGAGGACCTTACGGCTGCAGCCTTTCTAGCAGGAGATTTTTCATGCATCTTATTAGATGATACCAGCAATTCCCTACCGTCCTTGGCAAGTTCCCCTTGAAGCCTAGAAAGTGCTACTGATGCTAAGTGATTGAGGTCTGCTCCCAAGCTGCAGTCATTGTCAGCTAATTAGATTACCAGTTCAATTTATGGAAGCAAATGCTAATATCTCACAACACCCTAAAGGCATTGAGAATTTTACAAGATATTGTACTAAAGATATTTCAAAGTTCTGTCTTATCAGGGGGTGCAATAACAGACACAGAAAAAGTATTCTAAACGTTCTTCGACATCTTGGGCCATGTTACCTAGACCCTTGGGTAAAATCAGAGTAATCCCACACTCTTAAGTTATAATTGTGTATAAAACTTGAGTAACAATCTGCAAAAAAATATTATTTGATATTAGAAGGATATGACAAGAGGAGGCCTAAACTGCAAGTCTAACATGCATAAAATGTAGTGGTATTTATTTTCAAGCATGGCCAGGGCCAGAACTGAGGAATGATTTTTTCCTTTTTTTTTAAAGAAAAATAGATGTAACCAAGACCCAAGTCTATCGATCATCTAACATGGATCCTAGAATGTAGAGACCATAACTAGGTAATGGCCTTTTTTTTATTACAAGGATGAGAGAGTCAGACACAAACACACGTCCCACAAAGTCCATTTAGCATGAACATGGTCTAGGATAAATGATCAAATTCCATAGCTGATATGCTTGAAACACATTACTAATTTGCAATGTCTAAACTGCAAATTTGACATGCATAAAATGTCAGGCTATTTTTTTCAAGCATGAACTTCTAGAAGTAGCCTAGATCTTTCATAATGAAGCATTAATGTTGTTAAAAAATACGATCTAATTGTAGAAATATAGCAGTTAAAGGTGTATATTTGAAACTTTGACAGAACTAGCAAATATTTTTCTCTATGTTTAAGTGCTTGAGCTGAAAATAAATGTGCCACATGATGACCACTGCAAGGATAAAACATTTGGCATTTATAGGTTATACGGTTATAAATATGTCCATTTTACTGAATCCTTTTCCTCTTAGGAGATGTAGAATCTTGTTTAAAGTTGAACGATGACACAAACATACACATGCAAATAATTCAGTACATGCAGAGAAGTTGAGCTTACCATTTCTGGTCATGCAGCATTTTTCAGTTTAAGGCTGGGCAAAAAAGTTTAGTTCACTTTGTTAAAGTTTTTGGATCAAAACTGGATATGAAATAATACTTTAATAGTTGAAGGTAAGGAGGAGAAAACAGGATGATATATTAATATCATTCTCATTGTGGAAACATGAATTATTAATTATTCTAAGAAAATTCATAGCACATCCTGCATAACCTGTAGACGTGCAAACACATACATGTTCTCAGCTGACATCTAAAATGGATCATGAACAGTAAGCAATGGTACTTTTTAAGATTTCAATCGTTTTTATTTTTTTCTGATTCAAGTGGTTTCATTGGTCAACTGAAACGGATATCACATTTCATGTAGTTTTAGCACCCTACTTCTGTTTCCCTGAGTAATAATATTAAAAGATTTGCCGCATTCTAACTTTAATAATTGATACGTTGCAGATTAATTAGTTGTTCAAGATCAATTCAACAAACACCAATCAAGACAAATAAAGAATCTGGATCTCCTGCAAAAGTCGGTGCCAGAAATTAAAATAAAATTAAAACAACCTAAGATTTTTCTAAAGATATATAACACCGTAGGATAGTGCGGATAGAATGGTGCTGAAACAAAGCAAGGGTTAGATGAGGTAATTAGAATGAATGAACCACCGGGAGGTCAATTTTTACCTCTTGAGCACCTGGCCGGCACTGCCATCGTCGACGGTGAAGAGACCGATGGCGATGTGCTCGGGGGCGATGAAATTGCAGCCCATGTTCCTGGAGAACTCGACGGCGGCTTCGAACACGCGCTTGGTGCTAATGGAGAAGGGCACGTCGGTGGCCGACCGGGAGGTGGAGGGATCGCCGCCGGCCGTCTCAGCCCAGATGGACCGCACGGCGTCCCTGGCGCTGTCGATGGTGATGCCGGAGCTGAGGAAGCCATCAGGTGAGCGGTCCTCAGCGACGAGGCCGAGGAGGAGGTGCTGGGTGAAGACCATGTCCCCTCCGAGGGCGCGGGCCTCCCGTTGCGAGAAGACGACGGCCTTGATGGCCCGCTCCGTGAATCTCTCGAAGACGGCCGAGACGGGCCGAGCGGGGCGCCGCCGGGAGGACAAGGAGGGGAGGGCGGCGGAGGAGCGGCGGAGGGGGAGGGCGGTGCGGCCGCGGCAGTCGAGGGAGGCCCTGGATCGGGACGCGGCGGAGCGGAGAGGGGTCGCGGCGGGGCGGCGAGGGGGGAAATAAGGGCCGAGGCCGGGGGTCCGGGAGCGGGCGGAGAAAGGGGCGGGGTCCATGGAATGGACGGTGAGGATGGAAGGGGACGAGGAGCAGCAGCACGCCTCCATTCTCTGCTGTCCGTTCAGCTATAGGCACCAATAAACAAAAAAATATGAAGAGAGAAGGAGAAGGGGGTTCGGAGATTTCTTTTCTTCGCTCGCTTGCTGCTCCTCTTTTCCGCTGCTTTTTTTTTTTTTTTTCAGAAGCAGATTGCCGTCGTTAGTTGGGGGCTAACACAATTATATTGACTTGGCGTGGGCGGCGGAGCACGCAAGGAGAAGCGTGGGAGCTGGATCTTTGGAATTATATGACCGGGAGGGAGGAGGGAAGGAAGGAAGGAAGAGACGAGAAGGAATAGGATCGGGATCGCGGAGAGACGGGGACTTTCTTTCCTGCATTCCAATTTGGCGATCCACGACTGGGACACGTTTAGAATCTGCGATGGAGGCCCAACAGGCGGTAGCGAGCAGCGACAGGATCGTTTTAGGTCCAGCCGCACGTGGCGTGTGATGGTGGGAAGCGAACGTTGCGAAAGAGGCGGCACGTGGTAACGAAAGAGAGAGAGAGAGAGAGGAGGAAAGGTCCGGGGGCGGAGGGAACGGTGGTAAAGTCGCGCACGGAACGGAAGAAGGCGAGAGGTGACTGGCGTGTGAAATGGGGAGACGTGGAAAACGGAACGGGGTGGACGAGGAGAGAGATATTAGACTCTATGGTAGACTTTTCCTAGTTGACAGCGGGGCCTGCAGCTTGTAGTTCAAAAATCAAAATAGGTCGACTTGATTGGGAACCGCGCGTCCCATCGAAAAAATTGTTCACGTGTGCCTTGACGGGTAACGCTCGCATGAGCTTAAGGTAGTGTTTAGTAGAAAAAATATTATTTATGAATAAATATATGGGATAGAGTTTGTTCCTTGATTATTCCTAAGGATATTTCTTGACTATCCTATTTATCCTATCAAATGCAAAAAGGTAAATTCGTAGGATAACTTTTTTTTACTCTTATTTGGAGGAATAATCAGCTATTCCTGCATTTTCTAAGGAATAAATTGAGGAGATATTTCATGGTTAACCATTGATTATCCTTTTGATTAACTTTATTCCCAGCTATTCCTTAGGCTGTGTTTGATATGGTGGATAAGGGAGGATATCCCCTAGATATTCCCTCTTATCTCCAAATGCTATAGCTACAAGGGATAGTACTGAAAAAGTTTAACCAGAGAGGATAACCCATGTTTAACCATGAGTTATTCCCTGAACTTATTTCCTAGAGAACCCAGGAATAACTAAAGTTATTCCTTGATGGTAGAATGGTAATTTTAAAAAGATGCTTATCCCCTCAGCTATCCTCTGAATAAATACTATTTTGTACATTTATCCAGGGATAGTCAAAAAGCTATCAAACACATTCTTATAGTTATAACTTTTGAAAATAAGAGAAAATATTTTCTTTTACCTTCTATTTCAAATACTACCTAAGAAATTAGTTGAGATGATGTGAAACTCTGTAAACGTAATTGTATATTTTCCAACGTTCACTTTATAAATTATTCATACCCTTTAGACCTAAGAGGGTTTTTTTTTCAAAAGTTCTTCGTCAGATGATGTAATTTTTTTTTTCAATAATTATGAAAAATTTTTAAAAAAAAGGAAATAAGTTTGATGGATCATGATTATAACGCATTTAAGCTAATAAAAGAATTATTATGAGGAAAGAAGGAGGAATAATTTGACTACGCTACTCCATCAGGACCAAATTCTGATTAGGGGCCTGGGGAAATATCAGATTCTAGCACAGAAAATGACCTCCATATACAACTGGCAAGAGCTTGTCACAGCCTCGATATTTGATGGTTCGGTTTGGTTTGACAATGGGCTTTTCCCCCTAACCCAATGATTCTGTACAACACAACCAACTTGAGAAATGAAAGAATATTCTTCGGCTATCATGTTGAGAGGAACTTGGATTAATAAGTAATAACAAGAGCGACACTTTGCCCATGCTCCCATGCTAAGAGGTGCTTGACTGGTAGCCGAAGTAATAGCTTGTCCCTCAACGAAGGTTTTTCGGTTGGCATTGTTTCTCCTTCCGCTCATGTCCAGACGCCCAGAATTGTTTCTAGGCTTTAAAGTCGCCTAGCCTTTGCCTTCTATTTGTACCTCTCAAATTACTTAATACATCCTTCTATATTTTTTAAAAAAAATTAAATATCTAAACTACCCTTAAATCTCTTTCATAGTAAAAATTTCTCTCCACACCCTTCATGAACAAATCCTTCTTTTGCCCCTCCCCTATCGGGTTTAATGCAATGCCCACCCTCGTCCATCTCTATCCAACTCAACCAGCAAGCAAATTTTTTTTTTTCTTTTTATCAGCTTGTATTGTGAAAACACGACTCCATGTCCTATGAAAACAAACCCTTCCCACATCCCTCTGTTTGATGGACTGAACGGAAAGCTCTGCCCTCCGTCCCTTCCCACGTCCCTTCATTCGGCCCTATTAGGGCCGAACGGAAAGCTTCCGTTCGGCCCTGATAGGTCGAATAAAATCCTTTTGTTCAGCCTATCAAGATTAAAAAGAGAATAGATCGAACATAATGCCTTTGTTCGGCCATGCCAGGCCGAACAAAGGCCCTCACGTTTGGCCGAACAAAGAGGCAAGAGGAAGATGAGGACTAGGGGAGGGCTGCCGCATTCGTTTCTTGCCGCCGCTGCTGCTGCAACCGCCATAGCTACTGCCGCCGCTCGCCGTTGTCGACCAGGAAGAAGAAGAGAAAGGAGATGTGGGTGTCGGTCGGGTGGGGTGAGAGAGAAGGATATGGAGAGAAATTTTTACAGTGGGAAAGAGATTTAAGGATAGTTTAAAATTTTAAATTTTTTTAAAGAATTAGAGATGTACTGAGTAATTTGAGCGATGCAAATAAAAAATCCCAACTTAATAAGCTATTGACCGGCCTAGACTAAAACACCTACATTTTCTAGCAAGCTATTCTTGCGATCAACTTAGCCTTTTGAGCTCGAGGATTCTCCAATACAAAATTTAGCCTCGCCCTTATCATAAGGCATACTTTGGAAGGTTAGATTTCTCCGCAATTTTGTCGCTCTAATACCATATGTATTGCTGGATGGCCAACCTATTGCTTGTCTACATCCTAATGTTAGCTAGAATTATAACTGGAGGATGTTGAAAATGCAGTGTAGCTGGCCAAGATGTAATAAGCCTTTCGACTTACTTTCTAATCATGGTCAAAGAAGTTTCTTGTTGATCAGAAAAACAGCCTCATCCCCACTTGGCTTATAGCTGCTTCCAACAAATATGCTTGCTTTCCTCCGAGAGAAATCTGAACCATAAGACAACACCTTGTAATAGGACATTTCTGCTTTGGTTACTTCATCTCCAAAGGTCACCGCTTATCAATAGGCTCGAAATAATAAGCCCACCATAGCTACTTGATCTTATTAAACCAATAGTCCGGCTTTGTGTATCGTGCATGATGATTTGCATACATATACAATAAGAATATTTTGTTCTTTTCACACCGTACGTGCAGCCAGATATGCGTGCATGAGTAGGCAATGTGCTCATTCCTACATCGCTCGCGACGCACAAAGACTTTTTTATTGAACCAATGGGATATGCACCAATAATTTAGATGATGGATCCAGGGGTGGTTATGGGTTAGATGGACCGTGGGCTAGCATGAGTCTAACCCAAAGGAAAACACTTGTTGCACCGCCCAGTATGCCGGTGCTGCCATGCATGCCGAGGTTCAATGGGCCTTGTCGCGCACCGCACGAGCATGACACTTGCTGCACCGCTCAGTATGCCAGTGCTGCCATGTATGCCGAGGCTCAATGGGCCTTATCGCGCACCGCAGCGGGATGGCATGCCTGTGCGGTCAATCCACATGCCTGATGCACGCTTGCTGCAGGGCGGTGCAGCAAGTCCTTTCCTTAATCCAAAAATTTAAGAGCTTGAGTTAAGGTTTTAGGCTCGCTCAAACATATATATTAGTATACATATATGCTTGAAAGAAAAATATAGGTGTCTAATGGAATTTGAACTGGGGATCACCGGTTAAAAAGCACAAACAATAGCAATCAGACCAAACATCCTATGGCATTCATAAAATTCTTCCATATAAGTATGGATGGGCTAGGCCTCAAGGAATTCCTGTGGTGTTGGGCCTGGGCCAGCTGAATATGGCCCGACTTTAAGCCCAACTTAAGGCCTCGAGCTGATCTTTCTATCCTCGCCTCAGTTCGATTCATCGCTAGATGGCACCTATTGATCGTCGCTACGACTTTCACCTTAACTTTCCTCATGGGGTGAAATCTAATGCATGTTTATCATTCCCCTTTGCCGAGAAAAGGAGACAACAACAAAATAATCGACTATATAAAAGCAGAGATGTGCCACCGATTTCTTACTGAAAGTGATAAGACATAATGCTGGTCTTAGTGCCTTAAACTTTAAGGACATTTACTCTAAGATACTACTATCCACTCAAAAAAAAGAAGGAACGGAAAAAGCTAGACCGCTAAAAAGCTGTTCTTTTCTAAGACAAAAAAGGAACTAGATAAAAAGAAAAGATTCATTACTTTACAACGCCGAAAGGTCCATACAACTATTTTAATTTATTATTTTATATATACGGTACTATGATAAATGTATTAATCAAAGTTGATAAAACTAAATTAAACCAGTTAATTCAAACCAAGCTAGTATAGTTTGGTTTTACATTTGAACTAGTCCAAACCATGCTGGATCATAAAATTTGGGTATGGAATGGCTTGAAGATGGGCTAAGTGGTGTACGAGCTTTCGTGAGTTTCATCTTTAAAAAAATAAGAAAAGCTGAGAACCTCCCATGAGCTTTTATCAATTTTTTTATTATGTAAATAATTATTATCCTTGCTTCTCATTTATTGAAGATTTCTTACATAAAGAAATGAGGCACCTTGTATTTGGATGGAACAAAAATATTAAAAAGATTAAACTCTTTAAGAATAAAAAATTAACTTTTCTTCTCAAAAATAAGTTAGCATACTTTCACTTTAAATAAATATCAAAAAATTAATTTAATTTAAAAATAATATAAAATAATGTAAAAATTATTTTAAAATATAATTTATAAAGCTTTAATCAATACTTAATCGAAGTTATAAGGTTTATAAATTTAGACAAGATTACAATAATAGCAAACTTTATATTGACTTATATTAACTTGATAAATGATTCATTGAAATAATAAAACTAAACTTGCTATAAAATCCTAAGATTAAAATGTATTTTTTAGGCCTAATGTATAACATGTTACTAGACTGAAGACCATAATTTCTTTTTTTTTTAATGGGATGAGGGTGTAATATTTTGATTTTTGGTCCAGTGAGGCATTTTATTTTGGATCCTAACAAATATATTTTAACCTTTGATGAGTAGTGAATCAAGTTGGCATAAGTCATTATAAAGTTTACTATTACTGTGACCTTATTTAAGTCTTAGGTCTTATAAGTTTAACTAAATATTGATTAAAGTCTTATAAATTATATTAAAAATATTTTTCTTAAAATTTTATTTTCTTATTATTTCTAAGTTAAATTAAATTTCTAAATTTTTTATCGAAAATAGAAGTATTATAACTTGATATCTACTACATTAAGATTACCTAAAATGCCCTAAATTTATTTTTAAAAGAAAGAGTTTACTTTTATTTTTAAAAATTTTAACTTTTTTGATATTTTTCTTGAATATAAATAAAGGAAATTTTTTTAACTTAAAATCTCAACGAAAGAGAAAAAGAAGAGAAGATGACATTTGCCTAAATATTTTTAAATATAAATAAGAGAGAGAAAAGATAATGAAAGCTCATGGAAAGCTCTCAACCTTTTATACCACATTAAAAAAATAAAATTTTAAAAAAATGGCATACCCACCTACACTATCGATAGACTAATGATTCAGTTCAATCTGAATTGAACCTTTCTACTTTTGACATTGATTTTGCCAATCTTAATCTTAATGCTCATTATTGCTTGTTTCTATCAAGTTATATCATATTAAGCACAATATTTATAATTGTTACTCTATGCTTCTCTACGTTCTAAGCACCATCAAACCCCTATTCAATTTTTAGTAACCATCTAAATACTAGGCTTAGATATAATACTCCTCCTAGGTTGATAATGCTCACCATTCGTCTATAGCAAAGTGTTACCAGTATTTTGGTATAGTCTAACTCATTTTGGTTCTTATTTGGCTTAAACTTAGCATTAGCTAGTACCAGAATCACCTAACATCAAACCTATGCTTGATCTCCCTTATTATTTGGCCTTAGCTTGATCTATTGTTTGTCACTTAGGTTCCTAGTCCATGCTTCAACCCCTCCATCGATTTATTTAGTCATTCGCGAGCTACTCACCTCTGCTCATTTGTTGAAAGGATGGAGAGGTGGTGTGGAGTGAAGAAAGAGGTAGAATGGTTTATTTTTAGTTAGAGAAGAGTGATGTTTTGATAAGATTTGAACGAGTTAAAGAGAGGGAGGGAAAATTTTTTTTTAATTTAATTAATGGTAAAAATTAGTACATAATATTAATTTTACCTATGACTTTTATTTTTATGCTAGTAAGAGAATATGTAAATGACATATGCTTGGTATAAGATTTTAAAATCACCAAGGGATTTCTAAGAAAAAATCCCTTTTTGATATTATTTTTTTATTTTTAAAAATATTTTACCAGCACCAAGGAATTTATTCCTTAGTAAATCTCTAAGGGACCGAACTTCTCTTACAAATTTCTTGCAAAAAATTATTTAACTAACCACTCATTAATCCCTTGCATATTACCCAGGGATTTTTAAGAAATTTATCAAGAAAAATATATCCCTAGCAAATCCCTTAGAAACTAGATTTTGAATGTAATTTAAAATCACTTAAAAATCCCTTTTTAATCCCTTAAAAATTCCTTGTTTTGCAAGTAAAATTGAGAGTGGCTGAATTGTTGCTATGGTTATTTGAGAGTTGGTAGAATTTATCCTTAGCTTCACTACTTTATGGTTAAGTTCTAAAAGATGCAATATATAGGAAGGAAAATAATACCTCAATTGAGAGCATCCAAGAGTTGGCTAACTACAAGAAGATTATAATTAAAATGTAAGGCATAAAGGATATCACTCAAGATAAGTTTATCTGCTACATGTGCAAACATGCATAATATTAGAGATAGATTCAGCATACTTATAAGTTGAAGTTGTAAAATATTTACTTTGGCTCAAGTGGAGATAGAGAGAATGCAGAATGATTAGATGCACTTTAATCAATGATCAGAGGATCAATGGGTGTTAGAAACCATAGTGGTAGTGTTCATAGAAAGGGAACTGGAATCAATATTTAAGCTTGATATCAATTAATAATAATGGTGGCTGTTAGATTTAAAAATGACATGCTAGCTCTATTTAAATTAGAGTCACGAGACTATTGTACATAAATAACATCAAGTGACCTACTAGATAATCCATGATGATCCAACATTTTGCTTTATTATGGCTAAAAGTATCTCACTCTTTGCAAATAGTTTTGAGATGTTAGTGCTGACCTCACATTGATTTTAATAATTACAACGTAATTAAATAATAACTAATAAATTTGGTGCAGAGCTACAGTGCAGGCATACATTTGTCATCAAAAATGAAAATGATAGAATCCAAGCTCTTAACAAGGCCTTTGGTTCAAGAAAAAAAGTATTGAAGAAGACCAAAACTAAAGAAGAAGGTTTCAAGCCTTAAAAAATTAAGATTCAGATGTTTTGGATTGAATTCTATGGAAAAGAATTAAGATGAAATGGCTAACTTACTTGGTTTTATCAAATCAAGTATTTTCCATGGAGTTGAAATTAGTTCTGAATATTTAGAACAAGGTAGCTAAACTCCTATGTCAGCTAATAAAAAAAAATTGAGCCTCATATATAGAGTTTTTACCGTAAATTTTCTTTGATTAGTCGGCATGGTAGCCAACTAACATGATGAAAAAGGCTTAAGAAAGTATTTCCAATGAGTTTTCCTTGATGAGTCGGCATAGTAGCCAATTAACATAGTGAAAATGGCTTTGGAAACTTTTTTTTCAGAAACTTTTGCTGTGTTAGCCAGCACCCCATTAGCTAGCATGGTAACCAACTAATGGTGGTTTTTCAGAAAATTTTTCTAGGTTAGCTGGCATGGTAGTCGATTAACCCAATAATAGGCACTGTAATGGCTAGTTTCTGACACGATTCAAGCTTTGAAATTCTCACTCCAACCACCTCCAACAGTCCAAAACAGCTAGTTAACATTTTAATCCTTCTGAAAATTATAAATACAAGTTCAAATAATAAATTTATAAGAGTTTTTAAGAAGTTGTTGAAGGGATTTTAAGAGTCATTCAAGAGGACTAAAAGAAAAGAGTTCAAAAAATGTTCTAACTATGCTCCAAAGCTTTCAAAAACCATCAAACCTCGTTCAAGGCTTCACCAAACTTCAAGAGAAGCTTTCTTAAGTGCTCAAAGCCATAATATTTAAGAAGGAGAAGCTTATTAAAGAGTAGACCTACCAAAATCTATAAAGTGCCATTATTATTTTTTTTGCTCATATAAGAGCTGTCATATTCTAAAATTTATATCATTGTTGATTTATTTGAGTTTCAACTTAGTTGAAACTTGTGTTGAGTGTGCCAAACCCATAATTGCTATTTTATAAGGCTCCTTTGTGCCTAGTAAACAATAAGTTAGTCGGGTTAGTTAGGGTTGTAATCGTTTAAATAACGATTAGTGAAGAAAATTTTTAAGAGATTCTTGGGAAGTGAACGTAGGTGCAAAGATTGGCATCAAACCACTATAAATTCCTATGTTTGTGTATGATTGGCTTGATGTGCATTGTTACTCTTCACTTCACTTCACTTAATATTTTTGAACTTAGTTTTTTAAAATAGCACATTCTTGCTGAATTTTTAATTTTTTTGAAAAGAACCCAATTTATCCCTATCTTAGGATGCTTAGTTAGGCATAGTTAGCAAGTTCGTCTAGATTGTTTTAACTTGGAATTGTAACCTATATTGATAATTTGGGTTGTGAGATTAATGTTTGAAACTTGTCTAAATATTCAATTATGAACATGGTTAAAAGTATTGTTTAGCCCTAACAAGAATTAACATGCATCTGCATTGCATTCATTTTATGGTTCCTTGAAAGAATCACTAATGAATGGTGACACCTTAACTTGAGGCTAACTTGTCCCAAACTTTCATTCATAGAAGTGAAGTAGGAAGTCAAAAAAAATCATTCTTGTGTGCTGACAAGCTTCATTTTCAATCAATAAATTTTGAATCATTTCCTAAAAAAAATAATCTTCAACATATACCTATAGTTATTAAGCAATCTCCACATAACTAACATTGTTAGCAAAGTTTTTATTGAAAACATTAAGCAAACAGAATAAAACCATATGGTTTCATTGAGTTTCCATGCATTACAGAATTAGGTGGAGTTGATTTAGGTTGAGACTTGTCCATAAAATATAGCTTATTTTTTACTTAAAGAGCAATAATAAGTATATGTCTTTAAGTACTACTATCCTTAATAAGAACTTGCAGAGTCAATGTAGTCCCTAGTTAGCAGAATAATATAAATAATAATGTAAATTAAAGTAAAATTGTATACTATTGATCTACTGTAATTTTTTTTTCTGATATGGTAACGATGATAGGGAGCAAGAAGAAATTAGATGAATTGTTTTGAAAAGAAAATAGAATATTCAATGTTTTATTATGATACCATGAGAAAATTATATGAAAATAATGATTTTATTTTTTTATCACTATAGTAAAAGTAATGTATAACAAATTTTTTTTTTTTTCCAAGACGATTTGCAAAAAGTGCGGTCCGTTGATGTTTTTCAAAGCGTCGCAAATGGTCTGCCAACGCTTTTTCTTTTGATCCAAATCTTTCTCCTCTGACGGATCCTCCTCCTGATCAAGTACCCAAGCTGTTGACTTTTGCCGTTTTGTTAAAAGTTAAAAAAAATGAAAAAAAAGGAGTGCGCTCGAAACGCTCGCGACGAGCGTTTGCGGAACGCTCGTAACGAGCGTTCCGTGATTTACGGATGCGCTCGAAACGCTCGCGACGAGCGTTTGCGGAACGCTCGCAGCGAGCGTTCCGTGATTTGCGAAATCTTGCGGAAACACTCGAGCGTTTGCTCGAGCGTTCCGCTTTTTCTTCCGTTTGGGAAGGAACGGTAACAAGGAGGAACGGTAATTTTTTTTTATATAAATATGTGGATAATCTAAGGGAAAAGAGTAGTGAAAATAGAAGGCAGAAAAAAAAAATCCTTTGCTACAAATCTTGTTACATCCTTGAAGATCTTGTTGCTGCATTTTGTTGCTGTAAATCCAATCCTTGAAGATCTTGTTGCTGCATCTTGTTGCTGCAAATCCAACCCTTGAAGATCTTGTTGCTGCTAATCCAATCCTTGAAGATCTTGTTGCTGCTAACCCAATCCTTGAAGATCTTGTTGCTGCAATCCAATCCTTGAAGATCTTGTTGCTGCATTTTGTTGCTGCAAATCCAATCCTTGAAGATCTTGTTGCTGCATCTTGTTGCTGCAAATCCAATCCTTGAAGATCTTGTTGCTGCTAACCCAATCCTTGAAGATCTTGTTGCTGCAATCCAATCCTTGAAGATCTTGTTGCTGCAAATCCATGCTGTCTCAAGGAGTCTAAACAAGAAAATCTATCTCAACAAACTACTGGTGGTAAAAGATTTATTTAACTATGTTATTATTTTATTTGGGCATCTGAAAAATTACTGGGTTTCAACCTCCACCCGATCGTGCTCGCGGTAGGAGGATCGAATCAAATCAGGTCGTTGTACCTTGGGGATAATTCGCCAACAATCCGCACGAGGGGGCGAAAACTTATCCTTAGGGCAGTGTTTAACACGCCTCGACCAGTTTGATTCTTTTTATTTAAATTTCGAGTATAACTTTTTTGATTAATTATCTAGCATTTTTCTAATAAATGAATTTTGCAAAAGGAAAAAAAATAAATTTTTTTCTAACAGCTAAGGACAAGTTTTCCTATCATTAGAAAGTGCTAGATTTTATTATAAAAAAAATCTTATTTTTGAATCTGTTCAGAAGCCTTAGAATTAGTTTTGAATTTAAAATTTAAAATTTAAAATTCAAATTTGAAATTTAAAAAAAAAATTAAACTCAAATTTAGAATTGAATTATTTGAGTTAATTATTGCTTAGTCGTTTGATTATTATTGCAAATAGTTTCTAGATTTAATTCCTTTGAATTTAAATTTAAAATCTAGAAATATCTGAAAAGTTATTAATTTGAAAAAATTTAAATACTTTTTGGTTGTGCAGAACGAATTAAGAAACCAACCTTTTCAAAATGGGTTCTGATGATCTTAGTGCAATCAAACCGGAAAAATTTAATGGATCATTCTTTAGGAGGTGGCAAAGCCAAGTGAAATACTGGTTTACCACTTTAGATTTATTTTCTGCCATAGACTTATCAGATCCCAAATCTAATAGTCAACAAGGTTCTTCTAGTATAGTTGATGCCTCATCTTCATCAAAAACACCCCAAGAAATAGATTTTCATTGTAGACATAGAATTTTAAGTGCCCTATCTGATAATCTTTATGATGTCTACCTTCCTACTAAAACTGCTAAGGAACTATGGGATGCTCTTGAGGCTGAATATGGGATGGTTGATGCTGGTCTAGATAGATTCACTATCTCAAAATTTCGAAAGTACATAATGGTAGATTCCAAACCCATTAGCATTCAAATTCATGAATTCCAAGATTTTCTTAGAAAGTCAGAATTGATTGGCTGTAGTTTTTCAGAAAACTATAAGGTCCAAGCCTTAGTAGATTCTCTTCCATCATCTTGGTCATCCTTTGCTCGAGAGCTAAGTCATAAGCAAGGTAGCTTGACCCTAACAGAAGTGATTAACTCTATTAGGATAGAAGAGGAACACCGGCTTAAGCTAAATCAAAATCAAAAGACCGACCTTGGACCTAAAATCAATTTGATCGAGTCAAATCCAACTCCAAATCAATTCAAACCTAGGAGAAAGAATTTTAAGAAGAAGAAATTTCAATCTAGATCCAACCAATCATACAAACCTTCTCAGAACCGATCAAATCAGAACCGACCGAATCAGAAGTCAAAGAATTATAAAGGCACATTCTATTTTATGTGCGGAAGGACAAATCATGTGGCGAAGGACTGCTACCACCGAAAGACTGAACCATTGAGGAAATCATCCAAACCACAAGTTAACGTGGTTGAGAGTGGTGCTGAGCTTCTTTTAGGTCGGTAAATTCAAAATAATTAATTAACTCAATCCAATTTTCTTGTGATTGGTGGCTTGATTCAGGAGCTAATGTTCATGTTTGTTTTGATCGCTCCTGGTTCTCCACCTTTCAGGAATCAAGTGGAGGAGGTGTGACACTTGGGAATAACTCTTCAGCACAAGTGCTTGGGAAAGGTCAAGTGGATCTAAAGATGACATCTGGAAAAATTCTGGTCCTTCATGAAGTGTTGTTAGTTCCTAGTGTTAGAAGAAATCTGATTAGTGGGTCTCTTCTTATATCTAGAGGATATAAAATTGTTCTAGAGTCAAATAAAGTTGTAATTACTCGTAATAATGAGTTTGTTGGTAAAGGTTTTGTATGTGAAGGTCTTTTTAAATTAAATGTATCCTCTAAGTTATCTAATAAAAGTTCTCTTCTTTTTAATGTTGAATCTTCAAATGTTTGGCATAGTAGACTTGGTCATGTGAATTTTGATCGTATTCATTACATGACAAATCTTAATCTAATTCCTAAGGTTCATATTGATAGAAAGTTTAAATGTGAGATTTGTATTCAAGCTAAGATGCCTAGAAAACCTTTTAAATCAGTAAATAGGAGTTCAACACTTCTTGAATTAGTCCATAGCGATGTATGTGACTCTACCAAGTTTCCTACACGGGGAGGTAGTCGTTACTTTGTAACATTCATAGATGACTTCTCAAGATATTGTCACATATATTTGATAAAATCTAAGGATGAAGTATTAGATAAGTTTAAGATTTATAAGGTAGAAGCTGAAACCCAAACTGAGAAAAAGCTTAAGAAATTTAGGTCAGATCACGATGGTGAATATACTTCAAATGAAATGACTCTATTTTGTCAAGAATATGGGATTATTCATGAAGTTACACCACCATATTCTCCTCAGTCTAATGGTGTAGCTGAACGAAAAAATCGTACATTAATGGATATGGTTAACTCAATGTTAATAAGTTCAGGCGTACCTGAGAACTTGTGGGGGGAAGCTCTTTTAGCTGCATGTTATATTTTAAATAGGATACCCTTTAAGGATAGTCCTAAAACACCTTTTGAGCTTTGGAAAGGTAGAACACCCAGGCTAGATTATCTTAAAGTGTGGGGATGCTTAGCTAAGGTAGGAATACCTGAACCCAAGAGGAGAAAAATAGGACCTAAAACTGTAGATGCTATCTTTATAGGTTATTCCTTAGATAGCAGTACAAATAGGTTCCTAGTGATAAAATCTGATATAAGTGGCATCTCAAATAACACTCTTATCGAATCTAGAGATGCTACTTATTTTGAAAATGTTTTTCCTTTCAAGAACCAAGTACCAAATCAACTCTCTTCTAATCCTTTCTTGGTTCATGATTCTTTTGAAGCTGGTTTATCTAATGAGTCAAGGAAAAGAAAAAGATCTAATCCTATAGGTGAACCTTCTGAACTTAGAAAAAGTTCAAGGATAAGGAAAGAAAAAGATCTTGGTGAAGGTTTCTTTACTTTCCTAGTCGAAGGTGAACCTTTTCTTTTTCAGAGGCAATGTCTTCTCCTGATGCTCTTTTTGGAAGGAAGCTATCCTTTCTGAATTTAATTCAATCTTACAAAATGAAACTTGGATTTTATCTGATTTACCCCCTGGAAGCAAACCTTTAGGGTGTAAGTGGGTATTTAAGAAGAAATTTAGACCTGATGGTTCAATAGAAAAGTATAAGGCTAGATTAGTAGCCAAAGGGTATAACCAAAAGAAAGGGTTAGATTTCTTTGATACATATTCTCCTGTAGCTAGAATAACAACCCTTAGATCACTACTTGCTATTGCTTCCATTCATAAGTTAATCATTCATCAAATGGATGTGAAGACTGCGTTCCTAAATGGAGATCTTGAGGAGGAGATCTATATGGAACAGCCTGAAGGTTTTGTTGTAAAGGGACAAGAAGACAAGGTTTGTAAACTTATCAAGTCCCTTTATGGTCTTAAACAGGCTCCTAAACAATGGCATGAGAAATTTGATCGAATTATTCTATCTTTTGGATTTCATATCAATAATCATGATAAGTGTGTGTATTCTAAGATCGTCGATAATGATTGTGTAATCCTTTGCTTATATGTCGATGATATTTTAATTTTTGGAACATCTCTTGAAATTATTTCAAGTGTTAAATCTTTCTCTCTTCTAAGTTTGACATGAAAGATTTAGGTGAAGCGAATGTAATCCTAGGGATGAAGCTTATCAAGTCCCATGAAGGGATAGCTCTCTCTCTTTCTCATTCTATAGAAAAAATGATCAAAAAGTTTGGTTATTCCAATCTTAAATCAATATCTACTCCTTTTGATCCTAACTTTCACCTAAAGAAAAATTTAGGTGACCCAATTAATCAATTAAAGTATTCTCAAATTATAGGATCTCTTTGTATGTAGCAAACAGAATAAGACCTGATATTGCCTATGCTGTAGGAAGGCTGAGTAGATATAATCAAAATCCTGATCAATCTCATTGGGTAGCCTTAGAAAGAGTGTTCCGATATTTAAAGGGAACACTTAATCTCTCTTTGATGTTCACTGAATACCCTAAGGTGGTTGAGGGTTACAGTGATGCAAATTGGGTCACTGATTCTCATGATTTAAAATCAACTACTGGATACGTTTTTCTTCTTGGCGGTGCTGCTATTGCCTGGGGATCCACTAGGCAAACTATTATTTCTAGAAGCACCATGGAGGCCGAGTTGATAGCTCTGGATACCACTTGTAATGAGGCAGAGTGGATAAAAAATCTAATATCAGAGCTACCTTTGGTACCTAAGCCAGTTCCAGCTATATCTATCCATTGTGATAATAAGGCCGCAATTGAACTGACAAATCAAAAGAGTACCAATAAAAAGATGAATCGCCATATACGGCTTCGTCATAAGTCTATAAGACAACATAAGAAAAATGGTGTTATCTCTTTGGAATTTGTCAAATCTGAGAAGAATTTGGCAGATCAATTAACCAAGGGATTATCTAGGAGTGGAGTCCTAGATTCATCGAGGGGGATGGGGCTTAAGCCCATTATTTGGTCACCAGCAGTGGATACCCAACCTCTGTGATTGGAGATCCCATGAATGAGGTTCAATGTGGTAGAAACGAAGTTGATTGAGTGATCGTGTTAGAGCACAAATTTTGAAAAATTTTTCAACCCATCCCTATGATGAGTGCTCTTATAAAGTGATAAAGTAAATTTGTGTAAGTTGAGTGATTCTCTTAATGGATCCGAGGTAGGTTATCTACAGGGTATTAGTCACAAATACCCTTGGAGGATTCACCTATATGAGAATTGTCATATAAGGCCGTGACTAAAGATTTGGGCTAACCTTAATAAATTCTCATGAAAAATCAAGGTACTAAGCGCAAGGCCTTTAATATGCGCTGACCGCTTAAACCCAATTGATTCATGCTGTGTGTGTGATTAGTAGAAGTCTGAGTCAAGGACCTAGTTCAAGGTCTAATCCACTATGGTTCCTTCAGATGTATACAATCAACACTAAGTGAGGTTCAAGTCCACAGGACACCTCACCTATTGCGCAGTTTAAGATGCCCTAATTTTTTTTAAATTTGATTATTTATTTATTTATTTTTTTTAACTTTTGTGGGGGATTGTTGACTTTTGCCGTTTTGTTAAAAGTTAAAAAAAACGAAAAAAAAGGGCGCTCGAAACGCTCGCGACGAGCATTTGCGGAACGCTCGTAACGAGCGTTCCGTGATTTACGGACGCGCTCGAAACGCTCGCGACGAGCGTTTGCGGAACGCTCGCAGCGAGCATTCTGTGATTTGCGAAATCTTGCGGAAACGCTCGAGCGTTTGCTCGAGCGTTCCGCTTTTCCTTCCGTTTGGGAAGGAACGGTAACAAGGAGGAACGTAATTTTTTTTAATATAAATATGTGGATAATCTAAGGGAAAAGAGTAGTGAAAATAGAAGGCAGAAAAAAAAAATCCTTTGCTACAAATCTTGTTACATCCTTGAAGATCTTGTTGCTGCATTTTGTTGCTGCAAATCCAATCCTTGAAGATCTTGTTGCTGCATCTTGTTGCTGCAAATCCAACCCTTGAAGATCTTGTTGCTGCTAATCCAATCCTTGAAGATCTTGTTGCTGCTAACCCAATCCTTGAAGATCTTGTTGCTGCAATCCAATCCTTGAAGATCTTGTTGCTGCATTTTGTTGCTGCAAATCCAATCCTTGAAGATCTTGTTGCTGCATCTTGTTGCTGCAAATCCAATCCTTGAAGATCTTGTTGCTGCTAACCCAATCCTTGAAGATCTTGTTGCTGCTAACCCAATCCTTGAAGATCTTGTTGCTGCAATCCAATCCTTGAAGATCTTGTTGCTGCAAATCCATGCTGTCTCAAGGAGTCTAAACAAGAAAATCTATCTCAACAAACTACTGGCGGTAAAAGATTTATTTAACTATGTTATTATTTATTTGGGCATCTGAAAAATTACTGGGTTTGAACCTCCACCCGATCGTGCTCGCGGTAGGAGGATCGAATCAAATCAGGTCGTTGTACCTTGGGGACAATTCGCCAACAACCCGCACGAGGGGGCGAAAACTTATCCTTAGGGCAGTGTTTAACACGCCTCGACCAGTTTGATTCTTTTTATTTAAATTTCGAGTATAACTTTTCTGTTTAATTATCTAGCATTTTTTTAATAAATGAATTTTGTAAAAGAAAAAAAAAATTTTTTTTTCTAACACAAGCTCCGTCCCCCCCTTGGCGTTCTGTTGTTCGCTAGTGAGTCCGTCGTTGGATTGGTGGTCGGCGAAGAAAAACTCGTTCGTTTCACGATCGACGGGGAGCCTCTCTGTTGAAACAAGAGAGAGAATCACTAGATCTACTCCGGATCCATGGCTTCCATCCTTGTCCTGATCACCGTCTTCGTCTTCGATCTGATCGCCTTTGGCCTCGCGATTGCTGCCGAGCAGCACCGTAGCACGGTAAGCCCTCAAAATGTCGGAGCGTCAGCGAGATCTGAGCTTTAATTTTGACGGATCGGATGGCGATGGGTTTGCAGGCCACGGTGGTGACGAACTTGGAGAAGGATGACAACTACTGCGTCTATGACTCGGACATCGCCACCGGGTACGGCGTGGGAGCGCTCCTTTTCTTGCTGGCGAGCCAGGCCATCATAATGGCGGTGAGCAAGTGCTTCTGCTGCGGCCGCTCCCTCCGCCCCGGCGGTTCTCGCGCCTGCGCCCTCGTCCTCTTCCTCACTTGCTGGTATTGCTATCATTATTCTCCCTTTCCTTGCTATCTTCTTCCCTCCCCCGCCCAGTGTTCCCTCTCTGCTTCAGATCAGATTTATGATGATGGAGGGTCGTTTCCCGTTTCCCTGTAATGTTCTTGTTGTGCATTGCTTCAATTAATCCTTATCCTTTTGCCTACCAGACATAATAATTAGTGATGTTAATTATTATGGGAATCGCGTGAAACGCTTGAGACGAAACCCTATTTGGATGGAGTTTTTATGAATGCCAAATGGGGGAACACTTTGGTCACGGCGATGGTTGATTTCAGGTATGCGCATGATCTCTTTAAACTCGATGATTTTTTTTTTTTTTTTTTTTTTAAGCTGTGGGATTTGGTTGTGAGCAGGCGATGGGGTCGTTGGATTGGTGGTCGGCGAAAAAAAACTCGTTCGTTTCACGATCGACGGGAAGCCTCTCTGGGCTCGTAAGTGTGGGAACTAGCAGGGGCCCAAGAATTTAAACTGGAATTATGTTGTGACTGATGTGGCTTGGAGTTGAACGAGTGTTTCTATGTCATCAAATTTAATCTTTTTCAAAAACCATCTGTACGTACCGGGCGATATGACAATCAGCTCATTGCATTTGTAAAAGATTAGAACCGATCGATTTTTTCTGTGAAATACCATCATCTTTTATGTACATGCGGCTCCCGGATATGTATGATTACTCTCTCTGTCTTAAAGGATGCTGTGATGCGAGCGTAACAAATAAATAAAAAAGTCCACCGTCAAACTGTACGGCCTCATAAAACATATCGGCTAATTACGTGCTGATGCTTTTTTTCATTATTTTTACCGACGGTTTTTGCAATTTCCTTCTCCATCCTCTTCCCATCAACGCTTTAAAAAGCTTCAAAGATATTTTTGAGCGCTAAAAAAGTATCAAAAAATAACTTTAAAATGTCCTCATTCCTTAAATTTGCTGTAATATATTATATTTCTTGAATGTATAATGTTATAAAATACGGATTCCATATTTTTAGGATAGCTAGAAGGGCAAATCTTATGATCTTTGGAATAGCCACAAGATATACAATAATAGAAGCCAACAATAAAGAATCCTATTATTGCAAAAAACACAAATATAATAATAAATCCCCATGATTATAGAGAGATAAGAGTGCATATGCTTGACCCGGTTTCATAATAAAATATTTAAAAAGAAATCCTTAACCATAAAGAGCATAAGTATGAAATATATCCCAATTAAGATTGTGGAGAGATGAGAGAGCAAACATGATTGATTTGGTTACATAATAATCTATACAATAAAAATGCCATCGTTATATACTATTTAGATAATAATGCAAGTTGAAAAAGGGATTGAGTGATGCTCTCACTTAATACAAATATTACATTATGACAAATGATACTAAAGCCATAAAATAATTAAAATATAGATACATACACTTACATACGTATGTATGCATATATTTATGTTTGTATTTGTATGTGTATATGTTTATATGTATGTGTATATGTATGCATGAGCACGTGTGTGTATACATATACATGTATGTGTATGTATGAATATATGTTTGAGTATATTCTTTCAAATATCTTCGCCAATATAATTTGCATCGTAATAATGTGAAACATTTGGACTATAATATGTCAAACAAATTAGGCAAGCATGTTGCAACTATTTCATCTAGCCATTTAGACAAGTTAGGCTTAGGTTAGACTGACAATGATATGCAAAACAAGATTAAAACTTCACATGTAACTTGCATTACTACTTTTACGGTAAAAACCTTATGGTGAACTAGGTTTGTAGTAATAAACTTCCCATATTTTGATAATTTTTTTGGAATTTATGTACTAACACATTTTCTGAATGTGTTGTAATTTTAAAAACTACGACACCCAAACTTAAGACAACCATTCAAAAAAAAAGTGTGTACACAAATTCCAAAAAAAACTGCCTCAGCTTTTTTTTGGAATCTGTGTATCTGAGT